>CM021103.1:1115017-1715017 GCA_007115665.2 Sequoiadendron giganteum
TTGTAAGACTACGATACTCATAGTGAACATACCATCCAAGATCTTGGTAAAGGTGCGCTAGCATGTTGCGCCCCCAGGCAAAAATAGTCATGTGCTCAACCATGTCTCTAACAATCAAGATGAGGCCCCCATACAGATGTGAGCCTTTCCCATCTATGGTGATCCGAAAAGAAATTGTCACCACCATCACCCGACGTAGTAGCGGCACTCTCATCCTCGCCTGGTCATACCTGTGTGTATATATGTGACCAGTGTCGTTGTCGCTGTCAGTTCGCTCGGTGCAGTACCAAACACCCTCATTGCGCTCTCGTGTTAATTAGGTGTCGTCTAAGACCACTCGTCATCTGTGAATGGGGAGCCTGAGGATCTGATAGACATCCTCAAAGGTGATGGTCATCTCTCCATAGGGTAGATGGAAAGATGAGGTGGTAGCATCCCACGGCTCCATCAAAGCGGTGAGCATCTTGTCATGGTATCGCATCTATGGCATAGTGAATACATGCCAAAGATTGACCCGCTCCAAATGTGTGACCTCATCCATTGATAAGCGGTCTCTCTGCTCACAAACAAGCCAAAATGCTCACCCTTCAGGATGCTCTCGGATATCCGGGTAATCCTGCCAAAAAGTTAAAAAAAGAGTTTTAAGTCAAAAACCTGATCATGGTAATCAAACATGTGAAAGGACATATGCGTGTTGCGCAAACATCTGACGCGCCTACATCCTAGATCGCCATGGTCGCTTGAAGGACGCCAGTGCGGATCCAGGACCCCAACTCGCGTCCTAGACAACGTAGAAAGAGGACGCAGGCGCACATTTCAAACCCCTGCGCACCTCGAAGCATGAAAAAATCCAAAAAAATGAGCACAAAGGCACAAAGATCGAGACTAAGAAGTCTACCTAGTCAACCTCGTGACCCATGATGATGTCATCACATAGCTGCTCTAGCCTCGATGCCTCATACTCTCTCCTACTTGGCATTTTTTTGAATTTTCTCTCACAAAAGTCAACAATCTGCTCATAGTGAATAGTGAAAATGACCCTTTTAGGGGCCCACCTAGGTATATAGGCCCCCCCGCGGGCTCATTTTTCATAGAACTCATGGCCCCCCGGTGTCTCTTGACTTTACCCCACCATGCTAGGGGAAAACTCAGGAGGGGGCATATAGTCACCTCTTGATCATTTTTTCTCCTCTGAATCAACAACTTTTTCTTGATCATTCTTCTATCCATGGTAGTTTCTTCAGATTTTTTGAAACTGACTCAAAATTTTAGTTTTGTAGGATACAATTTTGAACAGTTTTTCGCAATCATTGTGTTGTTGATCATTGAGCTCAGGAGCTGGGGGCATCCTTAGTATCGGTTAGCTCAACCTCGGTGACCTCTACGGGCACACATTTCTATAAAATCCAAAAGGTGGGTGAATTTTTTTTTCTCTACTTTAGTGAGGCTGATTTTTTTCCAAAATCGAGCCCACTAAAGTGGGGGCAAAATGTAATGTCACAAAATTGCACTTTGGGGCAATTCCACACTTTTGCATCTTGTCTAGCATTTATGACACCTTTGGAGCATTATTGATAAAATCCCATGAGACAAAATTTTGTGATTTTGGCTTCATGTGGACTCATGGTGAAATGGCAGAAGCCTGACAAGGCGTTTCCCAAAAATCTAGGCCTTTGACGCCTGCACGACATGTGGATGTCTGCACGGTGCGCTAGCATCCTGGCAGTTTTATGAGTTTGAAACGATGAATCTAGAACCCTGACCCTTGTGACACGCATCTTGGCTGTTAGGTCTCAAATGAAATGGCTCTGTGCCACCCTTGCATGCATTAAAAATTCCTTTTGGCCCTCATTTTGGGTTTGGGAAGCTATCAATTCAAGCATTGTCACCACCTTCTCTAGTCTTGGGTAATTTTTACCCTTGAATAGCAACACTCTTACTGGTGAAGCCATGTCGAACTAAGGTCCCTCCAACAACTACCAGCTCTCCAGCAACTACCATCTCTCAAGCAAGCACATTGCGGTGTGCCCGTGTGCTCTAGAAGAGGGTCTTGACCCATGGGTAACACTCTCTCTCCTTATAACTCCTTCCTACTAGTTCATTTACTACTTTGTGGTGTAGGCTCTACTCCGAAGCAGGTTTTATTTTCACCACATGCTTTGTTATTTCCTTTACACTCTCTATCAAACTTGGCTATCCGTGGAGGTGGGAACACTAATACGGGGGTCTGACTAAGGCAGGCCCCTATACAACCCCAATTTTTTCCCCTTGATCTTTTGTGTGCAGGTTACGAGTGGAAGCTTGGAATAAAGATCCAGACGCACAGAGGTGATCTTGTTTTAAGTTTTCTTGTATTATCCTTTAGTTCTTAGCTTTCTAATGATTGCTTGACCCTTCACATCTCCTGGTTCGAGTCAAGAAGTAAGACTCAGTTTCATCTGTCTAAGCTCATGAGTTCTTTGCAGCTTAGGACGCCAACACGTCTTATGGACGACAACGCACCACGCTGGCATCCTAGAACTGCATTGACATCTTTTGGTTGAGAGCTCTTCAGCCAGATATTGGAACCTAGAAGTCTTGCTCTTTCGGGTCCTGAACCTACTTTCTCGCTTATCTTCACGATTTCATTGATCCATTCAGTTTGAGGTGTATAAGGGTAGTTTGTTCCCTGGTGATCTCTTGGGAAGAAAGAGACCCGTGTGCAGTGAATCCCTCTTGCAACACATAAAGACATCCATGCTTACTTACATGACCAAATTATCCCTCTCGACTTGTCCTCCAACCAATGCAAAACCTTTATCCGATGAGCATTCAAATATGTCATCATTGGAGATACCCTTTATTTTCGTAGCCTAGATAGTACCCTTCTTCGATGTCTCAACTAAAATGAAGCACAAACAACCTTTCAAGAGGTACATCACAATATATGTGGAGCTCACTTTTTTGGTCCTACCTTAGCCAAAAAGCTCATGAGGACGGGATATTATTGGCCTAAAATGGAACACGACGCTTATCACTTTGTGAAGAAATGTCACCAATGTCATATTCATGGAGATATTATACATGCACCAGCTCAGGAACTACAGTTGCTTACTTCGCCATGTCCATTTTCTTAGTGGGGACTCGAGCTCATGGGAAAGAGCCATCCCTCCTCTACTAATGGACATAAGTTTATCCTTGTCAGTATTGAGTACTTTACAATATAGATCGAAGTCATCCCACTAACTTACATCATTGGAAAGTAGATAGCCGAGTTCATCCTGAATTACATCATTTGTCACTATGGTATCCCGCAGTCCATCATTACAGATAATGGTCACCCTTTTAAGAACCAAGATGTCCATGAGATTTATGAAATATTCCATATCCAACATCATTTTTCTACCCCATATTACCCCCAAGGTAATAGTCAAGTCGAGGCATCTAATAAGACTATCCTAAAAATCTTAAAGAAGGTTGTCAATGATGTTGGTCGTGACTAAAACCTACAAATTAATCCTGCTTTATAGGCCTACTATACCAGTGTTTCTTACCCCCATAGGAGCCACACCATATTCCCTTGTCTATGGATCTGAAGAAATACTTCTTATAGAGGTCGAGTTACCATCCCTACGAGTCTCTATGCAAGGCTTGATTGATCAAGAAGAATATCGTGTATCTCGTCTACATGAGCTAGAGTTATTGGATGAAAAGAGACAAAATGCTTTAAAAAAATTGCAAGCATATCAAAATCACCTTCAATGCAACTACAATAAGAAGGTTTGACCCAAAAGATTTGACATTGGTGACTTAGTCCTGAAAGAAAATCAAAAGAATCAAGTAAAACAAGAGAAGCTTGAAAAGTTTGAACCTAATTGGTTGGGCCCTTATATCATCACAACATCATATGGATTTGATGCTTATTAGATTTTTGTTCCTAAAGGAGAACCATTGTCCAAACTTATCAATAACATGCCTCTCACAAGTACTATACTTGATTCTCAGAGTATCCCCTTTAAAAATTCAAAAAATGAAAAAATGATTTAAAAAAAAATAAATAGTAAAGAGAAATAATTCGTCCAAAAGTGAAAACCACTTTGGTGGCACTTTGGATAAGTACCATGGTGAAAACTTGGCAAATATGCACCATGTGTATTCATTCTATGCTCCTCCGTATACTGTCACTCCATCTGGTCCTCCACCCTCTGCTCATCCATTCACCCATCCATAATAAAGCTTTAACATCCTTCTCATGGCTTGAGAACCACCGACATTTGGTACCCTTTGCCTTCATCATCATCCCTTGCATTCGCCCAATGCTTCCCCTCATGAATAATAAATTGGTCTTGTAGTAGACTAGGGGCAATTCCTTGACTCACGTCTTCATGGGAAATAACACATGGTATCAACCTCTTAAGATCATCAAAATCCAAAAAAATCATAAAACATCAAAAATACAAAACAAAAAAACCATCAAAATCCAAAAAAAATTAGAAAATCATCAAAATCCAAAAAAATTAGAAAACCATCAAAATTAGAAAACTATCAAAATCTAAAAAAATTAGAAAACCATCAAAATCCAAAAAAATCATAACACATCAAAATCCAAAAAATCATTAAACCTTCAAACTCCAAAAACATCGAAAACCATCAAAACTCCAAAATAGAGTCAGAATTCGCGTCCGAGTATGAGTCAGTCTTTGTTAGAGTGGTCAAACTACGTTGTCTCTGTGCATTTGCTACATAGACAAGGATCATCTTAAATGGGCCCTTGAGACATTAGGTCAGTCCTTTAGGTTGTCCAAATAAAATCATGACTCAATCTTTTGTCAAATAAAAGAAAGTCAAGTCATGTCAAACTATGAGGTCTCTATTTTTATAACGTAGGCAAGGCTATCAATCAATGAGCCCCCAAGGCCACCTAGGCCAGTCCTTTATGGTTTGTTGAGTCTCGTTGTGTTCTTGGTCCTCAAGAAATCATCATTTATACCAACTCATGAATCAGCAAACAAACTTAACCAATAAATTTTCGATCTTGAATCAATCAATCATCTTATCGTCAATCAATTGAGTAGGTCATTGGTCTTATATTGGAATGGGGCATTATTTCATTTGTCTTATTCGATCTTATCACTTGTCTTTTATCAGGATGCATCCTTCCTGAGATTAGACTTTGTCAATTTGGTCATTAACCTTAAGCAGGATGAGTCTTTCTTGCAATTAGGTGTCTTGTCAACACTTGTCACTTGGTTAACTTTATCAGATGTGTCCCTTTCCTTAAACAAGATATGTCTTTCCTGAAATTAGGTATCATCACATCACTTTGTCAACCTTATCAATTAATATTTATCAAAAAATCAATCAATCTTGTCATATCGGTCAATCAATCTTTCCTTAATCAGGATGTGTACTTCCAAAAACCAGGTGTTATCATTATTAATCAACCTTGTCAATCTTATCAATCAATCTTTGTCAAAATCAATCAATCTTGTCAATCTCGATTGATCAATCTTGCCTTAATCGGGATGTGTCCTTCCTAAAATCAGGCGCAATTAATCAAATCAATTTGTTAACCTTTGTTAATCAATCCTTGTCAAACTTATCAATCAATCCTTGTCAACCTATCAATCAAATTTTTTCATCTTGTTCAACTTAATCAATCAACTCAAGCAATCCTATCAATATCATTGGCAAACACTATCTCTTTGGAAAACACTTTGTTGGTTCGAGTTTGTCTTCTCTTTTTGACTGGCTCTTGGTCATGTTACTAGTTACCTCAAGGATGTCCTATTAAGGGATTTAGAGGGATAATAATGGATCATGACCTCTTTTATTTGCTTGTTGTCTGCAATTTGTCTTAGAAAAAAGACTGCGATAATTGAGTCTTTAGTATGAGTAGGGGCATTCCTTGTCTGTTGACTTTGTCTTTTGGCTGCTTGTCTCTCAAAAATGGTCACCTTGCACACCTTGGTCTATTTCATACCTTGGTGTTTGTGTTCCATTTGCAACAATTTTGACGCTCGATGATGATAAATATAAAAGCATGAAAGTCGATCCCTTGTCATTTCCCATCTAACTACCCATCTCCATCTTCCTTTCCTTTTTCACGCCAACTTCCGTCTCTTCCATGCTAACATTTATTTTGTCTGCATCTTGACAGAGTCCTATAACACACAAAAACATCTTCCATGCATAATCATGTTAGAAAGCATCATAGAAAGCATAATCATCATAGCTAGCATTATCATATCAAGTTGCATATATTTGCATAAGAAAATACAAAAACATAGAGATCATCCATATAGAATTAGCATTCTATTGTCATATTAGCATTATCACATTAGTATTTTATGGGATTTTAAGTTGCATCATAGTTCATCCATTACATTGCATAACATTACATCCCATTTCACATCACATTTTACATCATGGTCCATTATATCACATTACATTGCATTTCACATCACATTAATGATAATATGGCATATCATATTGCACATCAAATTTTGCATTCATATTAAACATTTTCAATCATGAAATCTTGCATTATCATACAAGCATTTCATTACATTAACTTGCATCTGCATATTACATCACATAAGGTCATTTCCATTGCATTCATAATTCATACATATTATCATAATAAAAACATTCATAATCATAAATGCATCACATCTACATGACATGTTGCATCTATCAAATTAGGTCATCCACGTTGCATTTATTATCCACACATAATCATCAAAACATAATCATAAAGTATATTAGACCATCACATAACTATATAGAATGCATCAATGGACATCATAACCATAACATAAACATCCATAACATAGCATAGCACTATCATAAACATAAATGCATAATCATATAACAATGCATATCATCAATCGCTACCAAAAATCATATCATGTATATCGCTCAAAATAATAAGTGTCATGGGTACAATGTCAAGATGTGTCATATAAGAAAATGGATCTTGCAGGCTCAATAATCAAAATACAATGTCCATATAACAACATAAATAACAAGATGCTCTATCCTGAGTTTCCCTGCTCTCCTATCCCTGGGACATCCTTGTCCTCCCTACGAGGTGACTCCCTGGCCTTGTGCTCCGTAGTAGGAGGCCTATCATATGGCATACCTCATCTAGCATCTGATGTCTCCCCCTTCGACCTACTATGTGTGCGCCTGCTACATGATCTACCCCATGAGCCACTGTCAATCTCTGAAAATGAGGGCTCCCTCCTCTCTGGTAGTACCACTCTCTCATATAGATCTCTATAATACTGCATGGCCCTGTTGGCTTGGGCATACTCTTTAGAAACATCCACAACAAATCCACTATAGGTGGTAGTAAAATCAATCATCCTCTGGTCTTTCTACTATCGATTGATCATAACTAGGTCTCTCTCAGCCTTAAGGTTGTCCCTCTCTGCAGTCATAGTCCTCAGCTCTGCCTCTAAAGCTTGCATCTAAGCTTGTAATGTGGCAATCCTATGCTTTGCAAACCCATCATCTCCTCTAACCCCACCTCCTCTAGTCCTACCTCCTCAATCCCCATGATGATACACTCCTGGAGGACTCTCTCAGCCTCATCCATCTCTGCCTCTTCTCCATGCTCATCTACCTACTCTTCTTGTCCCCCCTCTCCCCCTGCCTCAACCTCCATAGCCTCTACCTCTATTTGTGCCACCTCTACTACAGGAACCTCTATGTGCTACTCTCCCTCCTACCCTGCCACCACCCTCTCCTCCGATTGATCCTCCTCCATCTCCTCCTCCTCCTTGATTGGTGGTAGCTATCTACCCTCCTGTCATCCTCCATCCCTCCTCCTCCTGTGACGGTCTCCTCCCCATCCTCCTCACCCATATCCCCCATCATCTCCCCATCCTCCATCACCCCCCATCCTCCATCTCCTCTCCCTCCACCCCTCTAACCCCTATCACCTCACTGACCTCTCAGCCCCCTGCCTCTATGCTCTACCAGTGCTAGCTACTGTGGATCTATCAAAAGAATAGGTATGCGGATCAACCACCAAGCATCATAATATGGTGTCATACCTGCATCAACCTCCCCTCCTCTCCACTCCCAATCCAATTTCTACATGACATCTCTCCTTCTCTACTGTGGTCACCATAATCTGAGGCCCCCATGGATGCACCTCTCGGGAGGATTGTCCATACTATGGAGTCCCAACTAGAACACCCTGTCTCTCCCCATACTCTGTTGTGATTGTACTGTGCGCCTAATGAGATATCTAGGTTGTCAACACCATGGCATGTGATCATCTTCATCAATCCATAAGTCACATGTCCTGTATGACCACCAAATGAAACTGACCAATGTGTCTAACACATCCCTCTAGTACCTAACATCACCAACATGTGTTTGTGTCAAAGCTCCCTGATACATATATGCATATGCCATGTTGGCTGCTAGTTGTCGAACCACCAAAGGTCAGAACACTGCTATGTGCTCCCAAGCCCAAACTGTCAGTAAAGTCATCCCACAACTCAGACTCTGTACTCCCCTGTAAGTGATATCATACAACTAAAAATAGAGCATCACCAATAGACATGGCACCCACGCGCACATTGTCCCAAACCAAACCATCGACCCAAGCACCTCTCCCCAGCTTACCGAGAAACTATGACCCCTATGGTCGAGAATCATCACTCCTGCTATCAATGCATATAGAACGCAATCATATCTGTCATATATCTCTGCCAGGGTCTCCCATCTGATCTCGTACCCCTGGATCCTGAGATCAACGTCATCATCACACTCATAATAATCCTACAATGTTTGTAGTCCTAGAGCGGGGTCATAATGTACCCGCTCATTATGAATCAATAGTCGTAGGATCCTGTACACATCCTCTAGGGTGACTGTTGCCTCCCTTGTCAGCAAATGGAAGTTGCTCGTCTTAGAGTTCCATTGCTCCACCAATGATGTCAACAACCCCCTATTTTCCCTAATCATGGGCATATATGTGACATAGAACAAGGCCAAGTCCAACAGTACTTATCTCTCCTCCTCGCCCAATTGGTCTTGTAGTCGAAAATCATTTGGTCTGGACTCCCATGTATAAATAGGAGGTAGACACTCCTAAAATCATCAAGCAAACCATTATGTCAATCCAAGACCTTCAGTTGACCTATCGAACCTAAGTTGACCAAGTCAAAATTTCCTAATATGGGGAAAATCTTTAACTAAGCAATTGTGTTGCAGTTTTGTCAAATGCATCACATATAATTTTAACTTGCTCGCAACTACAATTGCGTCACTAGCCTCTCACATGTGTCATTATGTACGTCACATGCATCACAACCTGTCGCTTGCATCATTCTTGACCACATATGCGACCCAAAAATTCACTTGTGTCACATCATTTTGTGCATTGCATCACAATCGCTCCTCCTCCAATCCTAATTAAATTGTGTCACGTTGAGGTGATTGTGGAAAACTACATATCACCTGCATTGAATGCGCACGCAATTGTATTGCACAATTCTGTGATGTAATTTCCTACTAAACCTTTCCCTATCTACATGTATGAAAAACAAAAAAACTAAAAGTCAGGTTAGTAGTACATATTGGGGTGGGCGCTCCCTCAGGTCGGCGGTATCTCTAGATGTGGTATGCGCAGTGGGTAGCCTCTGGAACAAGTGACACCTTCGCTGGAAAATCACCCTTAGCTCTAAGAATTTCTAAATTGGGTATGCAAAAATGAACCTTTTTTCTCAATCATACTGCTATTTATAGGTTCAAAATTAGGGTTTTGACCTGCCTTGCCTATTGCACGCACCTTGTGATGACTTCGATCTTGAATTTGACCCCTTTGTCGACCTCGAAACTCAATTCTATCTTCACCATTCGATTCCTGGCCATCAACTTGTCTTATCGGGACAATTTTCTAATTCTATTTTTGAAACTTTTGAAATTTTGTAAAATTTTCCCAAGGGGGCATACCTGTACCTTGACTTCATTGGGGCATCCTTTGACTGAATTTCTTTGACGCAACGCGATGAACTGCATTATGTCAAAGAGGGAAAAAATGTAGACACTTAAAAATGTCCTAAGTCTGCGAGCGTCATTTTTCTTGGTCATCGTCCCTCGATAATTGAGTAATTTTAATTATTTGATTATTCTTGATCATATTCCTCTATTAATTAAATTGATCCTCTATTAATTAAATAATTAAAAATTATTTAATTAATTCACTTTCTAATCTCTATTCTATCCTGATCAATTAAAATAAATCAATTGCATCGCTAACACTCCTTGTCTTCAATAATTAAATAAATCATTATTTATTTTTTATCGTTCGCTTATAGTCACATAATAATAATTATTTGTCTATGCAATTGACCTTTTCATTCTTCTATAATTAAATAATTGTCAAGATTATTTAATTATGCGTCATTTCTCTCCCCATTAAATAATTAGTTCAATTTGATTATTTAGTGTCTAATTTCCATCTCTCCCCATTTAATTAAATGCCCATTTTCCATTTTCCTCAAATAAATAATTTGAATGAATCATTTATTTTCCACTTGGCCTAATATTCATTTGTCATGAATTAATTATTTTCCAAATTTTAATTCATCTATTTTCCTCCATTTTCTCATTAATCTATATCATAGTCGTCTCTCTCATAATCGTCGGCATCATAGCAATCAATAGCCCACCTCATTTTGGTGCATCAATTCTCCAACGTTAATCTTGGCATCTTTCTAGAAGCTTGATCTTGACCGTCTGTTTCATAACTTCCCTCTCATGAATCCTCGTTCATCGATCTTGGAATCTTTCTAGATGATTAATCTTGGCCATATGTTTGAATGGTTGTCTATAAAAGTAGCCTTCCTCCTCCATTTTTTCCTTAACAACCATTTTGTCTCCAACTTTCTACTTACTATTTGCAGGTTATTGCACAAGTTCTACAACATAGTTGAGGACAAAGTTTTCAAAAGGAGAAATAGGAGATACAAGAGAAGTGAATCAATTGCAATGTGGAGTGTTTTACTTTGAATGCTTTCATTTTTATTCCTCTTTGTTTGTTTTCTCTTGTTTGGATGAGGTTAATAGCTTCGAAGTGTTATGGATGTCACTTTATCTAGGCTAGAGTGTTTTCTCCCATCTTATAGAAGCAATTGCCAACTTGAGAGTTAAGAGTTGTGAGACTTTGTTGGAGGATCAATATCGAGGTAGTTGTTGTTCTAAAAGTGTTGTGTGTGCAGCCAGTCGAATTTGGAAAGCTTAAACATAGGCATGAGGATATTCTACTTTTGTTTATTTTATTTTTAAATGAGCTATGTCTTGATTGATTAAACTAGTCTTGTTGTTACTTGCATATAGGGAAAAGTATTGTTTGCTTTGAAAGAAAAGTGGAAAATATTTACTTTGATTGTGCATTATTTGTAATTACTCCATAATAGGAGGATTATGTTTATCATAAGTATTAAATACTAGATATGAATAAACATGGAAGCATAAGGCTTATTCATAGCTTTAACCCCTTTTAGACAAAGGGGGTACTCTCAAATAGAATCATCTATTATTATGACAATTCTTTGATTAAGATCGAGAATTGTGCTTGTATTTACTCCATGATAGGAGGGATGTTTGTCATAGGTATTATTATTATAAAAGATATGATTAGACATGGGAAGAGAGATTATTTGTCATAGGTATTGTTATTATGCTAGATATGACCAAACGTAGACAAGCTTAAGGAACACTCATAGCTAGATATTTAATTATGCTAGATGGCTAGTAGGTTACTCTTGGGATTGTTATCTAGTGAAGGGAGGGAACTAGTAGGTTACTCCTGGGATTCTTATCTAGTGAAGGGAGGGAACTGGTACTTTGCTTAATGAGTTGTGATACCTTAGGTTGTGTTTAAGACATAGGTTATCCTAGGGAGTAGCTTTCCCATGGAGAGGGATTTCCTAAGCATAGATATAATGGTCTTAATTCAAAACGAGCTTTCCATAGTATAGGTGAATGGTAGACAATCATTTGAAGTACTGAATGAGAATACTTTTGCCAAAGTAGTGAAGATGTCTAAAGACTCCATTGAAGAAGTGTGAATGTCGAGACTCCACTGTCAGTTCACCATGTCTATTTAAATGCATGAGGGCTACCTAGTGTAGGTTATAAATCTTAGTCATGTAGGGCACAACACTAAGCTCATAGTGGTATGCCATACGGGGTTACCCAACCAATACCTTCGTCGAAGGGAAGGGCCATCTATCATTGATAGATGTGCGGGGGACTGCATATGAGTTTGTGGTTAGCGAAAAAGCGCTTGAGTGATGCTTCTCCTCCTCAACAGGTGACAAAAGACCAAAGTTTTGAAAGGTGGATTCCTAGACCATCTATATCTTATGCTCCAAAGCTTGGTGGAGTTGTGACTGTAATAGTGTATGTTCTTGGAATATTGTAATTTATGAAAGTATTTATTTGGAATACAATCCTTATTGAGAATTGTATGACATATTTGTTTAATATGAAATCTATGTTATTGGAAGATTTGTATAATTACTTTGGATTGCAATGACATTGTCCATGTAATTTACATTATCTAAAGAAAAAAAATATTTCTATGTCATGGCATCATGTATTATTCACTTGAGGTGAAAACATGGGAAATTTTACTATGGAGAACACTGGGGATTGTTACATGTGGTATCAGAACTGCCAGGTTCAACACTAGAACCTATGAGTTCATTACGTAAATGATACGTAAACCTTATCGGAAGATAATGGGTGAAATGTTCTTACACCAAGATGGTAAGAGAAAAGAACATGGGGAAGTAAAAAGGATGATGAGATTCCTAGAAACTTGTTTAAGTTTGTATTAGATTCGTCCTTGGAGTGAAAATTCCTAAACTGAAAACTTTTTATTATATCCCCTTGAATTGCAAAAGATTATGCAATCGGGTTATGTGGGAAGGTAAGGAAGAATAACCAATATATACCTTCATACTACAAGATAGATATAAAACTCTAAGGGATAAAGAAGATTGAGAGAATCTCCCTTATTGATAGCAAACTATAAACAAAGAGTCAAGGATTCTTGGGTTTAGGAAGAATATAACGAATTTGTGAGTAGGCATTATTGGCATAATTTGGATTAAAGTAGAAAGTTGAAAAAGGAGGTAACCAAGAGGTTGGAGAACTCTTGACTTGAATCTAATTTATGTGCAAGGATAGGAGCTTTTAAGAAAAGAATATAGTACCTTAGGAATAAGGGAAAAGATCAGAGTGGTCAGAAAATAAGTAATCAACAAAGTGGACATGTTTCCATCAACAAAAAGTTGGAACAAAGATACTTGGAAAGGTGATTATGAGAAAGAATCCCGAAAAGATAAATTGTATGGATCTGAAAAGGTTTGTTTAGTACATAGAAGGGTTGGAGTATATTTAGAAATCACCAATGTGCCAATAAAAACCAACATACGTTAGAGGTTCCAAAAGGAAATGGAATATAGTATGATTCTATGTGTCAAATCAATTGAAGTTGTAAGGAAACAACACTATAAGCTGAAAGGAAAATAAACAAAAGAGGCTATTTGAGTATGAATATTCCTCCACCAAAGAGGAAATTGGAAAGAGAATTAGAATATTAGAGTGCCTATTAACTTATAAATTTGCTAATTATTCATTAGATCTCCTATTGGATGATCCAAAAATTTGAATCTATGAGATAGAAATCAATGATGAATCTAACTTTGGAAAAAGTATATCCAAGGTATGCTATTGAGGTGACAAAAGGCAATAGAAAGAAAATAACAGGGAATGACAAATCATTTCATGAAAACAATTTTTTTTAGGAATTCAACTTTAAGTTGATCTAATGTTGTGAAAACACTAAGGGGGGAATGAAGAGAGAGATTTGACTCAAATTAAGTATCCCACCCAATGAAAAATATGGATATGTTTTCGATTTGGAAGAACTTGACTTCTTAGTAAGTCACGATGACAATTAATTCATGTGCTTCATGACCACAAGGATAAGGTATTAGAATTTTGGAGAAAAAAATATAGTGGAAAGTGTTGGAAACAAGCTACACTGAGAGGGGGAGGTGAATCAGTGTTGTGCAAAAAATAACATTATTAACCTTTATCTTCAAAGTACTTGCAACATTCAACCAAAATGCATGAACAAGAAGAAAACAATCACAACACCATAACACAAGAATTTTTACGTGGAAACCTTGTTAGGGGAAAAAACACGGTGGATGGTCAATCCACAATATGATCTGAGTATACTCAAATAAAGTTTACAATATGGGGAATGCACTTGCATTCAGGTGCACTACCTAGAGCTCACTGCTCAAAGGGAAGACTCACTTCTTTACAAATAGAATCAGATTAAAACCATCTGAGAGTTTGAACTGACAAAAAATAGCATCTACATATGCTTGATTACAGTTTCGATTAGGTACAATATTCAATCTTCTATCCTACAGAATGATTATGCACTTCTACGTTATTTTGTTCACACTCGCAACACAAATCCTTCATGCACAAGTGAAACTATGCATTATCGCTCTTTTGCTCTGCTCTTATTCGCAATTCGCATCAACATACACTTCATACATACTCCAAAATGATATAGATGATCTCTTATATATATCCGCAACTTAGAATTCAATTACAATATGTCAGCTTCAATGGAACAAAAGAATATTTACATATGTCGGCTCAAATCATGAATATGGTATAATGCAAATCCACAACGGTTGGCCACAACATAGCTAGGGCCCAAATAAATATCCACAAACACAAAAATACTTAACTAATTACTTCCCATACATTCGCGATCTTATATATTCACGAAGTCACCTCCAATACTGATAAAATTGAGAATTAGCTAACCAAATCTTCTAAATTCCACACAGATCAATACGAGGCATTGAGATTTATGGATAACACTAAGAATACAATGATCAACCTTCACTGAGATACACAACACAAAATATTAACTGAAAATATGTATGTGAATCGATGAACCCAAAACTGTAGGATGCTCTGTTCTTCCTTAACTGTTTGCAATCTGATTACCGGTAGGATAAATTGATGATGCATGGATCTAATCACATACTTGGGTTGCCATCAATGACAACAACAAATTATATTCATAGTGTCTCTTTCCAACAATCTCCCCCTTTGGCATTGATGGCAACACTTAGTGAAAAATGACTAAGTGTTGGATCAGTACCAACATTAACTACACTGCCAAAATTTTAAAAACCAAGCTCTTCTCCAAAATACAATTCTCCCCCTAAGATGATATACATTTTTCACTCTTCTCTCTCCCCCTTTGACATCAATGGAAAAGGAAGGAATCTGCATGCCAAAAATTTAACAAAACTGTTATGAACAAGTTGCTTATGTACAAAACAGGCTTTATAAACTTACATAAACTTGAAAATGTCTAAAAAAGATTTCTTCAGTAGAGCCAAATTCGTGTCCCAAACTCTTTTGAGACTCTCCAAGATTGTTATATGTCCACAAACCAAATAGGATTATGTCTCTGTAGACTCCAGGTCTGCCAGATCACTCACTGCTTTAGCATCTTCCGCTTCTTTCAATGCACTTGACATAATTTATATCTTTGGGCCAATTAGACCTCTAAGTTCACATGCTCTTGCAACAATTTTGTCATTTTCATGTT
The DNA here is from genome assembly GCA_007115665.2 of Sequoiadendron giganteum. NCBI lineage: Eukaryota > Viridiplantae > Streptophyta > Pinopsida > Cupressales > Cupressaceae > Sequoiadendron > Sequoiadendron giganteum. The sequence goes on from CM021103.1 coordinate 1,130,685, forward strand.
TTAGGCTCTTTATTCTGTCAAACATAGATATCACTTCACCTTCTAACTTTCCAACACTACCAATTAAAGGATCAAAGGCATCAGAAATAGTGGCTAATTGTTTTTCCAAATCCTTAACCTTTTTTTCATTGACATTAGTAAATTTTGATAAAGACAAATATGATTTCTAAATCTTCACACCTTTTGATAAAGCATTCTGGATATTTTCCACACAGGTGGCTAGCAAATTTTTATCCTTAGCAATCATTTCCTTTAGCCCATTTAATATTTTAGCATCAAATTCCTTTTGAACTTTAATCAAAGCAGATTTCTCAAGTGACTCATAATGAGTACTTACTGAGTTGATGAGCCTCTTTAGTTCACCGAAGGAGGAATCGGTTGGATCTTTCATATGAGTGGGCATTATCTTTTCTAGGACTCCAGATGCAAGATTTAGAAGTTCACCGTCCTCAATGTGGGACTTTAACAGTTCTTCTATGGCTTTTGCTTGGGCGAATGATGCTAATTTCATCTTCTTAATTGGAATCATAGTAGATAGGTCAATTAGACCTTCAATCATTTCAAGATCAAAATCTTCTTTATGTTCTACCAAGAATTTATTCATTGCCTCTGCAGTGTCTCTTGCTTCTGTAGGAATTGTGTTTACATCAACTTTCTTCTCTTCAACCATTACTTCCTCAGTTGCAGGTTCTAGCTTGTCTTTAGGGGTCTCTGCTTTCTCAACTGATACATTTTCCAGAACTTCAATTTCCATAGGCATCTTTGTATTGACCTTTTCATGAGGGATCTGAATATCTTCAGATGCATCTTTTTTCTCTTCTTCTTCTTCTTTTTTCAGACTAGATGAAACATCATGAGTTACTTTAGGTACAACATCAATTATGTTGTTTAACAAAACTTTTCTCAGAATCTATTTTGTTTCTTCTGCAACTTCCTTGGTTTGACCAATCATCGGCTTATTCACTCTTGCTTTGCTTTTAAACTCCTTAGCTTTGTTCAAAATTGACTTTATTTCTTCCAAAGAAGCTACTAGACACAATTCAACAAGAATTATTTCCCTCATCTGTTCTTCTTCTGATTTGGCATTAACTCTCCTCATCTCCAAAATATCATATAAACTTTTAGGCAAATTTGGCATTATTTCAATCAAAACTTAATTGAAAATATTCAATTTTTTTATTGTTGCCTCTTCAAGAATTCTCTTATCAGATTCACCAAAAGATTCATACCATTGACGGAGTGGTCTAATATTTCCATCCTTAACCAAAGCCTTTTCAACTTCCTCTGCTGACACACCTGGATTGTTAGTTTTTTTCTTCTTCTTTGCTTGAACATCTCCACCAAAGGGTTTAGTTTTTATAACAGTTGTTGCCTTGGTGCCTGATTTCTTTAACACCTTCATTAGACTCTATTTCTTCATCATCATAAACTACTACATAGACTCTTTTTCTCTTATCTTTCTTCCTCTTTCCTTCTTTACCGAATCCCTTAGATTCAATTTTCACAGGGATTTATTTTGCTGCAGGGGCTGAGTGGGATGTAGAGCTTCTAGTTGATCTAGCTCGGGCAGATGGTGTTGCCAGACTAGCTGATTCAATTTTTGCTACCTCCTTTGTTGCTTCAGCTTCTTCTCTTTTCTTTTGGCTTCTCTTATTTTCTCAACGGGTATGCCCATACTTTCTCCAAATATTTCTACCTCTCTTCTAATTCTTTTGGTTAACACAGGTTTCCTGAGCTCATTGTGAACTTGCATGTTCTTTTCAACATAGGTACTGAACCTTTCTTCTGATTGATCTAGAGGCTTGCTCAACAAATTTTCTGCAAACATTTCTAGAATGTGCTCCTCTTCTTCATATCCCATTGACATGATCCAGATTGTTCTGGGATCAACAACTTCCATCATACATTGATCAATATCTACCACATGAAGCAAATTGTATCCTTGTATTTCTCTACAATGGAAGTGGTAATCCTCTCTCTAGCTTGCATCATAGTCTAATTTTTTTTGAAGTATCCCCAGATAGTGGCATTCTTTGTCTTAGTGTTTGCATATGTGTGAAAGAGATCTTTGATTTGAGCAGCTACCCGTTTGTCTTTTTGCCAATGAATCTTTCTGAATCCCAGAACCTCACCCATGAAATAAAAGAATAAGCATAAAAGAAAGTTACTATACTTGAAATAATTTTTCTTATCCTTCTTAAAATTCACAATATTTTCCATTAGTTGACTCCTCAACAATTCACAAAGATCCTAGTTTGCATTTTCTTTCACCATCTGATAGGCGGCATAAATTGTTGTATCGGACACAGAGTTGTCTTGGCTAGAATGATAAATCTTGTACCCAATAACCATAGATGAAAATTTGACATCTACATCAACAATGTCATCAATTTCCATTTCTCTTCAGTCATACCTAGAACTTGTAGCATCAGTGACCATTTGATTCTTCATTGATTTCAGAATCGATAATCCATTAGAAGAATTTAGACCTGTTACAACACTGATAGCCTCCTTTGTGATTTTGAAAGGTATGCTTAACCACATGAATTCATCATGGACTCGACTTAGAATGCAACGAAGCCATTCTAACTCTTAAAAGATGGGAATTTTGATAATCTGTGTAAATTTCTTTACTTCTAAGGTTTTATGTTTCGGCTTCACATAGAAATCTCCACTTATGATGTGATTATTATACAAATTCAAAAATTGTGAACCTCCTAGTTCTTCAATATTCACATGAATATAAACCCTAATATCCTCTATATGTAACACACCGTACGAAATAGACAAAAATGCTCCTAATGGATCGGTCTCAATAGACTTGTAAGGATGCCACTTGAACTTTGGACGGGGTCTATCCTTAACTTCAACTACTAATGGAGTAGCCATTATCAATTCATAAGTTCATAGAGTTTTACCGAAAAATATCTTTCCGTCAGATCGCAATTTGATTTCTGGAAGCTTCTTTGCACCTGAATTTTGCCTTAATTCACCTTAGAGCTCTCCAAACTTATTTTCTTCAAAATGAAAAGTGACAAATGAAAGATAGAAATGACTTTTTATCACTAACATACTTAACCCTTTTAGTCGCAATAAATGCATTTACCCTAACTCATCCGGTTACACTATTTTCATGCACTGTGACAAATAAATCTTCTGCGGATCTCCTACATTGCATAAAACTTTCTCTAATAGGTTACACAACATATGTAGCACATCTATGCACTTACTGAACTTATCCACATTTTGGTGTCATTTACCGGCAAGGGGTTTAAGAGATTTTCTTGACAGCTCCCCCTAGGCCAAAGGCCTGAAACTAATTCTTGGATGAACTACCAAAAGCAAGTTCTGGTGTTGGTGCATTTTCTTCACTAGAGGAACTCTTCTTCACCCATTTCTTTTGCATCTGTTGCTTGACCACATCTGTAGTGACTTTGCCTTTTCCTTTAACATCCTTTTGCATGTTCCTTCTTTGATTTACCAGACCTCTTTTGTTCCAACAAAATGTAGTAATGTGACCAAATTTGTTGTAGTTGTAGCACACAACATCTTTCTATCTAGACCAGTTGTTCCACTGATTTCCTTTTGATCTTCACTGGTTAGCAGTATGCCCAAATCTATTGCATGTGTAACATCTGACATTTCTATGAAATTTTTTCATCACATTTCTACATTCATTTGACTTGTGACCAAACTTATTACAATTAAAACACTGACCTGAGAATGATGGACCACTTTAATTCATCATACTTCTACACTGAGAAGCCATGTGTCCAAATTTATTACAATTGAAACAATATCCATTAAATTTTTGAGCATTAGGTTATCTTACCGGTACCTTCCAGACTTGTTCATCTGATTTCCTTGTCTGAATCTCCTTTGCTCAGATTTGGAGCTTTCTCCTTCTTCATATTCAAGACCTCACTTGTCACCATTTGTCCTCTGATTGCTAATTAGTCCATCAAGCTTGGTTGAGCTAACTTTAAACTTTTCCTTGTATTCATTTGCAGTAGCAAGCTCATCTCTGAGATCATCAATAGGCTTTTCAAGAACTTCCTCAATGTTTTTTTATTATTCTAATTCATTGTCCAAATGACTGCATACTTCAGATTTTTCTTTCAGATACTATGTTAGGTTCTCTTCATTCTTCTTCCTATCTTCAATATCCTTGGTCATCCTCATCATGATAGATTCCATTTCATGCTTTAGTATTGTATTATCTCTAGTAAGCTTTTCACATTCTTCTGTATTTTCCTTCGGGGCTTGACTGAGTTGTTCTTCTTCAATGCTCTTACTATCATTCCGTTTCATTTGATCACAGAGTTCCTTTCTCTTCTCTCTGGACTTGTTGATTTTGTCTTTCAAAGACTCAATGAATTTCTAAGCATCCATGAGGTTTGCTTGCAATTTCTAAACTTCAAACTTTGACTAATCAAGATCATCTAGGCCCACCAAAAGTTGTTTTTGAAGACTGCTTGAATCCATTGAAACACTTTCCAAGATCTCCCCAAGTTGTTAGACTTCTTCTTCTGAGGAACTAGCTCTGATACCAATTATTGGAAACAAGCTACACTGAGGGGGGGGTGAATCAATTTTGTGCAAAAATTAACATTATTAACCTTTATCTTCAAAGTACTTGCAACATTCAACCAAAATGCATGAACAAGAAGAAAACAATCACAACCCCAGAACACAAGAATTTTTATGTGGAAACCCTGTTAGGGGAAAAACCACGGTGGATGGTCAATCCACAATATGATCTGAGTATACTCAAATAAATTTTACAATATGGGGAATGCACTTGCATTCAGACGCACTGCCTAGATCTCACTTCTCAAAGGGAAGGCTCACTTCCTTACAAACAAAATCAGATTAAAACCATCTGAGAGTTTTAACTGAGAAAAATAGCATCTACATATGCTTGATTACAGTTTCGATTAGGTATAATATTCAATCTTCTGTCCTACAGACTGATTTTGCACTTCTCCTATATTTTGTTCACACTCGCAACACAAATCCTTCATGCACAAGTGAAAATATGCATTATCGCTCTTCTGATCTGCTCTTATTCACAATTCGCATCAACATACACTTCATACATACTTTAAAATGATACAAATGATCTCTTATATATATCTGCAACTTAGAATTCAATTGCAATATGTCAGCTTCAATAGAACAAAAGAATATTTATATTTGTCGGAATAAAGTATAATGCGCATCCACAACGGTTGACCACAACATAGCTAGGACCCAAAGAAAGATGCACGAACAAAAAAATACTTAACTAATTACTTCCCATACATTTGCAATTTGATATATTCACGAAGTCGGCTCCAATACTGATAAAACTGAGAATTAGCTAACTAGATCTTCTAACTTCCACATGGATCAATACGAGGCACTAAGATTTACGGATAACACTAAAAATACAACGATCAACCTTCACTGAGATATGCAACACAAAATATTAACTAAAAATCTGTATGTGAATTGATGAACCCAAAACTATCAGATGCTTTGTTCTTCCTTAACCTTTGCAATCTGACTATCGGTAGGATAAATTGATGATGCGTGGATCTAATCATAGACTTGGGTTGCCATCAATGACAACACCAAATGATATTCGCAGTGTCTCTTACCAAAAAAAAGGTCAAGATTTGTGACCTATTATGACACCATACCTTTCATCTATATATATATATATATATATATATATATATATATATATATATATATATGTATTGATTGGAAAATTGATAGCTATTATCATTGATGCCTTAAGGAAAGAATAGGGAAATAACTTGGTTATGAAAGGGAAGATAATTGTCTAAGAGATAGACAAGGGAAGATCTAGATTACTTATCATTTGTAAGAAAGTTTCTTACTACTCCTACTATCTTACAAGAAGTAGCTATTGATGATCTATTCTTATATAGTTAGACTATGTGTATATTGTGAGATATGTCAATGTCATGAAGTGACTTGGCACTATTATCTAACTATGATAGAAAACCTTGGGGATGATAAGGTTTAGATATAAGGCCATAGAGAAGGTATTTAGATAAGATGTGATGTTATGTGAACCACATCAAAATATATTTATTGGAATGATTAATTGATCATACTTTATACTCGAATATAACCCTAGGTTAGAATAACCTAATTGGGATGAGAAGTTCATTCGAATAAAGAGAGAAACCTTAGGTTAAGTTTTACCTATTGGGTTGGGTTATGTATTGGACTACTCATTAACACCTATAGATTGGGAATAACTTACTTGGTTGAGTTGTGCATTTGGTCTTGATTGGAACATATAGGGTTAGAGTAACCTATATAATCAAGCTAGTAATTGATTGATGACTTTATGCTAGGATTAGGGTATACTGAGGTTGGGACTTACCTATGTGATTAACCGAATCACTTGAGCTAACAAATTTTTTTTTTGTTTGGTAATTAGGTATGTAATTAAATTTGATATCTTCTAGGAGCCAACATGAATGAATGGGGATTAAGACTCAAAATTAGTACCAAAATTTATTGGGAAAATTAGATTGAGTTGAAATATGGATTACATCTTTGAAAATAATTTGAGGATAGAAGAAATCCACGGTATGGATGTCCTAAGATAAATGGGATTTATCTCCGTAAAAGTCCTAACCATTATTACTTGGGAACTAAATGTGGAATGAGACAAAAAAATGGGTTTTCACTTAGTCAAAGAATAGACTAATATGTGATATAAAAGAGCCTATGTACCCAAAGGTTTTGAGAATTAAGGGATGGATTGAGAAATTTGATGTCAAAGATAGGACATTGGAGGGACAGAGTTATTTGTCGAGTGAGGAACCACTAAAACTTGGAAAAGATGGAGTAAGATGTTGCTGAGTATATAGCAAGATAATGTCTAGTATGCCAAAAAATGAAGACATGATGTTGTCATTGGTAGGAAATGTGTACTCTCTTGGGATTCCAGAAGGGAAGTGGTAGGATGCAAGACATTTTAACCTATCTAAGTCAATGAAATTGACATAATGTTGTGGTGGACAAACTCACCAAGGTAACCAACATTGGTTGGAAATCTTATTTATGGGATTTTGGCCCTAAGTAATATATTATATGAGGTAGTTGATTAGAAATCCTGAGAAGGTAGTCTCAGTTGTGAATGAGAAAATAATTATACGGTTGTATGGACCATAATCATACTATGAATATTGAAGTGAATGAATGCACAATATATTATTGTAGCCGAATAGGCAAAAGGGGAAAAACCAGATCTTGAAAGATTTGTTGAGTACTTGTAAACTTCTAAACATTGAGGTTTGATCTATTATACAGAAAGGAAGGTTGGAAACTATATTAGGATGAAATAGGCTAGGGAATAGGGTTAACCTTAGACTTGATATTTTGTCAAAAAGGAGTAATAGATCGAATAGATCAATGAAACTTTGTCAATACAAAGCTTAAGTATGAAGTAGTATCAGAATTGGCAGATGTCCAAGAGCAAAGTTGTGCTCAAAATGGATGAGTGGTCAAAAGCATTAATTTTGGCTAAAGTAAATAGATAATTAAGAGATGGGAAAAATCAACTTTTGAGTTATCTGAAAGTGTAAATACCAAAGGGAAGGATGGGAACCATAGTGTAGTGTACAATGCATCGTTATTCCTTTCTATTTGGATTATACTAAGTATAAATTCATGATCCAATGAGAACGTGCTTCCCAATCACTATAGTATAGGTGGCATGTGTCATTCAAATATTATTGTACATGGGATGTACATATGAAATATTATGAATACATCACAGAGGATCTTGAGAGAGTAAGTATGTGTGAGACATACAAGTTTTCTCTATGCGATGGTGAGGACTTTTTTTGGAAAGTCTAGGGGGACAAGGTTGCAAGGAGTGTTGCTACATAGGATGAATATTTTATAAATCTTACGTATTTTGAGAATGCTAAGTAAAAATTTATTTGAATTTATCTATATGTTAAAGTGCTATAGATCATTGGTGATGATGATTCACAAGGGGGAATTATGTTACACCCCAAATATGTAATTACTAATTACTATTACTATATAGGGTAAAATGTGAATGTAATGTGAATTCAGTGGATGAATAAATTTTGTGTGCTCTTTGTTATCACTACCTTATGAATGAATGTCATCTCATTTCATATTATATGAAGGAATGCATTTATGTGATTGGAAGAATATTGTGTTGATATTCTAACTTTGGAGATGTATAATGTATACTGCATATTTTGTGAACAGTTGATTGTCATGTGCAAGTGTTAGTGGTTGCAGGTACATGTCCATTCCTCCAAGTGGAGGGGAGGTATCACTCAGGAGAAGGTCTTGGTCAGGTAACCAAAAACGTAACCTATATGAGCTTACACACACACCACCATAGATTGGTTGAGTCGAGTTATTATGTCAGAAGTAGGTAATTCATCCTTAGCGTAATGTGTCTGCATTAGTAAGGGTCTCGATTTCTACCAAATGCATGCCTAGATGATGATTATTTGTTTGTGCTTGTGAGTCCTTCCTTATCCTACTATGCTTGTTTGTGTGGTTGATTTTGTATTAGTATATATGCATATATGTTTATAAATGAGTGATATTATGCCATAGTCACATAGGACATGATCATTCGGATATTAAATCGATCATTGACTTTCATGTCGATAGATAATAAATATATGTTTGTATATATGTAAATACACATATAAGCATAAATACTTAATAGAGGGGTGTGTATACATATACACACAAAAAGATAATATATATTATTACTATGTGATTGATAACCTGTTTTATTATTTTTTATGTTGAATGAATCATTTAACTATCATGCTATCATATAATATATATATGTTTGTACACACACACACACATATATATACATATACATATGTAAGCATTAACGCTTAATCGAGAAGTTTATATATATACATGTGTATGTTTACATGCCATATTGTTGTTACCTCAATTAATATTATGAACATGGTGAAATATTACATATATGTGAATAGATGGTTATTGAATTATTATTCTAACTTTGGAGATGTTTATGTATACTGCATATGTTGTGAACAATTGATTGTCGAAGGAATGTGTTAGTGGTTGCAGGTAAATGTTCATTCCTCCAAGCGGATGGGAAGTATCACTCGGGAGAAGATCTTGGTCAAGTAACTGGTAACGTAAAATATCTGAACAACACACACCACAATAGTTTGGTTGAGTCTAGAAATAGAAGTGGGAAGTTGGTAAGTCATCCCTAGTTAAAATATTTGCATTAGTAAAGTTCTTGTTTACTTTGAATGCATTAATGGGTGATGTTTATCTGTTTGAGCTTTTGAGACCTTCCTTATTTTACTGTGTTGATTGTGCTTGGGTTGAGTCTTTGGGCATATATATACATACACATAGACACATGTATGAAAGCATTAGAAAATGCACATTTATGTGAGTAGAAATACTCATAAAGGTACATACATGAGGAAACAACTATACGTATATATATATATGTGTGTGTGTGTTTGTGTGAACATATTTATGTATATGTTTATAAGTGTACAATCAAACTTATATATATACATAAATACATGTATATGTATGTATACATGAGCAAAGAGGAGTATGTATATACATATATAATCGATGATATATATATCATAATATTATATTTCATTTATAATAGAGATTTATATGCCAATATTATTGAAGTTCCTTTTGGTGTGTATATATATGTAGAAATGCATATATATATACACGTATGTGTTAATGCTTAAATAAAGGTGTCTCTATATATAGTATGTGTAGACATCCAAATTTGACCACTCCCATATGGTCAAATTTGTATCCTTTATTCATCCATTTCATCAATATTAATTAAATGACTTATTTAATTAATATTTCCCCTTCCTCTAAGGTGTCTAAAGTGGTGCAGGAGCACCTTGAAGGTCTTTTGGAAGATCTTGGCAATTTTGGCTTGTAGGTGGTTCTAGCCAACCACCAAGGTAATAAGGACTAATTGTAAAGTCCCAAATGTGTTTTTTATGTGTGTTTTATGGAAAAATTAGGTTGGTTTAGAGCTTGGAGGTTTGGAAAAGTCTGAATGATAAAATTAGGCAAAACTAGACAAGGTTGTCTTAGGAATTTGGCCTAAAAATGCGAAAAAGGTATTAATGATGTTCTAAGCCCGACCTAAGGGTCCTAGCACGTGGGAGAAAGGTATATAAGGTCATCCAAACCCTAATACCTGGTTTGGAAGTTCATTTTCATGAATTGAGACTTGGAGAGCATATTTTGTGATTGGAATTCAACAACTTTTGAGTGAATTTTTGTGTTTGAGCCTTCATCCAATCAAGAATGGATTGAGAGGACTGATTTTATGCTTTGAGTCTTTCTTTTGTGTCATTTTATTACTGTGTGAAGCATTATATTAGCCATTTAATTCAACTGGTTGTAATTTTGCAAGTTTTGGTGTTCTTGGGTACACTGTCGGTTAAGGCCAGTTTTTGTAAATAATGATCCCCACTTGAATTCCTGTGGAAAGGCTACCATGGCCACTTGGAATAAAGTAGGGGAATTTTTTTAAAATTTAAATATGGTGTGTGGAGTCTTGGTTTGCAAGGAAAGAGTTGAATTCATAAAACACTAGGCGAGTGCAAGTGCATTCTAGCTAGTGGCTTGGAGAGGATAGCAGTAAAGAAAGATGATAAATGGATTGGTTTGTGCCAATCAAGAGTATGAGAGTGTGGGAACATGTAGTCCATACTTGTGTGTGAAAGGAGGAGAGTTGAGGAGGTCATTGAAGCCCTCAAAGTTGGAAAAAGGAGCCAAAACCCTAGAAACCCTTCATTTTAGGGCATATGAGGACAGTTATATGTTTGGCCATTTGGGAGACCTTACACCTGGTAAATATTGAATCCTAGGGTACCACTAGAAATAATATCCAAAAATATTTGGGGGTTGTTAAGACCAATTTTGTGAAAAGCCAAGAAAACGGGTTCTAGGAGGCCTAATTGGGGTAAAAGGCTACAAGGCCTAAAATTGGATTTTTCTTGAATTCGATGGGTAAATGAAGAAAGAATCCTGCAAGAAGGATCAGAGTGGAGCAATATCACCCTAGGAATAGTTGGAAGACCTATTCCAAGACCCAAGAAAGGTTTGGGAGCTTTGTGGCAAAATTGAGCCCAGGGAAGCTTAGTGGTGAATTGAGAGAAAAGGTAAAGAATTTGAAATTAGTGGAGAGTCTTATGAAGTGAGAGGGGTTTAGGAGAGATCCCTGAGTAGGGTAGAGTGGAATACCCTAGGAAGACCAAAGAATAGTTCTTGGGAAGAGCAAGATTGCTCTTGAAGGATAGGACTCCCCATCAAATTGGTGTCAGAGCCAATAAAGGCTTGGGAATTGAAACTAGTGAATGTCAGAGGGAAGTGAATCTACAGGAGAGAATACCATGGTGACCAATGTAGAGCTAGATAGAGACTTGATAGAGCAGCAAGAGAAGAATAGGCATCTTGAAGAGGCTATGGAAGAGATCAAGCAAAAATTGGAAGAAGTTGTTGAATCAACAAGCAAGATGAAAGTACAGTTGTCAGAGGACAAAGACAAGGGTAAATACCAAGTGGAGGAGGACATAGAACCAGAACCTGACCCTCCAATAGTAGAGGAACCCTTCCTCAAAGCATTGAAGGCATTGAGTAGCAAGGAACTTGAAGGTGTCCCTGTGTTCAGTGGAAGAATGGATGCAGACCTAGTTATGGAATGGATAGAGGGAATGGAGAATCACTTTGAATGTGATGGAGTTACTGAGGCACAAAAGGTGAAGATAGCCAAATCAAGGTTAAGAGGACAAGCATTAACTTGGTGGAAGTTCTTGCAAGAAGAAAGAGAGATGGAAGGTAAGAAACCCATAGGAAATTGGAAGACAATGGTGGCTAAAGTGAAGGAGAACTATCTACCTGAGGACTATGACATTCAATTGCACAAGAAGAGACAAAATCTTAGACAAAGAGACCTAGATGTAGCAGCATATACAGAGGAGTTCCAAAAGCTAAGCCTTAGATCTAGAGTGCAAGAAGTTGAAAGCATCAAGGTTGCTAGATATCTAAACAGTCTTAGATGGAGCATCCAAGAGGAGTTGAGTCTTTTCACACTTACTATCCTCCATAGCTGCTATCAAATGGCTATTAAGGTGGAAGAGAAACTGAAAAAGAAACAAGATTCCAATACTAGAGGTAAAGGAAGAGGTAGAGACTCTAGAGGTGGACAAAGAGGAGTTTTTGGTGGAAGAAGCCATGAGAATAGAGGGCAAGGTGATTCCAAGGTTGGAGAACAATCCCATGATTCAAATAGTAGAGGGGGTTACAGAGGTAGAGGCACTAACAATGGAGGAAGAGGCAGATCAGGCGACTTTGGGAGAAGCTCTCATTTTGCTTCCATGAAATGCTACAATTGTGGACAGTTGGGTCATACGGCTTATAGGTGTCCTGACAAGCCAACATCTTCACAAGGTGAGAGGAAGATCAACTATGTTCAAGAAGAGGACTGCTCCAAACATTCAAAGGTGAGTCTAGATTCAGAGAAAGGTGAGAATCTCGTGTTAAGAAGAATTTTGATCAAAGCACCTACCGAGGATGAACACAAACAAAGGAGAGCTCTTTTTAGAGTCAAGTGCAAGATACTAGGAAAGGTTTGCAAGGTCATCATAGATTCAGGGTCTACTGATAATGTCATCTCAGAGGAGGCAGTAAAAAAGTTAAAACTCATCAAGATACCCCATGTGTGTCCTTACAAGGTTACTTGGTTGAACAAAGGGCAGAATATACTAGTCAATGAACAAGTTTGGGTTGAGTTTGCTATAGGAAAGTATCAAGACAAGATACTATGTGATGTGTTACCAATGGATGCATGCCATCTTCTGCTTGGCAGACCATGGCAATATGATAGGGAGGCAGTACACCATGACAAGGAGAATAAGTACTCATTCAAGAAGGATGGAGTGACTTATAAAATTCAGTCTTTGTTAGAAGAAAACACAGTGGAAAAGGCAGAAACTAGTGTCCTTTTGATGAGTGGAAAGGAATTTCTAAAAGAGATCAAGGAGGAAGAAGGAGTTGTCTATGCAATCATGTTGAAGCCAAAGGAAGAGGAGTTACCTAATCAGCTACCTATGACAACAGAAGTGAAGCGACTATTGGATCAATTTAGGGACATCATTTATGAAGGTACACCAGCTACACTACCCCCCAAGAGAGCAATTAGTCATCAGATAGACTTTATACCAGGAGCAACACTACCTAACAAGGCTGCATACAAGATGACACCAGAGTAGAACAAAGAGATAGCAAGGCAAGTTCAAGAACTTTTGGATCAAGGGCTGATTAGAAAGAGCATAAGTCCATGTGTTGTTCCAGTTGTGTTGGCACCTAAAAAGGGAGATAAGTGGAGAATGTGTACGGATTGTAGGGCAATAAATAGGATAAATATTAGATATAGGTTTCCTATTCCTAGGATAGAAGATTTAATAGACTGTTTAGGGGGTGCTAAGTACTATTCCAAAATTGATTTGAAAAGTGGCTATTATCAGATTAGAATGAAAGAGGGAGATGAATGGAAGTCAGCTTTTAAAACTACAGAGGGGTTATATGAGTGGTTAGTAATGCCATTTGGGCTTACAAATGCACCTAGCACTTTTATGAGGGTGATGAATGAGGTCTTGAAGGACTTTATAGGAGTTTTTGTGGTTGTCTACCTAGATGATATCCTCATCTTTAGCAAAACAAAAGAAGAACATATGAAGCACCTAGAACTTGTGTTGAAGAAACTTCAAGAGGAGAAGCTCACCATCAATCTTGAGAAGAGTGAGTTCATGAAGCAAGAGCTAATCTATCTAGGATTTGTAGTATCCCAAGGGAACTTGAAGATGGACAAAAGCAAGGTTGAAGCCATTCTCAGTTGGCCTACTCCCAAGACAGGGACAAAAGTTAGGAGTTTCCATGGATTGTCACAATTCTATAGGAAGTTTGTGAGAAGGTTTAGTGAAATCTGTGCACCGGTTCTTGACACCATCAAAGGAGGACTGAAAACTAAGTTTGTGTGGACTAAAGAAGCCAATGAAGGATTTGAAAGGTTGAAGAGGGAGATAGCTACCCAACCTATCCTAGTTCTACCAAGCTTTGATAAACCATTCATAGTGGAATGTGATGCAAGTAACATAGTAGTTGGGGATGTTCTAAGCCAAGAAGGCAGGTTGGTGGCATTCTTTAGTGAAAGGTTGAATGAAGCAAAGTCTAGGTACTCATCCTATGACCTAGAGCTATATGCTTTGGTGCAGGCTCTTAAGAAGTGGAGGCACTATCTATTGCCAAAGGAATTTGTGGTATACACTGATAATCAGGCCTTAAGTTACATCAACACTCAAGAGAAGCTCAGTTTGAGGCACATCAAGTGGATGGAGTTTTTGCAGTCATACACCTTTACCATCAAGCATAAGAAGGGGGTTAACAACAAGGTTGTTGATGCTCTTAGTAGGAGGTTGCTTACTATCCAAGAGATACAACTACAAAGCATAGGGGTTGAAGGATTTAAAGATCTATATGAAGGAGATTCTGATTTCTCAGAAATATACAAGGTATGTACTGATTTTGAGAACCATTTTCATAGTGAATATGTTGATTACACCTTGCAAAATGGCTTATTGTTTAGAGGGAAGAAATTGTGTGTTCCTAGAGGTTCTATGAGGGAGAATCTGATCCAAGAAAAGCATAATGGCAGTTTGAGTGGTCACTTTAGTTTGAACAAGACACTAGACTTAGTGGAGAGGTTCTATTGGTGGCCTAAAATGCAAAGAGATGTAAGAAGATATGTTGAACAATGTGAAGTATGTCAAAAGGCAAAGGGAACATCAAGCAATGCAGGTCTTTATCATCCATTACCCATCCCAAGTAGACCATGGGAATGCATAAGCATGGACTTCATAGTAGGGCTACCTAGGACACCAACTGGTTTTGACAGTGTGTTTGTTGTAGTGGATAGATTTAGCAAGATGAGTCATTTTATCCCATGCAAGACAACACATGATGCAAGTCAGATTGCACACCTATTCTTCAAGGAAGTAGTGAGGATACATGGGTTGCCAAAGAGCATAGTTGCAGACAGAGATGTGAAGTTTATGGGGCATTTTTTGAAAACTCTTTGGAAGAGGCTAGGAACCAACTTGTCTCATAGCTCAGCATATCATCCCCAAACAGATGGACAGACAGAGGTGATCAATAGGGTACTTGGGAACTTGTTGAGATGCTTAACTAAGGAGTATGGACAAGGATGGGAGCAAGTGATTCCACAAGCAGAATTTGCTTACAATGATAGCACAAATAGGACTACGGGTAAGAGTCCATTTGAAATAGTCTATGGTTTACATCCAAGGGGTGTACTTGAGCTTAGAGATCTAAAAGGTTATGAAGGAATTAGTGGTCATGCTGATGATTTTGCTCAGTCAATGAGAGAGGATCATGAGCAGGTAAGGAAGACATTGATAGAGGCTAATCAAAAGTTGAAGGCTAAGAGAGATGAAGGGAGAAGAGAATTACAATTTGAGATAGGTGATATGGTGATGGTATACTTGAACAAGGCAAGGTTATAGAAAAGCATACCAAGCAAGTTGCAGATGAAGAGGATAGTGCCATGTAAAGTGTTGGCTAAGTATGGGTCAAATGCATACAAGGTGGAGTTACCCAAGGGGATGTCTATTTCTCCTATCTTCAATGTGAAGGAATTGGTGAAGTATAAAGGACCAGAAATGGATGAGGAATAGTCTAGTGCTGACGTCAGTAAGGATGTGGAAGCACTCAAGGTACCTGATCAGATCAGACCACAAGTGGACAGGATTTTAGACTCTAGGGAGAAGAAGACTAGGCACAAGACATACAAGGAGCACCTAGTGAAGTGGAAACATCAACCAGAGTCAGAGGCTACTTGGATAGCAGAAGGTGAATTTAAGAAGCATGGAGTTAGTGAGGAGCTCTTGACACCATAGGTTCCTTAACTTCTTTGTTGCAAGGGGAGAATGGTGCAGGAGCACCTTGAAGGTCTTTTGGAAGATCTTGGCAATTTTGGCTTATAGGTGGTTCTAGCCAACCACCAAGGTAATAAGGACTAATTGTAAAGTCCCAAATGTGTTTTTTATGGAAAACTTAGGTTGGTTTAGAGCCTAGAGGTTTGGAAAAGTCTGAATGATAAAATTAGGCAAAACTAGACAAGGTTGTCTTAGGAATTTGGCCTAAAAATGCAAAAAAGGTATTAATGATGTTCTAAGCCCAACCTAAGGGTCCTAGCACGTGGGAGAAAGGTATATAAGGTCATCCAAACCATAATACCTTGGTTGGAAGTTCATTTTCATGAATTGAGACTTGGAGAGCATATTTTGTGATTGGAATTCAACAACTTTTAAGTGAATTTTTGTGTTTGAGCCTTCATCCAATCAAGAATGGATTGAGATGACTGATCTGATTCTTTGAGTCTTTCTTTTGTGTCATTTAATTATTTTTTTAAGCATTAGATTAGCCATTTAATTCAACTGGTTGTAATTTTGCAAGTTTTGGTGTTCTTGGGTACACTGTCGGTTAAGGCCAGTTTTTGTAAATAATGATCCCCACTTGAATTCCTATGGAAAGGCTACCATGGCCACTTGGAATAAAGTAGGGGACTATTTTTACAGTGTAAATATGGTGTGTGGAGTCTTGGTTTTTATGGAAAGAGTTGAATTCATCAAACACTAGGCGAGTGCAAGTGCATTCTAGCTAGTGGCTTGGAGAGGACAACAGTAAAGAAAGCTGATAAATGGATTGTTTTGTGCCAATAAAGAGTATGAGAGTGTGGGAACATTTATTCTAGACTTTTGTGTGAAAGGAGGAGAGTTGAGAAGGTCATTGAAGCCCTCAAAGTTGGAAAAAGGAGCCAAAACCCTAGAAACCCTTGATTTTAGGGGGTATGAGGACAGTCATATGTTCGGCCATTTGGGAGACCTTACACCTGGTAAATATTGAAGCCTAGGGTACCACTAGAAATAATATCCAAAAATATTTGGGGGTTGTTAAGACCGATTTTGTGAAAATCCAAGAAAACGGGTTCTAGGAGGCCTAATTGGGGTAAAAGGCTACAAGGCCTAAAATTGGTTTTTTCTTGAATTCGATGGGTAAATGAAGAAAGAATCTTGCAAGAAGGATCAGAGTGGAGCAAGATCACCCTAGGAATAGTTGGAAGACCTATTCCAAGACCCAAGAAAGGTTTGGGAGCTTTGTGGCAAAATTGAGCCCAAGGAAGCTTAGTGGTGAATTGAGAGAAAAGGTGAAGAATTTGAAATTGGTGGAGAGTCTTAAGAAGTGAGAGGGGTTTAGGAGAGATCCCTGAGTAGGGTAGAGTGGAATACCCTAGGAAGACCAAAGAATAGGTCTTGGGAAGAGCAAGACTGCTCTTGAAGGATAGGACTCCCCATCATAAAGTATTTAATATTTCCCCTTCTATATATATAGTATGTGTAGACATCCAAATTTGACCACTCCCATATGGTCAAATTTGTATCCTTTATTAAAATAGAATGCATCTTAAAAAAAATGGAGCTCGCGGGCAAAAAAGCGAAGGAGCGAAAAGCAACAGCGAGCTCAAGGAAATCCTGGGGTGATAGGGTTCTAGAGGGGGAGAATGAGAAGAAGGAAAAGGTCGAATCTCTCCTCCAAATCGTAGGATATATCCCCCAATGGGTATTTGAAAAAGGAGGCACAAAGGCGTGGGTGGATCTAGGAAAACAACCATCAGGGAAAACCCTCAGACATGAATTGGCGCAATAAAGGTAATTCCATCCTGATGCGAACCAGTAAATTATGGAGAAACAAGAACCCGGAAACTCGAACAATGGGAAAACGCATCAAAATTTTGGGGATCATCGAAGAAGGCCAAACCAGAGAGATAGCGATCTGCTCACCCAGAAAGCTAACAGGAGGGCAATGCAACACAAACCAAATTTAAACATCGGGCTATGCCCCCGGGGAAGCAAACTCTTCCAATTGCCTCCGAACACAATTGAACGAAGAGTAGATCGCCTAACGGAGCTAGCGATGTTTGCTAAATGGACAGGTCATGGATGCCCAAGTAAGGAGATCAAAGCCTAGTGGAAAAACAAATTTCAAAACTAGGTATGCATAAGCCAACTTCCAAATTCTTTTTTCCTCATAGAATTCAGTGATCAAAACTTAAAATTTGAAATACTTAATGGGAAACCCTTGTTCATGAACGGACATAGCTTCCATTGTCTGAACTAGAAGGCTAATTTCAACCCCTGGAACTATAAAATAAATCAAATTCTTGTTTGGCTCAAGCTAATTGACCTACCTTCAGAATTTTGGAATTTAGATGCCCTAATTTGCATTGGTGATGCCCTTGGGGTGTGCCTAGGTGTAAATGAAGATTTTATTAATGGAGTAGAAGGAGCCATAGCAGGAATTCTGGTTTGAAATAGATGAAAGGGTTGGGATTTACAAAAACCTAGAAATATTGACAAAATACGGAAGCTAGCAACAGGAAATTGAAAT
Source organism: Sequoiadendron giganteum (assembly GCA_007115665.2). Lineage (NCBI taxonomy): Eukaryota > Viridiplantae > Streptophyta > Pinopsida > Cupressales > Cupressaceae > Sequoiadendron > Sequoiadendron giganteum. The sequence goes on from CM021103.1 coordinate 1,149,282, forward strand.
TTGGGCAGGACACGAACACAAAAAATGCCTGTTCAGAGAATCTTGCTTGGAGGGTCCCTCAAATATTGGAAATTTATTTACCGTAGAAAAAGAAAACACAACCTCAAACCTAAACTCCCATGCCCCAAGCTCCCCTGCAATAAAAGCTCCTCTAAAAAAGCCACCTCAAGTCCGAAGCTTCAACCAACAGGTGAAATGGGGTTGACACCTCATCATCTGGAAACACAATTCATGGAACCCCTGGTTAAGAAACCCAGTAATACAGAGCTAGCTCTAACTGCCCTAATGGAAGGGGCTCGGGATCTTCAAAAAGACATAAAAATTCAACTAGGGATATTGTCCAAAGAAACAAGGCCATAAGAACCTAATCCCCTGCCACCTCAAGTGTCAGAAAAAGAACCGACACAACCCGACCCAAACCCACTAATCTTATCTCCGCAAAACACCGAAGGGGTAAATGCTCAATCAGAAGATGAGGGTAACTACCTTCATTCAAAGGAAGAATTGGATCCATGAGAAGAATCGAAGGTTGGGGAATTACTAGAAATAAGGCAACTAGAGCAATCAAAATCCAGGTTAAAAGCTCCAAACTTTAAAAAGAAATCCAACACAGGCAGGATGTCAAACAAAGCCAAACTGTTAATAGCAGGTAATGCAGCAGGACAACAAAAAAATTTAGTTGGGAAGGAAAACATCCTTCCTAGAGTAGAATGAGGATTATATCATGGAATGTCAGGGGCATCAATGCCCCTGACAAATGGTGCATGGTCAAGTGCCAAATAGACCAGTCAAAAGCAGACATTGTGCTCTTACAGGAAACAAAATGGAGTAGTGAAGAAAGACAGAAGAGGCTGGAATTCTAGAAACAATGGAAAGATCATTTCAAGGAAGCGACATGTGCCTTAGGTGGACTTGGAATCCTTTGAAACCCCCTGTCCATAGAAGGTTCAATGGAGAAAGAGGAAAGTAACTGGCAACTTCTCAAGTTCAAAGAACTAAAGAAAAACATCCCTTTCTTCTATGTCAACATATATGGATCAATCCCCATAGTAACAAAGAAACAAGTCTGGGAAAAAATAACAAGCGTACTAGAAAATAAAAATGGAGAATTAGGAATTCTAGCAGGAGACTTCAATGCAACATTGAACAATGAGGAGAAACAAGGTGGCTTGGGGAGAATCACGGCCATCTAGAAAGATTTTCGGGAATTCATAGACTCCAACCATCTGAAAGATGTAATCATTAAAAATGGAACATTCACATGGTCTAATAGAAGGAAAAGATTTACCAACATTGCAGGAAAGCTTGACAGATTCCTCCTATGGGGAGATTGGGGGGACTTGGCAACCTCTCTAGAAGCCCAAATCTTGCCACTGACAGGTTCATATCACTTCCCCATTGCCCTTACCCTTGGTCATGATGACCCACCCTTGGGAGCCCCTTCAAATTCAAAAATATGTGGTTAAGAGATGAACAACTCCCAAATCTAATTGAACAGTGGTGGAATGAAACCAAATTTGGTGGCAGTACCAGCCTTTTCAAAATCAGTAAAAAATTAGCCCACATCAAAACTAAACTCAAAGAATGGAACATTTCTCATTTCAAAAACATTTTCCAAGAGAAGGTAAGAGTGGAGCAAGAAATCAAAACGCTGAATGAACATGTCATAGAAAATGGAATGGATGCAGTGGATTTTGAAAATGAAAAATCCCTGAAGGAGGAACTTTCAGAACTACTAAAAAAAGAAGAATGCTACTGGCGTCAAAAATCAAGGGAATCTTGGCTGAAAGAAGGAGATAGGAATACCAAATTCTTCCACAAATCAGCCATTACAAACAAAAATAGAAATAAAATCTCAGAAATAAAAAAGGCAAATGGTGAAGTGACTCAGACCATTGCAAAATTTAATAAGGAAGCAACCAACTTATTTGCAGAGTTGAAAAAACAAAGGCTACCCTGAAAATAGAGCTATTAGAGACAAGTTGTTGAGGTCTATTCCTTCTCTAATCAATGAGGAACAAAACTGCCTTCTATTCCAAAAGATCCCCCTAGAGGAAGTCAAAAAAATAATTTTTCAGATGAACCCGGACAAAGCCCCAGGTCTGGATGGTTTCCCAGTTAGCTTCTTCCAGAAGTTCTGGCACATAGTGGGAGAGGATTTAGGAGCAGCAATAAAGGAATCAAGGAAAAAAATGACAATTTGGGATCCATGAACCATACGTTCATAGCCCTAATCCCCCAAAGAAAGGACCCACAATCTATGAGCGATTTCAGACCAATAGCCCTCTGCAATACAGTGTACAAAGTGGTCACCAAAATAATTGTGAATCGACTTAAAGTCGTTCTGGACAAAGTAATCTTAGAAGAACAAAGTGGCTTCGCTCCAAGCAGGTCAATTGTGGAAGAAATAATCATAGCACATGAAACAATCCACACTGCAAGGAAAACCAGAAAAGCCTGCATGCTTTTGAAATTGGATATCCTTAAAGCATATGACATGGTAGACAGATAATTTCTATTAGAGGTCCTAAAGAAATTCGGTTTTGGATCAAATCGGATCAATTGGGTCAACAGTTGTATCTCCACAGCTAAATTCTCAGTTCTGGTGAATGGCTTAGCCCATGGATTTTTCTCTTCCTCAAGAGGATTGAGACAAGGTGATCCCCTCTCCCCTTTTTTGTTTATAATAATGGCAGAAGTCTTGGGAAGGGGAATCCAAAACCTAGTCAAAGAAGACAAGTGGAAAGGCATCCAAGTAGGAAATGGTCTTGAGCTATTATCTCATCTCCAATTTACAGATGACACAATCCTAATGGGGGAGGCAAGAAAGAGAGAGGCAAAGACTATTAAAACCTTCCTAGATGAATATTGCAGGGCTTCAGATCAAAGCATCAATTGGGAAAAATCAGAGATCTTCTTTCTGAACACTCAGCCAAGCATGTAGAGGACTTTATCTAGAATCTTGAATCTAAAAGTGGCTTATCTCCCTGGGCGATTTTTGGGAATGCCACTATTTGCAGGAGTCAACAAAAACTGCTATTGGAAAAACCTAATCAATAACTGCAAAGCCAGAATGGGAACCTAGAAAGGAAAATGGTTGTCCTCGGTAGGAAGATTGCTTATGGTCAAGTCAGTTCTCTCGGCTATTCCAGTATACTCAATGTCCTGCCTAAAGCTACCTAAAGCAATAGAAGATGACCTCAATCAGATCTTTAGGAGATTCCTCTGGTCAGGAACAGGAGATCACAATAGATTTCCCCTATTGGCCTGGGACAAGGTCTATAGACCCCAAGAGGCTAGGGGAGAAGGACTAAGGTAGTTGGCTATAATGAACCAGGCCATGGGAGCCAAATTGGCCTGGGATATCCATTCTAAAGGGGATCAGAAATGGGTCAAAATTCTAAGGAAAAAGTATCTAGACTCCAATGCCTTGACCAAAATTCTCACTACAACCAACCCTCCAAGAGGCTCAGCTATCTGGAACGTCATCCTAGATAGCAGAGACATAATTTCTCAACATGTTACTCGAGAAATTAAAAGTGGTGAAAGTGAATCCTTTTGGAATGACTCTTGGGGTGGGAAACCCCCCTTAAGCAACTCCCCCAGCCTAGAGGCAATAAAGGAGGAAACCACCAGACTATGGAGGGACAAAGTGGTAGATTTTGGGAGAAAAATATTTAATCAAGGTGCCAACACTTGGAGTTGGAAGGATTTTTAGACCCTCAATGCCCCACAGGTTCAGAAGGATTGCCTATCAAGAATCCTCAAGGACAGATTCTTCATCCTTTCTTCAAGTCCAGACACAATCCATTGGTGTGGTTCTCCCAGTGGATCATACAAGGTTAAATTAGGCTACAAGGTGAAGGAGTTAGCATTAAAAAACCAAGAATGGCCCTGTAAATTATTCTGGGGTAGTAAATGCCTACCTAAGGCAGGGAGTTTTGCTTGGTTGGCAGTCCAAGGGAGAATCCTCATATCGGACAGGTTATCCACCTTCGATATCCAAGGCCTGGGTAGATGTATCTTATGCAAAGCCAGCGAAGAAACATCAAACCATATCCTCCTGCACTGCCCTATGGCGCATGAATGCTGGAACAAAGTAAAAACAAACTTGCCCTTCAAACCCCCATTCCGACAGATCTGTCCTCATGGTTCAAAATGTGGCCACAAAAAATTGGCAAATCAGTGTTTGGAGGAATCTGGCATGCCATCCCATCATTGGTAATCTGGGAACTCTAGAAGGAGAGAAACAAGAGAATCTTTCAAAACAAAGAATTGAACAAAGAAAGGCTTCAGGACAAAATCGAAAAGGCAATAGTAGAAGTAGTAAATGAAGAAGCTCGGGCCAACACATCAAACCAGAGAATCTTCACAAACTAGGATGATTGTTTACTCAAAAATTTCAATGGCCTAAAACCACTGCTTTTGTTTGGGAACGGGTCAAGAAAGTCAACAAAAATTAAGAGGGCGGAAGTAATTTGGCAGGCACCAGAGCCAGGATGGATCAAAATAAACTTTGATGGGGCGGCCCACGGCAACCCAAGCCTAGGAGGTGCGGGCTGTGTTGCAAGGGACTCCCAAGGTAATCGTTTAGTAGAACTATCCATACAACTAGGCTTCTACACCAACAATGAAGTTGAGTTCAGGGCAGCATCTTAAGGTCTCCAATTGGGAATCAATCTGGGAGTGCAAAAAGTACATCTAGAAGGAGACTCATTAATAACAACAAACACAATTAGCCATGGCTCCACTTCAAACTGGAAATAAAATCACCTACTTCAACACATTAAAGAATTAACCGCCAAATTCAAAGAATTCAAAATCAACCATGTCTACAGAGAAGGGAACATCATGGTAGATGAGTTGGAAAAACAAGCCTCTGATTCACCCACATAGGCTCCACCAAGCCATGGAGCCAGGAAAAATTCTAACGCTGCAAATCCAAAGCAAGACAACCAAAAACACATGTAGGCATAAGGACGAGCAATGAGTCCTTTCGGATGTGACTGATCCATCAAGTGGTTGGTATGGTGTGGGTCTCACAAACAAGTCCCAAGGCTTCAGGCAGATTGTGCAGATCTAAAACTTATCAAAAAATTAATCCTTGATCAGTACTCTAGTGTTATGCCAGCAAGCTCACACGAGTCTTCTAACGCAGGCTCAAGTTAATAAATCATGAAGATTTATGATCGCCTATTGTTTAATACATCACCCAGAGCTAGGCATTCTCAAAAAAGCAAGCCCGATCCGTCAGAGGAGCTAAGAACCTGTCTAGCGAGAAATGGAGATGCCATTGGCTTTGGACACAGAGAAGCAACAACAGGCATTCCATGGGGAAATAACAGACCAAAGACTCAATGGGATAATGGCCTGCTCTCATCCATTTATGCTCGAAGCAACCAAGAAGGTGTTGGGTCCTGAATTCCTCAAGGCATACCACAGGTTCAAGACAAACGCGGAAATCCCAACCATGTTTCTTGCGGTCAGCCTCCACATGGGAGTCCCAAAATCTTTAGCGAAGAAGCTGACCTAGATGGTGTTTAACCACACTTGGCTGGGTGACATCGATGGGGCCCTCGATAATGTTGATGACAACAATCTCATTCCTATGCCCTAGCATTACAACGTGCTAAGCATTTAGGGCCGTGAGGTGACGAAGTTGTCATTGATCAAGACTGTCGACCCTAAAGGTTTCGAAAGATTGTGGGACGTACGTGATTGGAGCATCAATTTCCTTCTCAGGGCGATGAAGCTCACCAGCAACCTACCACATGGTTGGGCCTTGCGGTATGTGAAGAGTGAAGGTTTCGGTGCAACCCTCCCATCTGGGGATGACACGGATAGGGGTTTCGGCACAGGAGAAGAATGGATCCCGCTAGATGACAGAGACCCAGAGGAAAAGGCTCTTGTACCAGCACACCAAAAGTGCAAAGCCGACTGCCCGGTGGTCGCAAATTACATAGCCTACAAAAAAAGGGTGGCGGTAGAGGATTCTGAGGAAGATGATCTTGAGGAGGTGGAGGAAGATTGAAGCAGCATACTTCCCTGTTACTAAGTATAGTATAGTCAGTCCCAGGTGTTTACTAGTATAGTCTGTAATTTATTTTTTGGCTATGATTATGTAACTAGGTACCTTCATAGTTAGTTGCTTCAATAGACATGAAGCTTTATGCCATTTTCAAATTTTCTATAGTGGATAACTATCACAAACTACAATCGTGTATTTTATTTTGATAATCAATATAGGGTGTTGCCCCTCTGTAGCGGTTTAACTAGCAAAAAAAAAAAAAAAATTGTATCCTTTATTCGTCCATTTCATCAATATTAATTAAATGACTTATTTTATTTAATATTTCCCCTTCCTCTAAGGTGTCTAAAGTATTTAATTTAACAATTAAATACTTTATCATTCCTTCTCTAAATTAAATAAACATATCCATTTGTTTAATTTAGTCATTTACCCTTTTGAATTTAAATCAATTTTAAATTCATTCATTTTCTCTCTCCTTGTCCCATCCTCCATAATATTCCTCTAATCTAGATTAATTTATTTTATCCATGATTAGGATGTGCACATCCTTAATCCAGATTAATGTCACATCCTCCATATTTGACCACTTGTTTTTAATCCTCATTAATCTTCTTAATCACATGTTTGCACAACCATAATCTAATCACTTACCATATCTAGTATGTCCTCCAAATCAACCTTTCATAGGTAATTTCCTTACCAGGCATTGACCTCTTCCCCATGTGAATTTAAAATTCACATTTTACCCATCCAATGCATTTCCCTTGCCCATATCCCTTCATAGGTCACATCAGTCACATGGGACAAGGACCTCCTTTAAGAGGATCTTGTCTTATCCACAAGGTACTCCCAATCATGTGAATTTAAAATTCACATTTATTCCCCCAACAACCTCTCTCATCCCCATGATGATAAGAGAGGACTTTCTAAAATTCCTCACTTGTCACCATCACCCTCATATGGGGACAAAGACTTCCTTTTTGAGGAAATATTCCCCTAATCACAAGGTACTTGCAAGTACCTCCACTTCACATGTCCTCTCTCCACCTCACATGTCCTCTTTCCACATCATTCGTATTTTTCCTACCTCATCTTCCACATGGCAAGATGTGAGGACTTGTGAGTCCTCAACTCACCACATCCCTCCATCTTGTCCATGTTGGCTAAATCTTAGCCTTCCAATTCTCTAGAGACTCTTCCCTTAAATTAGAAGATTAAGTCTCAATTTGGATTATTATGCATTCACTCTCATTCAAGAAACTCAACTTAAGCATTCAAGCAACTTAGGACTTAGCATTTTCAAGCATTCATCCACCATTATTGGAGTCATTCAAGTTTTCATTGCATCTACCTTCCACACTTGTCACAATACCCATTTGCACCATTACATTCCTCATCATCTTTAGATCATTTTGCATCCATTTTTGCATCATTTGTCATTGAAGCAGCACAAAGCATAAAAAAGGGCCAACCAACTCATCAATCCAAGCAAGGTAAAAAGTTCCTTTTATTTGTTATTTTTTTTTTATTCAACTTAGGCTAATCTTGAGTGTCTGTTAGTTTTTTTCTCTTTTGCATTTCATTTGTTTTTATCTTAGGATAGGAAAAATCATTTGCACACATTTTTGGCACGCCTTGGGGGACCCACAAATGGGTCTATTTTCTTTTATGTTTGTTGTTTTTTGATATTTTGTAGGTTTAGGTTACATAGAGGCAACCCCACTCAGAAGACCGGCGACCTGGCCCTAACACAGAGGTGGTTTGGCCCTAACAGGGGTGACCTAGCCCTAAGACAGGCGACCTAGCTCTGAAAAGGGCGACCTGGCCCAACACAGAGGTGGTCTGGCCCTAACAGGGGCGACCTGGCCCTAAGACAGGCGGCCTGGCCCTGATAAGGGCAACCTAGCCCAACACAAAGGTGACCTAGCCCTAACATAGAGGCAACCTGGCCCTGGACAAAGGTAACAAAGGTAAAAACAAAGACTTAAACTTCATTTCCATAGTTCATTTATTGTTGTTTTTCTTAGTACTGACCCTCTAACCTATCTTGTTGGTGAGTGTGCTTGTTTTTACTAACGCTTGTGCAGTTGTTTCACGTTTGTTGAAGGCTAGATGCTAACATACTTTTTGCAGGAGGAGAGAACGACTTTCATTAGTTAGATTATTTGTTTATTGTTTTGATCTTAACTAGGCACATAGATCTAATTAGGGGAGTCAACAAACTTGTTTGCTATGCTTGAAAAGTTGACTATTGATGTATCAATCCCATTATGTCATTTGGCAATCCTGGGTGAAGATAAATCATAGTCCACTTAGTCCTTTATGTTACTCAGGGGGCACTAGACCGTTCACACTTTCCCCTTGCACTTTATGTGAGCCTGGGGACTAGCTGAAAATGTTTAGTGCTCTCTCTTAGCAAGACCTTCTTGAGGATTTCATCACCCCAAGGGACGATTCTAATCACACGTTATCAATGGAGTATATAAAGGGGGAGAGCAAAAGCTCTACCTCAATCCAGTCACGTCGTGTCTAAAAGAGCATCAAAGCTAGGGTGATACCTAGACAAGACACGAAGAGTTGGTCTGAGCTTCTAGTACCTCACTGAGAGTTCTCGACTCATGCTTGTGATGGGTTGGTGTTCATGGTTGTGCCCCACGTATTGTGCATATATCTAAGACTCCCTAGTTGCCTTATTTAGCTTAGTTAGAGGACCATGTTGGCAAATACCCTTTACACTAATCTTAGAATTATGTTGTTTGAACTATCTTTTTGTTGCAAAACTAGTGTATGTTTGTTAGTCAAGTCAGTCTTGGCCTTCTGCTTGTTCTTTGCTATGTTTTCTATCCTTTTCCATAGTCATTTTTGCCTAAGACAAGTCCATGTCAATTGAACAGGGTCGACCTTTCCCTAACAGGGATGACCTGACCCTAAATAGGGGCAACTTGGCCCTTCTGTCTAAGTCGTTTCCCATTTTGTTCTTATCAAAATTGTTCATTTTCACAGAACAGGTGACCCAGCCCTAACAAGGGTGACCTGGCCCTGAGTTGGGTGACATGGCCCCAAAACAGGCAACCCTGCCCTAACAGGAGAGACCTGGCCCTAAGTTGGGCGACCCGACCCTAAGATAGGCGACCTTGCCCTCCAGACAGGTGACCTTGCCCCGAACAATCAATCCCACTTTCATTTGCTAGTCCGTTTTTTCCATTTTGAGCATTCATTTGCCCATTCTGAGCGTCCGTTCACTCATTTTGATAGTCTGTTTCCCTATTTTGAGCATCTATTTCCCCATTTCAAGCATCTGTTCATCTGTTCTAAGTGTCCATTCACCCATTTCTATAGTCTGTTTCCCCATTTTGAGCATCTGTTTCCCCATTTCACACATCTGTTCATTCGTTTTGAGCATTTGTTTCCGCTTTGAGCATTCGTTTCCTCATTTCGAGCATTCGTTTCCCTGTTTTGAGCATTCGTTCATTTGTTTCGCACGTTTGTTTTCTTGTTTTGTGCATCCGTTGTCCCATTTCGAGCATTTGTTTCCCCATCCTGATAGTTTGTTTGCTCATCTTGGTAGTTCTTCGCCCGTTCATCCTGTCTACCAAAGTCATTTGGTTGTTTCTCAGAATTAGACGAGTCTGGAAGCTGTTTGGGCAACCTTGCCCCAAAATAGGTGACTCGACCCTTAACTTGGGTGACCTGGCCTTAACTTGGGCAACCCGACCCTAGGTTGGGTGACCTGGCCCCAAAATTAGGTAACCTTGCACCTCTTACATGATCTTGATTTTTGTCTAGAAGGTTAATCTATTGGGATCTCGAAAAGCTTGTTGTTTTCTAAACCGTTTGCACCTTCCGATTCACTCGTAATCCTCACTTTAGTCCATCTACATCCCAATCCATCTATATCCTATCATCATCCAGATTATATAGGTACATCCTTAATTGTCTCTAAGTTACATATTCATCATCGTTTTCTTAATCCAAATCCTTTGAACTTTGAATTGACCTAGGTTTTTGAAATTGATCATCATCCTTCAACATCTACTTAGGATCGCCATCCATCCTAAGTTAGTCATCATCCTCGGCCCAATCAATCCCCTTCCATCTCAAGGCAGATTCGGTGCAATAATCATCTATCTATCCTTTAATCCGATCAATCAGCACCTTAAGTCACCTGGGGTAATTTTTGAACTCAGTTTAGAATCCCTTTTCAATCGTACAATCTCATCTAATCTTATCAATCGTTTCATCGATCCAACTTATCCAATCTAATCCAATCACATCTTTATCCAATTATCCAATCAACCAATCCCTCATCCAATCCAATCAGTCCTTTAATCGTCATTTAGGTCATCTTTGCATTGCATCTTAGAGTTTAATCGCATCTTAGTTCATCTAGTAGTCTTGCACTTTCATGCCCATTTAGACCCGATCACAAGTAAAGAAGTAAATGGCAGAACAACAAGCCCAGGGTTCCCAGCCGAATATCCCATAGAACCCCAACAACGCCACAAATATCTCACAAGATTCCCATAACGGTGCTTCGTCACAATCTAATACTGGCATTCAAAATACCCCACCGCCTGGTGACAAAAACATGGCCAATCAACTTGAAGTCACCATTGATGAATACCTTAGTGACCCTGTCAATGTTCAGATGATAGATCACCTCCTCAATGAGCGTGGGGATAAGATTCTCGCCACTTTGATCATGAGAGGAATCAAACCACCATCCAATTTTGATATATCATAATATTCTGGTACCCAAACCCTTCCAGCACCTCAAGATCCGCTGACTTCGCAAAATGCTCCAAGGAATCTGTATGTCCTTGAAGGTGCACCTACAAAGAATTGGTATCACCCCGAGTTCAAAAATCTCATGATAGATCAAGTTACAAGTTATCCTCGCCCCTCAACTACAGCCCCTACAACACAACCTGATCTTAGCGACCTCTACGCCTACAACATTCCACAGTACATTCCATCTACTCCACCACTTCTACTTCAACATCCTGGTCAACCAACCGTCAATACTGGGGGCACACCTGTTCTTGCATTGATGCCACCTCTAGGATCTACACCCATTGACAATTTACCACCACCTACATTCCCACAACCTCTCGTTAATCCTCAACAATCTACTACATTGCAAGCACCACCTCAAAACGGGGCTATCCCCTCACAAATGCCCCCACAACATATTGTTGTTGTTGTTACCTCATCTCAACCACCTCATCAACAACCTCTGCAACAAAACATTATAATCCCACAAAAAAATGTTTTGATTCCTCAGCAACACTTTACCATTCCTACACAACCACAACACCAAGTGATGCAAACTACATCACAGTCATCGCAACCAGCCCATGGCACTTGTGGTGCCATAACAGTAACACATCCCATCTCGCCCACCTTACCAGCAGCCACCACAGTAGAAATATCCACCCCGACACACACATGTTCCTATGCAAACGCAACATAATCCTCTCACACAATACCTCTACCATCCATCTAGCACATATACCGCCTATACTACTCAATCCAATCCTAATCCAAATACCCATTTGGCCTCTCAGAATCCATCGCAAAATCAATCGCCACCTTACACCAACCCTCCGCAATCACACAAGAATCCTTACCAATAGTCATCTAACCCACAACCACCTCCATATGTCGCACAACAACCCACCATTGTGTATCATTACCAATCCAATCCATACTACCTTCATTAACAACATTCATACCAACAAGGTCCTTCATCCACGTCATACACTCAACAATAGCCACCTTATCAACACGGTGCTCCATCCACCTCTTACTATCAACAAATGTCACCATACCAATAAGGGTCCTCCACCTATTCATACTACCAAGCTCCTACATAATCTCAATAGGGTGTTCCATCCACTGTGTATTATCAACAACAGTCGCCTTACCAACAAGCAACTTCCACCTCGTACCATCAAAATTTGCAATCCTCATATCCACCTTACGTTAATCCGCAATCCGCTTACATCAATCAAAGCCAACAAACACCTCCATATACACCTCAACCCACTTACGATCCAACTGTTGTTGCACCATCCTTATCATATCAGCAATATCCCCCATACAATCAGCCTAATCCATCTAATCTGACTCCCGTAGTCCCTATCAATAAAGATTTGGAAGAAGTAAAAGTTGCACTAAGGGATTTGCAAGCAGGGACCGACAAACAATCGTTCAAATTTGAGGACATTTTTCCTTACCCATTTGATCCCTCTATTTCATTGGTACCTTTACCTAAGCATTTTGAAATACCAAAATTCAATAAGTATAAATGAACCAAATACCCCAAGGTTCACATTCAAGAGTTCTACGCCCATTGTCAAGAAGTCATGCATAATAACAATTACCTTATATGATTGTTTCCTAGGAGTCTACACGGAATAGCTCTTGATTGGTTTATGGGTCTCGAGAAGGGATCTATTAAATCCTTTGCACAACTTTCAGAAGAGTTTGTCTCCCACTTCTCCTTCAATCTATGGAAGCATATTGATACATTAGACCTCCTGAAAGAGAAACAGTAGGACGGAGAAACGTTTGCAAGCTATTTTCAAAGATGGCGAGCTTTAGCCAATCAGATGAAATCCCCATTGAAAGAGAAAGACATGGTCACCTTGTTTGTCGAAAAATCCCATCCAGATATGGCCCATAATTTTAGACTCCACTATGTCACAACCTTTGCGAAAATAGTAGAGAAAGGTCCTATCCTAGAGAGAGCCCTTATTGCCAAAGGGCAAGTCAAAATATTCAACTCTAATAAAGAGAAGTCATCTGCTAACAAGCCTCGTTATTGGAACAAGAACAAAAATGTTGTCAATGATGGTGTCACTGACACCAAATATGTCCAAGTGGCCAATGCCTCGCAGAAGCCACAATATCCTCCTCCACAACAATCAATGCCAAATGCCATATTAGTGCCACAAGGAGCACCTCGTCCTCCCCAACAATCCAATCAAAAAAATCAAGGGGTAAATAAACGTCAATTTACTCAATTGGGAGAACCCCTAAGTGTCATGTTTAATAGGCTCCTTCAAGCCAATTACCCGATTACATATCCTGTGACTAAGCCCCTTGATGAATCCAAGCCTAAACCAACCTGGTTTAAATAAAATGAGTATTGTGAGTTCCACAAGATTAAAGCGCATACATTGAAAAAGTGTCAAGGTCTAAAAACGTACATCCAGGATCTCATAGATTGGGGTGACATACATGTGGATGCCAACATGACACCCTCGTCTAATGCTCAATTACAGATATATTAGAATTCATTCCCTAACCATAACCAAGGAGCTAGTACATCTAATGCCAATCCTGGGACAAGCAACAACAATGGTCAAAACAATAGCACCAACAACATTAGCTACAAAAATGTGCCTTATAACTATGATAGACTAGTTATGTGCATTATTCAAGTGGAGCCCAGCATGTCCATGATTCACGTCAAAGGAAAAGATCCTCAGTGTGTTGTTACAACCCGTCGAACCCGCATTACAGTCCCTAGACCTTCCATGTCAACCTAACAGGCTCCTGTGAGCTCGCAGTACAATATTCTTGACCACCTTGGGAAGACACCAACCCAAATATCCATTTTGAATTTTCTTAAGTCTTCTCCAGTCCACCAAGAAATCCTCACCAAGGCCTTACAGGATACCCAAGTACCAAAGGATATAGATCCCACCTAGTTCCAAGCTTTAGTGGGACACTTGTCTTTATCTCATCAGTTGGGTTTCAGCCAAAATGACATGTCTGCCATCAATCCCGACCATAATCGTCCTCTCCACATTGAAGTCCTTGTATCCCGACACAAGGTAAAAAGGGTCTTGATAGATAATGGTTATGCCCTCAATCTATGTACATTAAAGTTCATAAAATAGGTTCGATACACCTCAGCTTACTTAAATAATCAAGTTATTACTATAAAGGCTTATGATAATGTTGAGAGAGATTCTGAAGGCACAATTTTCCTTCCCATCCAAGTTGGCCCCATTGTGTAGTACACCATGTTCCATGTTCTTGATCTTGATCTTCCATACAATCTCCTTCTTGGTCGTCCATGGATTCATTCCATGCAAGCTATTCCATCCACCTACCACCAATGTTTGAAGTTTTTCTTTTCAAGGAATGGAAGTGACTATATCGGCTGATCCTCAACCATTTGAGTATTGTCATGCTTTAGAAGCTTTCTTCCCCCATTCTTAATATTATCCTGGAGTTAAAATGGGGGAACCTCAGACGTTGTCATCCAATCCAGCTCAAAATCCATCAACCAACACAACATCCACCTCATCCATGTTCGCCACTTATGATTCCACCATCACCAAGGTCAAGATTGTTAACAAGGGTTGTGGAGAATACGAGTTGCAAACTACACTTGATGTGGCCACATTGCCACCCTCTCCTCGCTCATTTGGGAAGCCTTCTCAACTGTCATCAAATGCAGAAGAAAAGACATTCACACTCACTTCCAAGAACATGGGCTCGACAACATTCAAAGATCTAGGTACTCTTGAAGATAAAATGGAAGACAATATTAGCTAATGGGTTTATCGTGAAGAGCCTGAGTCATAACCCCCTCTTGTGGAGTACTTCCAAGAAACCTACCCTCATGCGTCAAGCTTGGCCAACAAATACAATTATCAAGGGGGTGGTCTTGGTATAGAAGAACAAGGACAACACTAGCCTATAGAACCATCTATGTGACCCAGAAAGATAGGCCTAGGCTATGACACGAAACAAAAGGGTCATGCAGTATCCACTAGTACTTCTAATAATGTCAATGTGGATAACAGTCTCCTTGAAGACATACCTGAAGAAGAGTCCATCATACTTATGTACAATGACATAGATATCTCTTCCATGTTTGATTGCCTGTTCATCTTCAGTATTGACCTTCCTCTTTGTCACCTTGAACTTATTGACTGGGACCTACATAGTAGCGCACCTGTCGACACCTTTCCTTCAATGGATGCTTACGTAAATCTTATGGGGTTGGGGGAGAATGAACACCCTAACTGCAAAAGTAAAAAGAAGCAAAATCAAAATGGTTCATCAAGTGAAAACCTCCCTGAGGAGCTTTTTGACTGGGAAGAAGTAAAAACAAAGGGTGTATCTGACAGTGAAAACCTCAGTGAGGCATTGGAAGATGGGGATGTTAATATTCCCCTCATAGGAACCCAATTTTCTGAAAGATCTTCTATTCTCATTGAGAAGACACAAGAAGTCAATTTGGGGATAGAAGAAGATCCTAAAATCACTTATGTAGCCAAATCCATATCGAAAGAAGAGCACTCTACCATTTCCCAATTGCTTAAAGATGGTGTCATTACTTTTGAATGAGCCTATTCAGATATGTTGGGCCAAGATCCTACTCTAGGGGTACATCATTTGGATGTTCGTCCGGATGCCAAACCCGTCAAGCAAAAGTTACGCAAAATGCATCCTCAAGTAGCCTTACTAGTCAAAAAAGAGTTGGAGAAATTGCTAGAAGCTGGATTCATTTGACCCATTGACTATTTAAAGTGGATATCTAACATTGTGCCTGTCGCCAAGCCAAATGGAAGCATCATAATTTGCACCGACTTTCATGATATGAATAAGGCATGTCCTAAAGATGACTTCCCTTTTCCAAACACTAATATGTTGGTTGATCTCACTGCAAGACATGAGGTGCTATCCCTCATGGATGGTTTCTCGGGTTATAATCAAATTAATATTTCCCTTGAAGATCAACACAAGACTGCCTTTAACACACCTTGGGGCACATTTTGCTATAATGTCATGCCTTTTGGTCTCAAGAATGCAGGGGCAACATATCAACACACTATGGCAGTTATCTTCCATGACCCCATTCACATTATAATGGAAGATTATGTTGACAATTTGTTGGGAAAGTCAAGAACAAGAGCAGAACATCCCGCGATCCTGAAAAAGATCTTTGAACGGTTAGAGCATTATAAAATATGCCTAAATCCTAAAAAGTGTGTCTTTGGAGTCACATCAAAAAAAATATTAGGTTTCATTGTCTCCAGGAGGGGCATAGAAGTGGATCCATCCAAAGTCAAAGCAATAATGGAAATTCCCTCGCCACACAATTTAAAATAGTTAAGAATTCTTCAAGGAAAGTTGCAGTCCATTAGGTGATTTATAGCTCAATTAGTTGATAAGTGCCAGTCATTTTCCTGCCTATTACAAAAAGACATCACCTTCAAGTGGGACTCCAGGTGTCAGCTCGGTTTTGACCAGATCAAAGAATATTTGGCTCATCCTCCTGTCCTTATGCCTCCCATTCCAAGAAAAACCTCTCTTATTGTACATTTTAGCTACCTCAATGGCACTAGGGGAAATATTGGACCAACATGATGAGTCATCAAAAGAATGCACAATCTACTACATCAATCAAACATTGGTGGGCTATGAGCTTAATTACTCTCCAATGGAAAAAGCATGCTTAGTTGTCGTCTTCTATTCACAAAAGCTAAGCCATTACATGCTTAGCCATCCAGTAAAGTTGATATCTAAAGTCGATCCACTCAAGTACCTGTTATCTAGAAATGCTTTAACCGATCGCATGGCTAAGTGGATCATGTTTTTGAGTGAATTTGACATAGAGTATGTGGACAAAAAAGCAATCAAAGGATAAGTGATCGGAGACCAGTTGGAAGAGGCTCCTTTGGTAGATGCATATCCATTGATTACATAATTTCTTGATGAATAAGTTCTTACAATCACAAAAAAATCTACATGGACACTCTACTTCGACGATTCTTGCACACATAATGGATCAAGGACAGGTATCTTGTTTGTCACACCCCAAGGTGACTACATCCCAAAATCATTCAAATTGGCATTTCCATGCACAAACAACATAACAAAATATGAAGCTCTCATTATAGGTCTTAGAATCACCGCCTAATGGAATATCACTCACTTGCGAGTCTTCGGCGATTCTCAATTGGTCATTAAACAAGTAAATGATGAGTTTCAAACTAAGGATGACAAGTTGTTACCCTAGAAGCGCATGGTGGATGATTTTAAGAATGATTTCACCTACATCCAATTTGAATAGATCCCAAGACTCCAGAATAAGGCAACAGACGCAATGGCTACTATTGGTTCCTTAATTGATATACCAAAATATCACACAGATTGTCAATTCCTAGTTCAACAACTCTTAATCCCACCGAATGATATCCCTGGAGGTGATATGGTGTGCGACATCGTAGGTCCTGAATCACCTTGGTATCATGACATCTAGACTTACCTCCATGATAACATCCTACCTCCCGATCTCACACATAATCAACACAAATCTTTTATCCATTGCACCTCCCATTATACCATAGTGGGAGATACTCTTTATCATCATGGGTATTATGGAACACTTCTTAAGTGTTTGAACAAGACTGAATCCCACACCACGTTGGTAGAAGTGCATAGTGGTATTTGTGGGGCCCATTCTAATGGCATGGCCCTGGCCAAAAGGATTCTCAAAGCAGGCTATTATTGGCCTACTATGGAACATGATTCCTGTGAGTTTGTTAAGAGGTGCTTTCCTTGTCAGCAACACATAGATTTGATTCACACTCTGGCACAAGATCTACAACCCATTGTAGCACCATGGCCATTTTCGCAATGGGGTTTTGATTTAATTGGCAAGATTTACCCTCCATCCTTCAACGACCACACCTTCATCATCACTACTACTGAATACTTTACTAAGTGGGTGGAAGCAATGTCGCTCACTCAAATTAAGGTTGTTCATATTTCTAAATTCATCCTCTTCCATATCCTCTCCAAGTATGGAATCCCCTCCACCATTATTTTCAACAATGGGAAGTCGTTTAAAAACAAGGCCATGAAAATCCTTTGTGAGACATATCACATCCAACATCGTTGGTCCACATCGTATTACCCCCAGGGTAACGATCAAGCAGAGACAACTAATAAGACCTTAATCCAAATCCTGAAAAAGGTTGTTAATAATATTGGCCGAGATTGGCATCTCCACATCCATCCCACCCTTTGGGCTTACCACACCTCCATCTGCACCCCCACTAGTGCCACGCCATATTCCCTTATTTATGGTGTCGAAGCTATCTTTCCGATTGAAGTCCAAATCCCATCACTCTGCATATCTCTAAAGAATCTAATAAGTGATGAAGACACTCGGGTCACACGCCTTGCTTAATTGGAACTCCTAGATGAAAAACATGTAAAAGCATATAATCATTTGCAAGCCTACCAACATCGTCTCAAGAGAAGCTATAACAAAAAGGTTTGGCCTCATCAATTTAATGTTGGTGACTTAGTCCTTAAAGAAAATCAACGCAACATGCAAGAAAGGAAAGTTTGAAGCAAATTGGTTGGGCCCTTATGTTATCACAACAAAATATAGATCATGAGCATACATACTTGCTACACCTGAAGGAGAATCCTTCGAAGAGCCCATCAATATTTTTCATATGAAACGATTCTATGCTTAGGTCAGTTGGGTTATCCTAAGCTGCAAAAATACAAAAAAAGTAAAAATTATCAAAAAAGTCAAAAAAATCCAAAAATAGTAAAGAGAAATATTTCGTCCTACGGTGAAAACCACCCTTGGTGGAGCCTTGGATAGGTATGTTTGGTGAAAACATGGCCACAGGTTCCATTTGTATGGGGGCTTAATCATTATCTACCTTACGTCCTGGTTACTTTATGCTTCCACCCATCCTGAACTCATATCCCCATCATCCTATCGATCTTATCCTTCCCTCTGCATTGATCATCTGGTCGCTTGGTATATTTTGGTTGAGCATTGGGCGAACTTCAATGACTATCCATCATCCTGAGCTTTTATCCTAATATGAGTTTGCGTCATTTGTCTTGTCGTTTGTTCATCTTCTACTTCCATCTAGGTTCTTTCATTGTGTCAGTCCTCATTTAGATCCCATCTTGTCATGTCGGTCTTCCTATCAAGTCAAACTACGTTGCCCCTGCGCTTTCACATAGGTAAGGTTGATCACTTGATCCGCCCCTGAGGCATTTTTTCCATCTGATTTTGGTCATTCATCTTTTGTCCCCATTTTCCCCTTTTCGCTCTTATCCATCGTCGATCTTTCGTCCTTTTCGAACTACGTTGCCCCTGCGCTTGCACGTAGGTAAGGTCGATCATTTGACCCACCCTCATGGATTTGTTTTTGATTTGTCTTTGCTTTGTCTTTGTTTTTCTTGGATTTTTATTTGGTCAGTTTGGTCATTGTCCTTCATCATCTGTCTTCATCGTCCTCTTTCCGCTTTTATCCATGGTCTTTTCTTGAACTACGAGGGCTCTACGCTTTCACGTAGGAAAGGCTGATCTTTGATCAACCCTCGAGCCCCTAGGTCTTTAGGGTGTGTCAATTTTGTGTCTTGTGTCTTGTGCCTTGTGTCATGTCATCAAGTATGTCCTTGTCTAGCTAGTTCTTCACAAATGGGTTCCATTCATATCTTGAGGTTTACTCGATTTTGGAGTCTCCTGCATCATAATCGATCTTTTAGTTTAGTATCTATATTTGGTCTCAACTGGATGTATCCTTCCTAAAATACCTCATAAAACCCATCCATCCTCTTGATGCTATGGCAAAGGACATTTTAGAATTGATTACAATCTTTTGATACTTTTGGCTTCTATTTATCATTTGAGCTCCCTATCACTACTTTTCATGGTCACCTTGATCTATCATATTATTGTGTGTTTTGACTGGTTAATATAGGGGCATATCTTGATCTTTGTTTGTTGTTGTCTTCTTGGTTGTCCCACGTAGTACCCACCAAGACCACTGAGGTCTTGTGTTACGTTGGGGCATCCTCTTGTGCTTGTGGTTATCCCAATACCTAGCCCGACCAAAGTCATCACGACTTTGGGGTGTTGGGATAACCTCCTTGTTTGTTGTGTTTGTGTATGCATTAGACACTAATTCGCCTTGGTTTCATATACCATGGTACCTGGTGTCTTATGCTATAGAAAAAATTAGTGCTCTGAAAATGGAAAATTGCATTAGGATTGCATTTCATTTTCTCTTCCATTACATTGCATGTATCCTCCATCCCTTCTTTCTCCAACCCATTACTTATGATTTTGGTTGTGCAAACATTGATTCCTTCCATTTTCCTTTCTCCTCAGGATAGCTATGGTTTTTGACAGGTGCAATTTCACACCCATCATCTCCTTTAGCAAGCATGATCCGAAAATAAATTCCATATCCCACCCACTTCCATCATTATGCAATCCCTTATTTACACTCATATTCACATTGCATTTCATTTACTTATTAGTGTTTGTTAGGAATTTCATAGTATTTCATCCCAAATTTTAGGCTCATTAAGTTGTATTTTATCCCATGTTCATTATCATGTTATAATCATTTTAAGTCGGCTAGATTAATTTTAATTGGTTAGTCTACACATCTTAGATTCATTCATTTCATTAGCATATTCATCTTAGTCCATATCATCCACATCCCTCATACATCATCACTCGCATCACAAATTGTTAGATAAACATCCATAGCATAAATATCATAAATCATTCATCACATCTTGCATCATAAACATTAGACATCATACATCTCATCTATATTACTCATATAGGCATAAACATATATCATTATAGGCATATCCATACATCACATCATAATGATCATCCATAATAAAACCATGAACATACACATATGCATAAATAGATCATCCATTACATAAACATCACATCATGTCAATAAGGGTTGTCGCATATCATATAAAAATAAAAATACAATGTCCACCACATAGTCCATAATAATGTCCATCATATAAATCAAAATACATATTTGTCACATATATCATCAAATAAAGTACGGGTACAAGGCTCTGGATCAACTCTGATCTTTGTTGCTTTGTCCTGTACACCCATCCTGCACCTGTCAAGCATCGAGATCTTGTCCCTCCTACCCTCTAAACCATGAGTTGCCCACATCTGACCTTTGTGGTACCTCTGGCACTCCTCCTCTACGTGAAGGGGTCTCTCTCTAGCTATTGTACCCGCGGGTATGTGTCCCTGCTGACTGGGATGGGGAAGGCATTTGTGGCCTTGCCTGAACGTAGGTAGGTACTTGCTGCCCTAGATCTGGCACTGCTGTGAAATAGGAACACATATAGTGGCTCGTCTCTCGCATATACTCATCCCGCTCTGCAGCTTAATGTCTGGTTGAATCCCGCTCCGCCTTGTACCTATCCTAAAATCGACATATGGATCTCCTCTCTTATGCCAATGCACCCTATGCTAACCGTACCTGCTCAATCACTGTTCCCATCTGAGACACCTGCTCTATAGCTCTGTCCCTCTCCTCCTACATGGCCTGTACATGTGTCTGCAATCTCTGGACCTTTGTCCCTATCTCGCCATCCTCACCTTGCACTCCTTGTGCCTGAACCTATGTTGCATCCCTCTCTCTCTAACACCTATACTTGTGCCACTACTACATCCCTCTCATCCTATAGGACCTGCACCTATGTCTATGCGACATCCCTCTTTGTATCCAAGGCTTATACTTGGGCCCTCATGGCCTCTTCCCTCTCCTACATCAGCCCCATGTCTCCCACTATCTGCTCTGCTACCTCGACTCTGTCGTAGAGCTTATCTCGCTCCTATATCAGCTCAGTTCTCTCTCTTAGTAGCCCCTCTACCTTCCTCCTCAAATCATCCATATCCCTCTTCACCTCCACGAGGGTCTCTATTAATACCTGTTATGTCCCTCCTCTAGGCTCTCATTGTCCACTCGCTTGTTGTATGGTCACCATTGCCTCTAGCCTATCTCGCTCCCATCTTGTTGTCTCCCCCGCCTTGCACTCTCTAGACACCTCTCCCTCAAGACGAGTCACCTCTGATGATAGCTCACTCACCTCGACTCGTAAACTATCCCTCTCCCTCTGTATCTTTGCCTCATGTTGCGACACTGTCTCAGCTACATCCCTGAAATCCCTCTCGCCCTCTGCCTACACTCTAGCTACCTCTACTCACAACAAGCTCACCTCAGCCTCTAGTTCGCACCTCATAGCCTCTGTATCCCTCAGTCTTTGCTCGACGATCTATAATATCGCCATGAACCCTCTCAACAACACAGTTGGATCCTCTATTATAGGTGGTACCATGGCCAATGGGAGAATATCATGAACATCCATATCCTCAGCCTTAGCCTCAGCCTCATCTCTCTCCTCCTCTACCTTGATCTCCACCTGGGTTCTCCTATGCGGTCTCCTCCTCCTCCTACCCCTCGCCTCCACCTCTACCTCATCTCTCCTCCTTTGCCTCGATCTCCACTTGGGCTCTCCTTCGCGGTCTCCTCCTCCTCCTCCCCATCCTCCGTTGACCTCCTACCTCCCCATCCTCCCGTCGTCTCCCTTGTTTCCCTCCTACTCCAGCTGCCTCCAACCCTCTCCATTGCTTCCCTCCTACTCCAGCCACCTTCGACTCTCTCCCCTACTGACCTCCTACATTGGTTGCCTCCTACCCTCTCCTTTGTTGTCCCCTCCCCCTCCCTCTCCTCTATCCTTCCAGTCTCACCTTATCCTCTGGCCCAAACCCCAATGCCTTTGTAATCGGCTCCTCTAGTGTAATCTATGGGGGTTGGTGACAGGTAAACCACACAACAAATTTGACTGTCACCCCTTCCTCTGCCATCCCTTCGGTCCTATCTGGATAGGTCACCAGATCCCGATCCAGTGTCTTAATTCTCCCTCACAAACTTCGGTGCAATTGGCTCCCCCCATGGTCGCTCTCGTGTAATCCATCTAAAGCTCTCTGCTCCGTGAGGAATGTCCTGTGTTAGCCCAAACTGTCTAGTCACCCTATCCGACCTATGTGACTCTACTACCCATAGCTCCTTCCTGACTATATAACATCAGGTCAGGAAATGTTCTTTATGTCTCTCCTCATCTCTCCTCCACCTATAAAACTGTTGTGTCATAGACAACCTCCACACTATCTCCTCCTCCATCCGTCTAGATCCCTGCAGCCCTGATACTGCCCTACCCATCCGTACTCTGAACCATACCAGTATGCCACTGGTAGTGTCTCATCCTCTGACCCTGCTCTCGTCAAGTTTGGCCTAGCCACACTAATGTGCCCCCACACCCATACTTGTAGCAGTGTCAGTTGTGTCACGCTGAGCCCCTCGTGGTAACACACAACGTGCATATCCTTGTAAAACTATGCTAGGATGTATGGACCCCATGCGAACTCCCCCTCTCTCCCCTTGAAAATGTGTCGAATCAAATCCATGTAGCTCAAGCTGCAAAAGCATCAACTCCTATCTAGTATCAATATCCTGTTGATCAATCCACACAAGTATAGTGGCAATGCTGGTACCCCCATCCCCAAACACCTGTCCACATTCAACCCCTTCTTTTGCATAGGCATGTCCTCTCACCTAAACATGACCCATATAGTCTAATCCAGTGTTGCCCCCTCTGATCTCATTGTACTCACCAGGTGACTTGATATAGGTAGCCTCAGTATCCGCCAAATGTCCTCCAGGGTCACTGTCATCTCCCCTATCGGGAGATGGAAGGTCGAGGTCATTGAATCTCAACGCTAAATAAAGACTTTCAGCATCGCCCTAATGCGTGCTAATCAACATATATCCTAACAAGTGCAACAACCCCACTCAGGACAGGGCCTTAAGGTCTACTTCATTCATCGCTCATCTCGTCACCTCCAATACCTCTGATCACCTCTCCTGCATCTGGAAATTGTCAAACTATTGCATCCATATCACACAATATGTCAGCCCTCTTATTACTTTCCTTCATCTATTCCTATTCTCTCTTTTCCTGACCCTAGGTTCTCTTCTCACTAATTTATAGCCTCCCCTCCCTTGGAAAAATTTGCTCCCTTTTCCCAACATTTATTTTCATTTTCCTACCCTTTCCCTTCTTTTTTCATCCTCTCTCCTGCCCTTTCCTGGGCACGGTCGCTCGTCCCTCTTTGGGCGGGGTCTCCCCTTGTGGGTGCGCCCACCCCTCTTGGGGTGGGGCAGCCCATGTCAAGGCGCAACCGCCCGTGCTGAGGTGATGTCATCCCAGTCGGGGCGGGGCAGGGCCACTTGTGCTAGGACGCGACCACCCTAGCCTGGGCGGCGTCGCCCATGCTAGGGCATTGTCACCCCAGTCGGGGCAGGGTCACCCCCGTTGGGGCAGGGCCGCCTCTCGAGGGGCGTGACCATCTTTATGAGGGGTGGGGCTGCCCTTTCTCAAGTGGACTTCCCGCCCTAGTTATTTTTTGCCTTCTTTTTGGTTTATTTGTCCCTCCTTTGGGTGGATTTTCCCTCCCTTACCCAATGCCTCTAACAGGCATTGTTGCCTACCTGATGGGCGAAATGGATGTTTCTCCCTCTACCCATTTTACTAAACTACCCTCATCCCAAAACCTATGTTTTTAAATGCCTAAAAAACTCAGATAAATCAAAAAATGCTTAAAATCACAAAAAGGGTTTTAGATCTAACCTGGCGTGGAACCGCACGCTCATGGTAGAACCACTGTACCTCATCCCCCCAGTGGATGATGTCGCTATCATAATCCTTCGGCATCTTCTCTCCTCGTCTCCTTCTTCTCCTCTCTTCTCTCTCTCACTCAACTGTCTAGTGTGCAAATGAGGAATAGTAATTTCTTAAATTACTTTTTATAACTTTCCCCCCTTTTTCCCCTTTTTAAATTAAGGGTATTTTTTCCCTTTATTTACCCCTCTTTGCCTTCAACTAATCCTTTAACTTCTCAGGGCCGCCATTTGCGCATCGTGTGTTCGTTTGGCTTTGTTCAAAATTCAATCTTCATGGTTTGTCGAGCTCTATCCAATGGTACTTTCCGTTTATTCATATCAAAAAGTCATTTGGGTCCCCTTTTCTTCCCCAATCGCCCTCTCGAGGGGGCATACCCTAACATTTTCATCCATTCCTCCTTCTCAGTCACTTTCTTGTGAGATCAGGCATCTCCCTTCATTCTCCTCCATTTGGGTAGCTCATACAACCTCTCCCTTACTAGGGCATCATTTTCTAGTCGCTTCTTCTATAAAGTCATCTGCATTTTATTTTTCTTTGAAACACTATTATTTTAACAACATTTTGAAGAGGGGCAAAATGTAGACATCCAAATTTGACCACTCCCATATGGTCAAATTTGTATCCTTTATTCGTGCATTTCATCAATATTTTTTAAATGACTTATTTAATTAATATTTCCCCTTCCTCTAAGGTGTCTAAAGTATTTAATTTAACAATTAAATACTTTATCATTACTTCTCTAAATTAAATAAACATATCCATTTGTTTAATTTAGTCATTTACCCTTTTGAATTTAAATCAATTTTAAATTCATTCATTTTCTCTCTCCTTGTCCCATCCTCCATAATCTTCCTCTAATCTAGATTAATTTAATTAATCCATGATTAGGATGTGCACATACTTAATCAAGATTAATGTCACATCCTCCATATTTGACCACTTATTTTTAATCCTCATTAATCTTCTTAATCACATGTTTGCACAACCTTAATCTAATCACCTACCATTTCTGGTATGTCCTCCAAATCAACCTTTCATAGGTACTTTCCTTACCAGGCATTGACCTCTTCCCCATGTGAATTTAAAATTCACATTTTACCCATCCAATGCATTTCCCTTGCCCATATCCCTTCATAGGTCACATCAGTCACATGGGACAATGACCTCCTTTAAGAGGACCTTGTCTTATCCACAAGGTACTCCCAATCATGTGAATTTAAAATTCACATTTATTCCCCCAACAACCTCTCTCATCCCCATGATGATAAGAGAGGACTTTCTAAAATTCCTCACTTGTCACCATCACCCTCATATGGGGACAAAGACTTCCTTTTTGAGGAAATCTTCCCCTAATCCCAAGGTACTTGCAAGTACTTCCACTTCACATGTCCTCTCTCCACCTCACATGTCCTCTTTCCACATCATCCGTATTTTTCCTACCTCATCTTCCACATGGTAAGATGTGAGGACTTGTGAGTCCTCAACTCACCACATCCCTCCATCTTGTCTATGTTGGCTAAATCTTAGCCTTCCAATTCTCTAGAGACTCTTCTCTTAAATTAAAAGATTGGGTCTCATTTTGGATTATTATGCATTCACTCTCATTCAAGAAACTAAACTCAAGCATTCAAGAAACTTAGCACTTAGAATTTTCAAACATTCATCTACCATTATTGCAGCCATTCAAACTTTCATTGCATCTACCTACCACACTTGTCACACTACCCATTTGCACCATTGCATTCCTCATCATCTTTAGATCATTTTGCATCATTTGTCATTGAAGCAACACACAATCAAGCATCAAAAAGGGCAAACCAACTCATCAATCCAATCAAAGTAAAAAGTTAATTTTCTTTGTTATTTTGTTTTGGATTCAACTTAGGCTAATCTTGAGTGTTTGTTAGTGTTTTTTTTTTTGCATTTCATCTTATTTTGCATCTTACGAGAGGAAAAATCACTTGCACACAGTATGTATTATAAATATATATATTTCTAAATGTTTATTATGTGAATATTACTCATTATATATCGAATGTATATATAAACTTGATGCCACTATATATTTATACATTGGAGAAACATGTATAAATGTATACAAGGATTTATATATACACAATGATATATACAATGGTGGAGTTTGTGAGTGAAATTATTTATAATACTAATAATACTAATCTTTATATATAAATGAGGTTCACAATAATAAGATATTATTGTAAATAAATAGCGCACAAAATGGATGACTTGGAGGTTAGGAAGTTAACAGAGTATGATTTGGTCAACATGAGTGAAAGCACAACCTCATTGAAGAATAAGATATTTGCTTTGATCGGCTAACTCAAACAATAAATGGTCACCAATTTATAAGCATAGAGACTATGGCAATAAAGGTCTAATATAGTCATCAACAACTATGAAGTTGGAAGATGAAATAAAAATGTATATGACTGTGTATGTAAGTCGTGTATCACTTGTCATGTCATGTATAAGGAAATGTATGAATACATTTTAATTTGGTAAACTTTGACTTGGTTGACGTAGGAATGAGAGTTACGTGGACTTAGTCCAACGTATTTAATTGGCTAAATTGACTCATCCTTTATTTTAGTTGATACTTGGTAAGTGCTGCAAAAATATGATTGACTATTTCACTCCTTTTGAAACCACGCCAACTTCATAGTAGAAAAGAGGCTTTGGTGCCACCTCTTGAAGAATTTTCCTGTAGATGTCTTTGTTGGAGAAGAATTTCAATTCTCCATGTGCTTTTTGAATTGGTCTTTGAATTACTGTCAAAGAGGTAAGTTGATCTGTCTGAGGTTTTGCTGAGTCTAAGTTTAATTCATCGCCACCTTATTGCTAACTTGTTTTGCATGAAACTTGTTGTCACTCTTCATGCCTAAACTGTAGGATTTCTGATGCTTGGTTTCTCTATAAATAGTCGAACCATTTCACTTGAAAGACATTCCTCCATTTCAATTGTGAGAGACACATTCTTACCTAAGAGATATACGTCTTTTGCAGTTTAATACTTTTGAGTTATTGGAAGCCATATTTGATTTGTTTTGTGAGTGAGAAATAGAGTGATCTATTCTGAGTAAGAGGTATCATTATTGTTTGAGAGAAGTAAGCTATCAAAAAATGAGATAGAGCTATTTGAGAGAAGTTGTTTGCTATTTGAGAGAAGTTGATTGTTGTTGGAGAAGGTTGCACTATTGCCATTAATTCAGATAAGCGATAATAGGCATGAGGATCTCTTCTTCTTTGATTATTTTACTTTTGAAAGATAAGTCTTGTATGCATGGTTGAGAGGTCTTTTCCAGTATATGAATTAGAGAATTTAGATTGTTTTGGAAATAAATTTGAAGCTGTGATGTTGTTTTATTAATGTGATTTTATGTACTCCATGATAGGAGAGATTGCTTGACACAAGTATATAATTATACTAGATATATTTGAAAATGGGTTGCAATGTGTTTTTATTTACTCCATAATAGGAGATGGGTGTTTATCATAAGTATTATCTACTAGGTATGATTGAACATGAAAAGCACATATGGAACACTTAGATAAGTTATTGATTTAACTAGGGAAGCTTGTGTTTACTCCTAAGAGAGGTCATCCAGTATGGGAGAGAATTATATATACTTACAAGTAAGTAGGGTTATCCAAGTTTGTAGGTTATTCAGGATGATGGACTATCCATAGAAGGAAAGACCTAACTTGTGTACTTACTAAGTAAGTAGGTTTATTCCAAGTAGATTAATATGGTTGTAGATTATCTGGGATGATGGACTATCCATTGAAGGGAGTACCTATGTGTAGCTTAAGATGGCCTTAAGTCAAATTGGCCCCGAGTAGTGTATGTGACAGATGACTTCATTTGAAGTATTGAATGAGATTTTTTTTATCAAAGTAGTGTGAATGTTCAAGACTCCATTCAGGTTTGTGACTACTGAGACTACACTATCAGTTCACCATGATCCAATATTACATGCTAGTCTCAGATTGTGGGATTACAAAGTTCTAGTTATGTAGGACACAACAATATGCTCAGTTGGTTGTCATTATCTGTTACTCTACCAATCTCTTCATCAAAGGGAATGGCCATCTATCAAATGATAGATGTGCGGGGGACCACATTATGAGTTTGTGGTTGGAGGAAAAGTGCCTGAGTGATGCTTCTTCTTCACATCAGGTGATAGAAGAACCAAGATTTGAAAGGAAGGATCCTAGACCATCTTTCAAATATTAGTTCTAAAGCTCATTGGAGCTATGTATGTAGATGTATGTATTCTTGTTACTTGTACTTTTGAAGTTATTGTAATGAAATGGGATCTTTATTGTAATTTAATATGACATCTTGTTCATATATTATCAATAAGAAAAATAATTTTTTTATTGTACTAACTTGTTACTTAGTTTATTTACTCGTATGGTGTAAAATTAGAAATTTTTACTGCATTGAGGGTTGGTAGGTTACATGTGGTATCAAAGCTGCCAGGTTCTACATTGACACCTATGAGCTCATTATGCAACAATGTGTAAACCTTATCAGAAGATAATGGTTGAAAAGTTCTTGTGCCACAATGGCAAGAGAAAATAACATAGGGAAGTGAAAAGGGAGATGTGAATTACTGGAAAGTTTGGACTAGTTAAAGATTCGTCCTTGGAGTTAGGAACTCCTAAACCAAAAACTTATGATATTACCTAGGATTACAGAAGATTATGCAAATGGGTTATGTAGGAAGGTTAGGAAGAATAACCGGTATATACCTTTATCCTACGAAATAGTTATATGACTCTAAGGGAATGAGAAGAAATGAGATAACCCTCTTATATTAGCAAACTAAATTTGTAAACAGTCAATTTTTTTTGGATTTAGTGAAAACATTATGAATCTATGTGTATGCAAATATCAACATAAATTAGATCAAAGTAGAGAGTCAATGAAGGAGGTATCCACAAGGGTTGGAGAACTCTTGACATAAATCTAATTCTTGTATAAGGATAAGATATTGCAAGAAAAGAGTTAGCACCTAGGAAAGAAGAAAAGACCAGAATGGTCAGCAAGAAGTAATCAATGACATGAGCATGATTCCACCAACTAAAATTGATGAGATTATTGTATTTTTGATTAAGATGAGAAAAAGAGACCAAACAACTTTGGTATCTCTAAAGGTTATGAGAGAATAAGATTCCAAGTATTGGAATAAATTCACTTAAAAAGGTGAATGTAGGAAAGAAACCTAAAGTGGTAAATCAGGTTGGCTTGACCAAAAGTTTGGATAGTACGTAGATAGGTTGGAGTTATAAGATGAACTCACCAACATGTCTACAAAAATCAACATTCGTTTAGAGGTGCCAAAAGAAAATGGAATGAAAAATGGAACTATGTGTCAAAAAAATACAAGTTGCAAGGGAAACAACACTCTAAGTAGAAAGTTACATCAACCAACGAGGTTTTGTGGGTATGGATATTTCTCCACTAAAAGGGATATTGGAAAGAGAGTGGGAATAATAGTGTGCCTCTTAACTCCTAAGTTGTTGATTATTCATTAGATCTCCTATTGGATGATCCAAAATGTTGAATCTATGAGATAGAAAACAATGATGAATCTAACTTTGGGAAAAGTATATTCAAGGTATGCCATGAGTCAAGGTAAAGGCAATAGAAAGTTAGCAACAAGGAATTACAAATCCTTTCAAAGAAGCAAGTATTTCTAGGAAATTCAATTTTGAATAGATTGAAAGTTTTGGAAATGCTAAGGGGGGAAGGAAAAGAGTGGATTAACTCGGATTAAATGCCCAATGAAAAATGTGGATATGTTTTTTATTTGGAAGAACTAATGAATTCTTCGCAAGTTATGATGTTAACTAAGTCATACGTTTTATGACCACAAGGAAAAGGTATTGGGATTTTTGGAGAAAGATAAATGGAAAGGTCAAGGCCTATGACCTATTATCATTCCACACCTTATATTTATTTGATTGGAAGATCAAACGATATTAACATCGATGCCTTAGAAAAGGATAGGGAGATAATTTGATCATGATAAAGAAGATAGTTGTCTATGGGATTGGAAAGGGAAGATCTAGATACTCGTGATTGGAAGAAAGTGACTCTACACTCCTATATACTTTATATGGGGAATGTAGATAACAATGTTATTTCTATATATAAGTAGCAATACTACATATTATGAAATATATCCATGTCATGAAGCAACTTGACATTGTAGCTTACTATGCTAAAAGACCTGGGGATAATAAGGTTTAGATATTAAGCCATAGAGATGGCATAAAAGATAAGGTAGGATGTGACGTTATGTGAACCACATCAAAAACCTCTTTATGAGAATGATTATGTGATCATACTTTATACTTGAATGAAACCCTAGGTTTAGAATAACCTAATTGGGAGAAGAAGTTCATTCAAATAAAGAGAGAGACCTTAGGATTTAAGATTCAACCTATTAAGTTGGGTTATGTACTAGACCACTCATTAACACTTTTAAGTTGGGAATAAATTACTTGGTTGAGTTATACATTTGGTCTTGATTGGGACATATAGGGGTAGAGAAACATATAACATTGGACTAGTCAATGATTGAGGACTCTATCCTAAGAATTGAAAGAGAATATTGAGTTTGATATTCGCCCATGAGAATGTGTAAATCACTTGAACTTATAAAATTCTATGAGTGGAAACATAAGTGGGATGCCTAGTGAGTTAAAGTAGCTACTTGGTAAAATAATTTACACTCTAATTCATAGTGTCGACAAGACTCCACTTTTATTAAAAGAATCAATGGAACCAACGAGAAACGTTTGTGCTTGGTAATTAGATATGCAGCTAAATTTGATATCTTTTAGGGACCAACATGATTAAACAAGGATTTAAACTCAAAATTAGTACCATTTTTATCGAGAAGATTAGATTGAGTTGAAATATGGATTACATCTTTGAAATTAATCCAAGGACAAAATAAATCCACGGTATGGATGTCCTAAGATAAATGGGATCTATCTCCGCAAAACTCCTAACCATTGTTACATAGGAATTAAAGATGGCATGAGATTGTAAAATAGGTTTTCACTTAGTCTAAGAATAGAATATTATGGGATATAAAAGATCCTATATACCCAAAATTTTGGAAGATTTAGGAATAAAACGAGGAAATTAATGTCAGAGTTAGGATATTGGAACGACAAAGAGAATTGTCGGATGAGAAACCACTATAACCTAGGAAAAGATAGAGTAAGAGGCTACATGAAATGTGGAAAGATAATGTCTAGTATGCCAAGAAATGAAGACTGGATGTCATCATTAATAGGACATGCATACTCTCTTGAGATTCCAGAGGGAAAATGGTACAACACAAGATAGATAAATCTATCTATGTCGGTAAAATTGACATAAAGTTCTACTAGACAAATTCATCAAAGTAACCAACGCTATTTGGAAACTTGGCTTATAGGATTTTGGTCCTAAATAATATATTGTGGGAAGTAGTTGCCTTATATTCCTAAGAAGGTTATCTCAGTTTTGGACAAGCAAATAATTATAGGGTTGTGTAAACCATGATCATACTATGAAACATTCAATTGAGCGAATGTGCAATATATTATTAGAGCCCAAATAGGCAAAATGGTAGACTAAATCTTTAATGACTTATAAACTTCTAACATTGAGGTTGGACCATAAATGGAAAGGAAGGTTGTAAACTCTATTAAGCTGAAATAGGCTTAGAAATAGGGTTAACCATAGACTTGATAGAATGTCAAAAAGGAGTAATAGATTGAAGATATCGATGATACTTTGTAGATACAAAGCTCAAGTATGAAGTAGTATCGAAATATGATAGGTGTCCAAGAGAAAATGTTATGCTCAGGATGGACAAGTAATAAAGAACAAGTACTTTATGGTAAGGAAAATGGATGTGTAAGTGACATATGGACTCAGTTTATGAGTTTTCTAAAAGTGTAAATACCAAAGGGGAAGGATGGGACCCACGGTGTAGTGGGAAATACATCGCTATTCCTTTTCTATTGGATTATACTAAGGATAAATTCATGGGCCAATGATTTCCGATTACTATTTTTTAGGTGTTATGTATAGTTACTATTGTATCTAGGATGTGTATATGTAATTAAACTCTTTGGGAGAGTAAGTATGTGTAAGGCATGTGAGATTTACGTATGTGATAGTGAGGGAATTTGAAGAAAGGTCCAGGGAGGATGAGGTTGCTACATAGGATGAATGTTTTATAAATCTTACATATTTTGAGAATAGTAAGAAAAAAATTATTTGACTTTAGTTGTATGTTAAAATGCTATAGATCATCGAGGATGATGATTCACAAGGGGGGAAGTATGTTACATCCCAATTGTGAAGTTACTATTTACTATTACTACATAGTGTAAATATGAATGCAATGTGAATTCTGGATATGAATAGATTATGCTTGTACCTTTTTATCAATATGAATGTTATCTCATTTGATGTTGTTTCATATTGATGTTACCTCAGTTGATGTTATTCATGGTGAAATACTACATATATGTGAATAGACGGTTATTGAATTATTATTCTAACTTTGGAGATGTTTATGTATACTGCATATGTTGTGAATAGTTGATTGTCAAAGGCATGTGTTAGTGATTGCAGGTAAATGTTCATTCCTCTAGGCAGAGGGGAAGTATCACTCGGGAGAAGATCTTGGTCAGGTAACCGGTAACGTAACCTATTTGAGAAAACACACACCACAGTATTTTGGTTTGAGTCTAGACATAGAAGTGGGAAGTTGGTAAGTCATCCCTAGTTGAAATATCTGGATTAGTAAAGGTATTTTTTACTTTGAATGCATTATTGGGTGATGTTTATCTATTTGAGCCTTTGAGACCTTCCTTATTTTACTATGTTGATTGTGCTTGAGTTGAGTCTTTGGGAAAATACATATACATATACATAGACCCATGTATGAAAGCATTAGAAAATGCACATGTATGTGAGTAAAAATACTCACAGAGGTACTTACATGAGGAAATGACTATACGTATATATATGTGTGTTTATGAACATATTTATGTATATATGTATAAGTGTATGATTGAACATATCTATATATATGATATATACATAAATACATGTATACATGAGCAAAGATGAGTATGTATATATTTATATATATATAATCAATGATATATATATATCATAATCTTGTCTTGCGTTTATAATAGAGATTTATATGCCAATATTATTGAAGTTCCTTTTAGTGTGTATATATGTAGAAATGCATATATATACACATAAGCGTTAATGCTTAAATAGAGGTGTGTATATATATATCTATATATAGTATGTATTATATATATATATATATATATATATATATATATCCAAATGTTTATTATGTGAATGTTGCTCATTATATATCGAATGTATATATAAACTTGATACCACCATATATCTATACATTGGAGAAACATGTATAAATGTGTACAAGGATTTGTATACATGCAATGACATATAAAATGGTGGAGTTTGTGAGTACAATTATTTATAATACTAATAATACTAATCTTTGTATATGAATGAGGCACACAATAATAAGAGATTATTGTAAATACATAGCGCACAAAATGGATGACTTGGAGGTTAGGAAACTAACAAAGTATGACTTGGTCAACATGAGTGAAAGCGTAGCCTCATTGAAGAATAAGATATTTGCTTTGATTGTATGACTCAAACAGTAAATGGTCACCGATTTATATGGATAGAGACTATGGCAATAAATGTCGAATATAGCCATCAATGACTATGAATTTGGAAGATGAGTTGGAAATGTATATAAATGTGTATGTAAGTTGTGTATCACTCGCCATGTCACGTATAAGGAAATGCGTGAATACATTTTAATATGGTAAAAGTTGACTTGGTTGATGTAGTGAATGAGAGTTATGTGGACTTAGTCCAATGTCTTTAATTGGATAAATCGACACATCCTTCATTTCAATCGATACTTGCTAAGTGTTGCAGAAATATGATTGACTATTTCACTCCGTCTAAAACCATGCCAACTTGATAGTAGAAAAGAGGCTTTGGCGCCACCTCTTGAAGCATTTCCCTATAAATGTCTTTGATGGAGAAGAATTCAAATTCTTCATGTGATTTTTGAATTGGTATTTTAATTGTTGTTGAAGAGGTAAGTCGATCTGTTGGAGGTTTTGTTGAGTCTAAGCTTAATTCATCACCACCTTATTGTTGACTTTCTTTGCATGAAACTTGTTGTCACTCGTCATTCCTAAACTATAGGATTTTTGATGCTTGGTTGCTCTATAAATAGTCGAATCACTTCACTTGAAAGGAATTCTTCCATTTCACTTGTGAGAGACACATTCTTACCCAAGAGATATACGTCTTTTGCAATTCAATACTTCTGAGTTATTGGCATCCATATTTGATTTGTTTTATGAGTGAGAAATAGAGTGATCTATTCTGAGTAAGAGGTATCATTATTGTTTGATCAGAGAAGTAAGCTATTAACAAGTGAGATAGAGATGCTTGAGAGAAGATATTAGTTGTTTGAGAGAAGTTGTTGGTTGTTTGAGAGAAGTCGATTACTGTTGGAGAAATTTGCATTGTTGCCATTAATTTAGATAAGCGATAACATGCATGAGGATCTCTTCTTTTTTTATTATTTTACTTTTGAAAGATAAGTCTTGTATGTATGGTTGAGAGGTCTTTTCTAGTATATGCATTAGAGAATTTAGATTGTTTTGGAAATAAATTTAAAGCTATGATGTTTTTTTCTTAATGTGATTTTAAGTACTCCATGATAAGAGAGATTGCTTGACACAAGTATCTAATTATACTAGATATGTTTGAACATGGGTTGCAATGTGTTTGTATTTACTCCATAGTAGGAGATGTGTGCTTATTATAAGTATTATCTATTAGGTATTATTAAACATGAAAAGCACATATGTAACACTTAGCTAAGCAATTGATTTAACTAGGAAAGCTTGTGTTTACTCCTAGGAGAGGTCATCTAGTATGGGAGAGAATTATATATACTTACAAGTAAGTAGGGTTATCCAAGTTTGTAGGTTATCTGGAATGATGGACTATCCATAGAAGGAAATACCTACCTTGTGGACTTACTAGGTAAGTATCTTTATTCCAAGTAAATTAATATGGTTGTAGGTTATCTGGGATGATGGACTATCCATTGAAGAAAATACCTATGTGTAGCTTCAGATAGCCTTAATTCAAATCAATCTTGATTAGTGTATGTGATAGATGACTTCATTCAAAGTACTGAATGAGAACTTTGTGATCAAAGTAGTGTGAATCTATAAGACTCCACTTAGTTGTGTGACTATCGAGACTACATTGTCAGTTCATCGTGGTCCAATATTACATGCTAGTCCAAGATTGTGGGATTGCAAAGTTCTATTTATGTAGGACACAACACTATGCTCAATTGGTTGTCATTATCTATTACTTTACCAATCTCTTCATCGAAGGAAAGGGCCATCTATCGAACGATAGATGTGTGGGGGACAGCATTATGAGTTCGTGGTTGGCAGAAAAATGCCTAAGTGATGCTTCTCCTCCACAACAAGTGACAAAAGAACCAAGATTTAAAATGAAGGATCATGGACCGTCTTATAGCTATTAGT
The DNA here is from genome assembly GCA_007115665.2 of Sequoiadendron giganteum. NCBI lineage: Eukaryota > Viridiplantae > Streptophyta > Pinopsida > Cupressales > Cupressaceae > Sequoiadendron > Sequoiadendron giganteum. The sequence continues at coordinate 1,185,589 of CM021103.1, forward strand.
TATAAAGCTCATTGGAGCTATGTATGTATTCTTGTTACTTGTACTTGTGAAGATATTATAATGAAATGGAATCTTTATTGTAATTTGATATGACATCTTGTTCATATATTATCAATAAAGAAAATAATTTTTTTATTGCACTGACTTGTTACTTAGTTTATTTACTTGTATGGTGTAAAATTACAAAATTTTACTGCATTGAGGGTTGGTACATTACATCACAATTCATGCTTTGGTGTGCATACATCCACTTGTCCCATAAATAAAATGCTCTATGATGATAAAAACGTGCACTATTGAAATCTCAATTACTATCAATCATAAATCAATCTTGATTTGGATGGATGGTCAATATAATAATTCTTCACTCCTTACTAACTATTTCTACTTACTAATATTTCTGGTGTCGGTCCTCGCAGTCATCTTAGTGGTGTGCTATGACACACAAAAAAATGCATTAACTACATCATCCTACATCCATAATCATGTTAGCACATCATATACATCATAACATGCATCATAGGTAATGTATACTACATAAAAATACAAAAAAAATAGATAGCATTGCTTTACATTGTTAGAATCATCATCCACATAGAATCATACAAAACATGGCATAACATGTTCGAGGCATATAATGTCATCCTACTTATAGATCATATAAGCATAATATCCTATCATAAATCATAAGCATTGTTGGGATATGGTGTTGTACACCATTGCATAATTTGATATATTATAATGTTGTAATTAAATAATTATTTAGTTGTAATATAGCTAGGTGGCGTGGTTAATCAAACTAGGTAATTATTTGGGGACCACTTTATGTTGTGTTGTAACATTATATTTTTATTTAATGTGTGAAAGACATGGGATAATAATTTAATATTGGGGAAATATTTAAAAATTAAAAACTTAGTGCCCAGTATTAAATAAGGGGTTAGTGGTTTTGTATTTACATGGTTTTATCTTACCACTTGGTTGTATTTGTGTGAGCTTGTATCTATAAAATCAAGCACCTATTTAGTGGTTAAGGTTGGTTGAGTGAGTGGGTTGTTATTGTTGAGTCTTTCTAAGGAGTGCATATGTGAAGCATGGCATGGGATGTGCAGATTCATGATTGGAAACGTGAGGATGCATTGAGAGGCTTGATGCTTAGAGGTATTCATTGCAACTCTTGTATTGCTTTATTATTGATTAATGGATGGAGTATGGATGCTTTTGGAGGTTGGGTCTTTCCCTCTTGAAGGTTTTCTCAAGATATATCTTGTGTTATCTTGTGGCTTGTCTATTTGATCTATGGATTATGGTTACTTGTATGCATGTTTATCTCTCATCGGGTTATGTAAGAAATAGATTAAGAATGTGGGTTGAATGCATTATTTCCTAACAATCGGTATCAGAGCTTTCATGGTTGATAGGTTTTTGTTATAACCTTGTTTTGAGAGATTTGTGCAAAGAGTTGAATCCATGGACATGCATGATAGATTTGAGGCATTATAAGATATGGAACACATGTTGTAGGTTTTTATATGCAGATTTGGGCTTTTGGGTTGTCAAGATTTATTTGGTTTATTAAAAATCTAAAGCTTTCAAAATTTAGGTCAAAAGGGTTTTTGTTGGATTGAATTTTCATATGAGGGTTTGGTAGGGGAAATTTCATGGATGACCTCTTGAGACAAAACGAATCTCACCATTGGATCCAAGAAGCCTGAGACATGATAAATGACATAAAATTTGACCTATTTTGGAAAAGTTGAAAAAAAGACAATTTTTTTAATCATAGGCCTATTTCGTTGTACGACTCTATTGCAGAAAATAAAATATTAAAAAAAATAAAAATCTGCAGGTCCCTTTTTAAAAAAATCCCACAAAATAGAAAAAAAATCAAAAAATAAAAATCTATAGAAAAACTATTGAAAAAGTTTTAAATAAAAATAAATAAATAAAGTTTTAGGGTAGGTGTAGGGTCTGCAGACCCGCCCCTGCCTTTGTCCTGTCAGTTACTTTGTCAGGTACTATAGGGTCGACCCAAATTGTACTCGTTGCCACTCATTTACAAATATGTTGTCCTTTGAAAAGTTTTAAACTTAAACCATTGGCCTTTTTATTTAATGTTTTAAACTTTAGAATTTTTAAGCTTTAAATTAAAATGAGTTTTAAATCATCCCCCCTTTTCCACCATATATATTAAGTCTTAATTTTAAAATATTAAAAACTCTGCCATTTTTAAAATCTTAAATTTTTAAATATTTTCATAATTAAGTTAGATTTGATTTTGGAGTGGGGTCCACTTGAAACTTGTCTATATAGTTAAATTAGACGTTTTTTCAAACTAGCACAATTTTTGTCTAGGAAGATGGATTTTTGACTTCTTATACTCATTGAAAAGGTGGTTTCAAGCACAACATAATGGTATAGGTTTGGTTTTTTGATATTATAGTTTTGATTAGTTTTTTTGAGCTTGGAAACCATATATTCTCAGTTACATAGTTTTGAGCATAACTTTTGCATACAAAATCAGATTTTCAATTTTGAATAGGCATTGGAGAGCATGTGTAGTGTACTACACAATTGATCATTCATATTTTCAATTTGTGGTGTTTTATGAGTTTGGTACTTGTTTGATCACTTGTAGGTGCTTGAGATTCAGGGTGTGATTGCATGAGCATCTAGACGAGTCAAGAGGCGAAACCTTGAAGGAGTACATATTTTTATATGATATTTATGATGGTACAACTTATTATTAGTTTGGTGCTTCTTGATATAGATTTATACGTATTTTTCAAAGTTGGAATTTGATGGTGACAGGTACATAATTGCCTTCAATTTTAAGGACATGGTTGACACAAGTGGAGCCTTGGAGTCTTGTATGAGTGGTAGTTGAGTGTAGGTAAAATGATGAATATGGTTATAGTGTCATGGGTATGCATGTACATTTATGCATTGGCATGACACGATCATATATGTGGTTGTTTGGTGGTGTTGTGGTTTCGTATTAGGAGGTTTTTCTTATCTCCTTGATGCTTATTTGGTTCCTTGACCATGGTTGCTCATTTGTGGACATGTTTGACAAATCAGATATGTGGTTGATTTGGTGTTTGAGTCTTGATGTCTATAGGATTATCTTCTTTGATATCTCGGTTTGAAGGTTACTAATGTGATGTTGAGTTTGCATACTTCATTATTTTGATCAAGAGTTATGCAAGTTTGTGGATTAGCTACCCATTTTCTTATAGTGGGATGACTCGGTGTGGACTGTCTATATCCACAAGATTGGTTTAGTGTTGATGCAAATTTTGTTAGTTGACCTTGTCTGTGGTCATTCATGCATTGGTATGTTGCTTTGGGATGAGAGGATGGATGGTTAGAGTACCTGATTAGTCAGTTCATGGGACTTGTAGCATGTGGCTTGATCACGGTGTCATGATAGCTTAGCTATTTCATTGGTTATGCACTTTTAGTGGGAGCTTTTGGCAGTGTAGGATTGGTTCTTGATGGTTTGATGGTGATTGTATGTATCTTCTTGGTTTGGATATATTAGTTTCTTGATGTTACTGACATTTAAGTTGTGCGTGTAGACTTGGATGATCTTCATGGAGGGGATGTTTGTCATGATTCCATGTGTAGATTGGTATCACGATTCGGTGGGAGTTGTTGGTAGTGATGTGCATGCATCATTGGTGATGGTTATCTTCACGTGATTGGAGATGTGGTTTCTTGGTTTAGAGTGTGATTTTTATTATGTCATGGTTTACTCTTGATGCTAGCTTAGAGTTTGGGTGTGATATGGGTTCTCTTGAGACCAGGGTGTATGCATTGGTGTTTGTGATCTCCTAGGAGGAGATGGTTAGATCATGATGTCATGATAGGTTCTTGATTTTGTGGTTGGAGCTTTGACATTGATCTTAGTGGTTCTCTTTGTATTGAGTATATAATCATTTACTTAAATACTTCATGATGGTGCTATGTTGCATTTTGACTTTGGCATGTATTGATCAGTTACAAGTGCTCATAGATACATGGAGACGCAGGTAAAGTTGGGGATCTCTTGTGATTAGAGACATTTTTTTTTGAGATAGTTAATCTTTGGAGGTTTTAGTAGGAAGACCGGGAGCTTTCACCTAGGTATGGACGTGAGTTCATGATGGACCTATAGAGGACATTGTTATTGGAGTGAGTCATGAGACCTGGTTATCTTAGAGGAGTATTCTCATTCCCCAGTCTTGGTCTACTCAACAATTTATCATTTGAGAGGTATTTTCCCCTTATTTCTTTTAAATGTATTATGTTTTATGCTTTGATTTCTCATGGGAATGAGTTGATTCATGGTGATTCATTTTGGATACTCATTTAAGGATTGGTTATCATGAGTTTATATTGCTTTATCTTTCATAAATATGGATCTTAAGCTATGGATAGTTAATTCTGGAGGATTCATTTTGAGGGATGGTTAGCATGGTTATCTCCTTGTGCATTTGAGTTTATGTTATCATTCATTGACAAGGAGTTTAGGAGATGGTTTATGGGCTGATTTTCAGATTTGGGATTAGTTACTTTAAGTTTGATCTTCTTGGTTAGAGAGGCTTACATCCATGTTGGCATTATACATTGATTAATATGTTGTGTTTGATCTAAGAGATTGAATGTTGTTTTTCAGTGTTGTTGAGACATCTCATTTGGGGTTGTTAGGATATCATAATTGACATAACATTGTAATTTTGAGGTGTTGGTAGGACATGTTATGGTTTACAGGTTTTCTCCCTTCATTCTATGGTTCCTTCCTAGTTGTTCATGTTCATTTGATTTGGGAGGATGGTGGCAACATATTGTGAGAGAGTATGCAACTATTTGGGTTGCATGTGTGGATCATTATTATTGTTTTTGGTACTTCATTTTTTGATTACTTATCACACCTTGATATCATGTTGATTAGTAGACTTGATATGCTTTGACATTACCCATGAAGTGGGAGTTCTTGGATATATATGTTCTTCATTGATAGGTTTCATACAAGGAGCTTGTGATTGCGGTTTATGGGTTGCAAATTTTGTTGGCATGAGTTTACTAATGTATTTGATACCTTGGAGGTATGGATGGTTGCATGTATTAGCATGTGTTGTGCATGCTATTTCTGATCATGTGGGTTTTTAAATTTGACAACAACTTGTTCAGAGGCTATGTTATCACTTGGATTTGATGCTTATGTTCTTGGATTGGTGCATCTTCATGTTGGCATGTTCCTTTTCTTCCATAGGTGGCACATTGCAGGATGAGCAGATTTCTTGTTTAAAATGGTCACCACCTTGTTCTTATTGCAAGTATCTTGATGGAGCACGATAGCATTATGGAGATTCATGTGGTTTGGCTATGATGTATTTCATTGATTGATCCCTTATGCAATGTATACAACAAGTGGGAGAATGTTGGGATATAGTGTTGTTCACCATTGCATAATTTGATATATTATATGTTGTAATTAAATAATTATTTAGTTGTGATATACCTAGTGTTGCACAAGCAACTATCGTCACAACAAAAGATCGCGCTGCAAAACACAAGGAGACGAAGGACCAAACTCTTGCAACACCTAGGTGGTGTGGTTTGTTGGTATGTGGCGACTGATCATGCTATACTATACAATATTTAGTACTATACACTCTTCATGTTTCCTCGTTGGGCGAGAATTTTTTTTTTGCTTCACCAGTGAAAAAGAAAAAAAATGACTTTGTAAACCCTAATTTTTGGAAGGTTCTAAAATCTTGTTATAAGGGGTTGGGATGGGGAGTTGTAGTAGGGAATTATTCGCGATATTGTAATATGTTTTGCACTGGATAATAAAATCATTAGATGGTTGTTTTTTGGTGAATGTAGCCTATATTGGGTGAACCACGCTAAATTCTCTATGTTATAATTTTTTTTGTGTGTTTTATTTCTTGGTTTATTAATAAAATATGTATTTAACTTTTAGATATCTACCTTATAACCCTAACAAGTGGTATCAGAATGAGTTGTATTTGATTATCATCTACAGGAAGGTCTCATGGTTGAGTGGGAGAAATGGGAGACGAGGGTAAGTTGAAGGTTGAGAAGTTCAATGGGTAGAACTATCAGTTATGGAAGATGCAGATGGAGGACTACCTCTATCAGAAGGATTTATGGCAGCCATTGGAATGAAAAACCAAGAAACCCTTAGCGATGTCTGATGAGGACTAAGATATTTTGGATAAAAAGGCACTTGGCAGTATTCATTTATGCCTAGAACAATCGGTGGCGTTCAATATTACAAAAGCAAAGACAAGTCAACAGTTGATGGAAATAGTAGCAAAGTTATATGAAAAGCCTTATGTTTTGAATAAGGTATTTCTTATGAAGTGTTTATTTCATATGAAAATGGTAGAAGGTGGGTCAGTTGTTGATCATTTAAATGAGTTTAATACGGTTACCAGTCAATTAACTTCTATAAGTGTAAACTTTGATGAAGAAGTTAGGGATCTTTTGGTTTTGTGTTCTTTGCCTGAAAGCTGGAATAGATTGGTAATGGCTGTTAGCAATTCTATTTTTGGTTCAAATACATTGAAATTTGATGATGTTGTTGGTGTTATTTTGAGTGAGGAATTTTGTAGGAAAAGCTCAGGTGGAACATCCACATCAGGTAGTGTTTTGAATGCAAAAAGTAGGGGTAGAACAGAGGAGAGAGGAAACAATTTTAGAATTCATGGGAAGTCATGAGGAAAATAAATGGACAGAAGGTCCCAATCTAGAGACAAAAGGGATTGTTGGTATTGTGGTAAGCCGAGTCATTTAAAGAAAGATTATTTGTCTTGAAAAAAGGAGACAAAAAGGAAGGAAATATAGAGGCAAATATGGTAAGTAATAAATTTGATGAGGATGCTTTGATTCTTTCTCTTGACAATGTTGATGATTCTTGGGTGTTAGATTTAGGGGCTTCATTTCATCCTACGCCCCATAGAAATTATTTTCTTGATTATATCCAATGGGATTTTGGGTTTGTTTATTTGGGAGATAACGAATCTTGTCAGATTGTTGGAAAGGGAAGAATCAAGATTAAGTTGCAGAATGGGAATCATTAGCTACTTTATGAAGTAAAACACGTTCCAAAGTTAAGAAGAAATTTAATTTCAAAAGGGCAACTAGATGATGAAGGTTGTGTTGTTACATTTAGTGATAGAAAATGGAAGGTTACAAAAGGTGCCTTAGTGGTAGCAAAAGGTGTGAAAGTAGGCACCTTATATCTTTGTATAGGTCATACTATTCCTTCTACTTTAGCTATTACAGAGAAAAATCAATGTTCAGGAACAGTTACTGTAGTTTAGCAGACAGAAAATCAGATAGTTGTAGTGGATTCTGAATCAACACTATGACATAATAGAATTGGGCATATGAGTGCAAAAGGTATGAAAGTACTTCATTCAAAGAATGTTTTACCAGGTCTAAAACATGTTAATATGGATTTTTGTGAAAGTTGTGTGTATGGAAAACAAAAGAGAGTTAGTTTTCTCAAAGATGAGAAACAAAAGAAATATGAGAAATTGGAGCTTGTGCATACAGATGTATGGGGACTAACTCAAGTATCTTCTCTCGGTGGCTCTTAGTATTATGTTGCATTCATTGATGATGCAACTAGAAAGGTATGGATTTATTTCCTTAGGCAAAAATCTGATGTATTTGAAACTTTTAAAAAATGGAGAAGTTTGGTTGAGAATGAGATGGGTAAAAAGCTAAAATGTCTCAAATCTAATAATGGTGGCGAGTATTGCAGCAAATATTTTGAATATTATTGTTCCTCTAATGGTATTCGTAGGCAGAAAACGGTTCAAAGGACTCCACAGGAAAATGGAGTGGATGAGCGCATGAATAAAACAATAATGGAGCGTGCACGGACTATGATATTGCATGTTGGGAAACCTTTAATTATGTGGGAAAAGGCTGTAAATACTGCTATTTATTTAATTAATAGAGGTCCCTCTAATCCTTTGGGTTGTGGTATTCCAGAGGAAGCATGGATAGGTAAGAAGGTGAGTTATTATTTTCTCAAAACCTTTGATTGTGAAGCATTTACACATGTAGATTCTGAAAATAGAACCAAGCTTGATGCAAAATCAAAGAAATGTATATTTATTGGATATGACATTGATGAATTTGGTTATAGGATTTGAGATTTTGAAAATAAGAAAATTGTGAGAAGCAGGGATGTCATATTCAATGAAAAAGTGTTGTACAAAGATTAGTTGCAGCAGCATGGGAAGAAAGAAAATGATTATACAGTGTTGGATGATACTCCAAATAATGATGTTCCAGTGATTCCTCATGCTTTGCAACAACAACAACAAAAAATACCACAAATTCCAGTGAATGTTAGATGATCTTCAAGGATAAGTAGACCTTTAGAAAGATTTTCTCCCTCTTTGTATTCTATTTTATTAACTGATGTTGGTGAACCCAAATGTAATCATGAAGCTATGCAGGTGGATACCAAGGTTCAGTGGGAGCATGGAATGGAAGAAGAAATGGACTCCTTGCTAAAAAATCAGACTTGGGAATTATGCAAGTTGTCTGCAGGTAAAAAGGCTTTACCAAACAAATGGGTTTATAGGCTGAAAGAGGAGGATAGAGATAAGAAAAGATTTAAAGCCAGATTAATTGTAAAGGGATTTGCACAAAAGAAGGGTATTGATTTTGATGAAATATTTTCTCTAGTTTTTAAAATGATTTCAATTTGTATTGTTTTAAGTATTGTGGCTGCTGAAGATTTCCATTTAGAACAACTTGATGTTAAAACAACCTTTCTCCATGGTGATTTGGAAGAGGAAATATATATGGAACAACCACAAGGATTTGAGGTCAAAGGTAAGGAGAAACTAGTGTACAAATTGAAGAAAAATTTATATGGCTTGAAGCAAGCACGTCGGCAATGGTATATTAAATTTGATAGTTTTATGGCTGAGCAAGGCTACAACAAGAGTAATTCATACTATTGTGTTTACTTTAAGAGGTTAGCTGAAGATAACTACATTATTTTATGTTTATAAGTTGATGATATGCTTGTAGCAGGGTCTAACATGGATCACATAAAGGAGTTAAAACAACAGTTAGCAAATTCATTTGATATGAAGGATTTGGGGGCAACAAAACAAATCCTTGGTATGAAGATTACAAGAGATAGGAAAAAGAAAAAATTGTTTCTATCTCAGGCTGATTATGTTGAGAAGGTGTTGTAGAGATTTCATATGGAGAATCCAAAAGCTGTCAGCACACCTTTGCCTAGTCATGTCAAATTGACTAAGGATATGTGTCCAAAGACACAAAAGGAGGAAGAAAAAATGTCTAAGGTACCATATGCTTCAACTGTAGGCAGTTTAATGTACGCCATGGTATGGACGAGAGTGGATATTGCACATGTCGTAGGAGTTGTTAGCAGGTATATGAATTATCTTGGAGTTGAGCATTGGAATGCAATAAAATGGATTCTCAGGTACCTGAGAGGTACATCCAATAAATGTTTATGTTTTTGGGGAACTAATACATATTTAAAAGGCTATCATGACTCATATTTCGTAGGGGATATAGATACCAGGTGAAGTACCATAGGTTATGTATTTATAGTTGGTGGGACAACATTGAGTCTGATTTCTAGATTGCAAGAGGTGGTTGCTTTATCCACCACGAAGGCAGAGTATGTTGTTGTAACAGAGGTAGCAAAAGAGATGATATGGCTGCAATTTTTCATGGAAGAGTTAGGAAAAAAAGAGGTTGAAAATCACTTGTTTACAAATAGCCAAAGTGTTAGACATCTTACAAAGAACTCTACCTTGCACTCTAAGACCAAACACATACAATTTAGATATCATTTCATTCATTCAGTGTTGGAGGATGAACAGGTAAAGGTGGAAAAGATATATACAAATGCAAATCCAGTAGATATGTTTACAAAGGCAGTGACAAGGGAGAAGATGAGCTCCTCTTCAACTTCGGTTGGTTTTCATGGTTAAAAGTATAACAGAGCAGAAAGGTCCAAGGTGCTTATTTTCAGTGGGAGCTGTAAGTGCGGTGGTGTCATCCAGGATCAGTCTCCAAGTGGGAGATTGTGTTGGTGTGGAACCTGATCAGTTTCCAAGTGGGAGATTTTTGGTATGTGGTGAATGATCATGCTATACTATACACTCTTTAGTACTGTACACTCTTAATATATCCTCGCCGATTGAGAAAAAAATTTATCCCTTTTTTCGCTTCATCATCGAAAAAAAAAATGACTTTGTAAACACTAATTTCTGTAAGCTTCTAAAAGCTTGTTATAAGCGATTAGGATGGGGAGTTGTAGCAGGGCATTATTCATGATAATGTAATATGTTTTGCACTAGATAATAAAATTATTGGATGGATGTAGCCTATATCGGGTGAACCATGTTAAATTCTCTGTGTTATAATTTTTGTGTGTGTTTTTTTTCTCAATTTATTCATAAAATCTGCATTTAAATTTTAGATATTTGCCTTCTCACCCTTACAAGTGGTATCAGAGCGAGTTGTATTCAGTTATCATTTGCAGGAAGGTCTCACGATTGAGTGAGAGTCTCAAGGTTGAGTGGGAGAAATGGCAGATGAGGGTAAGTTGAAGGTTGAGAAGTTCAATGGGTAGAACTATCAGTTATGGAAGATGCAGATGGAGGACTACCTCTATCAGAAGGATTTATGGCAGCCATTGGAAGGGAAAACCAAGAAATCCTCAGCGATGTTTGATGAGGACTAGGATATTTTGGACCGAAAGACACTTGGCAGTATTCGTTTATGCCTGGCACAATCAGTGGTGTTCAATATTACAAAAGCAAAGACAACTCGAGAGTTGATGGAAACCCTAACAAAGTTATATGAAAAGCCTTTCGTTTCGAATAAGGTATTTCTTATGAAATGTTTATTTAATATGAAAATGGTAGAAGGTGGGTCAGTTGTTGATCATTCAAATGCGTTTAATACGGTTACCAATCAATTAACTTCTACAAATGTAAACTTTGATGAAGAAGTTAGGGCTCTTTTAGTTCTGTGTTCTTTGCCTGAAAGCTAGAATAGCTTGGTAATGACTGTTAGCAATTCTATTTCTAGTTCGAATACATTGAAATTTGATGATGTTGTTGGTGTTATTTTGAGCGAAGAAATTCCTAGGAAAAGCTCAGGTGGAACATCCACATCAGGTAGTGTTTTGAATGTAGAAAGCAAGGGTAAAACAAAGGAGAGAGGAAATAATTATGGAAGTTATGGGAAGCCACGAAGAAAATCAAAGGACAAAAGGTCCCAATCTAGAGACAAAAGGGATTGTCAATACTGTGGTAAGCCGAGTCATTTAAAGAAAGATTGTTGGTCTCGAAAAAATAAAGGAGACAAAAATGAAGGAAATAAAGAGGCGAATGTGGTAAGTAATAAATCTGATGAGGATGCTTTGATTCTTTCCCTTGACAATGTTAATGATTCTTGGATGTTAGATTCAGGGGCTTCATTTCATCCTACGCCCCATAGAAATTATTTTCTTGATTATGTCCAAGGGGATTTTGGATTGGTTTATTTGGGAGATAACGAACCCTATCAGATTGTTGGAAAGGGAAGAATCGAGATTAAGTTGTAGAATGGGAATCATTGGCTACTACATGAAGTAAGACAAGTTCCAAAGTTAAGAGAAATTTAATTTTTGTAGGGCAACTAGATGATGAGGGTTGTGTTGTTACTTTTAGTGATAAAAATTAGAAGGTTACAAAAGGTGCCTTAGTGGTAGAAAAAAGTGTGAAAGTAGGCACCTTATATCTTTGTACAAGTCATATTGTTCGTTCTACTTTAGCTATTGTAGATAAAAATCAATGTTAGGAACAGTTGTTGCAGTTCAACAGGCACAAAATCAGATAGTTGATGTGGATTTTGAATCAACACTATGGCATAATAGACTTGGGCATATGAGTGCAAAAGGTATGAAAGTACTTCATTCAAAGAATGTCTTACTAGGTCTAAAATGTGTCAATATGGATTTTTGTGAAAGTTGTGTGTATGGAAAACAAAAGAGAGTTAGTTTTCTCAAAGATGGAAAACAAAAGAAAGATGAGAAATTGGAGCTTGTGCATATGGATGTATGGGGACCAGCTCAGGTATCTTCTCTCAGTGACTCTTAGTATTATGTTACATTCATTGATGATGCAAATAGGAAGGTATGGATTTATTTCCTTACGTAGAAATCTGATGTATTTGAAACTTTTAAAAAATGGAGAAGGTTGGTCGAGAATGAGATGAGTAAAAATTTAAAATTTCTTAGATTTGATAATGGTGGTGAATATTGCAGCAAAGAGTTTGAGGATTATTGTTCCTCTAATGGTATTCGTAGGCAAAAAAGGTTCCAAGGACTCCACAGGAAAATGGAGTGGCTGAGCACATGAATAGAACAATAATGGAGCATGCACGAACTATGAGATTGTATGTTGGGTTGTCTTTAAACATGTGGGCAGAGGTTGTAAAAATTGTTGTTTATTTAATTAATAGAGGTCCCTCTAATCCTCTGGGTTGTGGTATTCTAGAAGAAGCATGGATAGGTAAGAAGACAAGTTATTCTTTTCTCAGAACCTTCACTTGTGAATCATTTGCACATGTAGATTCTGAAAATAGAACCAAGATTGATGTAAAATCAAAGAAATGTATATTTGTTGGATATGGCATTGATGAATTTGGTTATAGGCTTTGGGATTTTGAAAATAAGAAATTTTTGAGAAGCAGGGATGTCATATTCAATGAGAAAGTGTTGTACAAAGATCAGTTGTAGCAACATGAGAAGAAAGAAAATGATTATGCAGTGTTGGATGATACTCCAAACAATGATGTTCCAGTGATTCCTCATGCTCTACAACAACAACAACAACAACAAAAATACCACAAACTCCAGTGAATGTTAGATGATCTTCAAGGATAAGTAGACCTCCAGAAAGATTTTCTCCGTCTTTGTATTTTATTTTATTAACTGATGCTGGTGAACCAAAATTTCATCGTGAAGCTATGCAGGTGGATACCAAGGTTCAGTGGGAGCATGAAATTGAAGAAGAAATGAACTCCTTGCTGAAAAATCAGACTTGGGAATTATGCAAGTTGCCTGCAAGTAAAAAGGCTTTACAAAACAAATGGGTTTAGGCTAAAAGAGGAGGATGGGGGTAAGAAAATATTTAAAGCCAAATTAGTTTTAAAGAGATTTGCATAGAAAAAAGGTATTGATTTTGATGAAATATTTTCTCTAGTTGTTAAAATGACTTCTATTCGTACTATTTTAAGTATTGTGGTTGCTGAAGATTTGCATTTAGAACAACTTAATGTTATAAAAACCTTTCTCTGTGGTGATTTGGAAAAAGAAATATATGTGGAACCACAAGGATTTGAGGTCAAAGGTAAGGAGAAACTAGTGTGCAAATTGAAGAAAAATTTATATGGCTTGAAGCAAGCGCCTCGGAAAAGGTATATTAAATTTGATAGTTTTATGCTGAACAAGGCTACAACAGGTGTAATTCAAACCATTGTGTTTACTTTAAGAGGTTAGCTAAAGATAGCTACATTATTTTATGTTTATATGTTGATGATATACTTGCAGTGGGGTCTAACATGGATCACATAAAGGAGTTAAAACAACATTTAGAAAATTCATTTGATATGAAGGATTTGGGGGCAACAAATAAAATCCTTGGTATGAAGATTACAAGAGATAGGAAAAACAAAAAAATGTTCCTATCTCAGGCTGATTATGTTGAGAATGTGTTGCAGAGATTTCATATGGAGAATGCAAAAGCACACCTTTGCCCAGTCATGTCAAATTGACTAAGGATATGTGTCCAAAGACACAATAGGATGAAGAAAAAATGTCCAAGGTACCATATGCTTCAGTTGTAGGCAATTTTATGTACACCATGGTATGCACGAGACCGGATATTGCACATGTTGTAGAAGTTGTTAGCAGGTATATGAGTCATTTTCGAGTTGAGCATTGGAATGCGATAAAATGGATTCTCAGGTACTTGAGAGGTACATCCAATAAATGATTATGTTTTGGGGGCTCTAATACAAATTTAAAAGGCTATGTTGGCTCAGATTTGGTAGGTGATATAAATACTGTTGAGAAATGTGTCTCTACTTCCAACTTGAATCCCCTGTTTTCATGCCTTGGCAAAAATTTGTTGTTTCTACAATTTACCACCATACCTGGCTCTTTTCCTACCTTGGCGGTACCGCAATAAAGGCCTTGGTGGTTTATTGTGTTACCACTCGTTGTTTGTTCCCTAGTCGCAGTTGTCATCTTTTGGTCTGCCTTATCGGTCACCACCATACCGCGAGCGGTTAAGTAACCGACCGCGGTGGTCGTGGTGATGCCACCTGCAGTGGTCTTGGTGGTTACTGCCATACCGCAGGGCGTGGGTCCACTCACCATGGTGGCCGCGGTGAGACCGCCTACGGTTGGGTTGGGCGGTTACTGCCGCATCGCAGACAGTTAAGTGATTGACCACGGTGGTCGCGGTAAGACCGTCAACAATCCCAAAGATCGGTCACCGCCACACCGCGGTCCTATTTGATGACTGCAGCAGTAGTGCGATGGTGTTTTCAGAGGCAAGGTGGGCGAGCTTGGTGAAGTCGTCGATGAGCTCGGATGAGCTCACCGCTATACCACATGACGACTCAAACTTGGTTACAGTAGAGCGGTAAGAGCTCGACTGAGCTCGGTTGGCTCACCGCCATACCGTGAGTAGGTTGAATGAGCTCGGCGGTAGAGCGGTAAGGACTTAGAGAGCTCGAACGAGATCGGGGCCAGTTTGACCATTTTTGAGTTGGAGTCAAAGTGTGATAGCAAATGCAGGAAGGACACGTGGCAGGTTAACAACAGTTTGATTGGCTAAAGGCCAATGTAGTAAATGGCAGTTAATGTAGACTTGTTTGACAGGGATTGAAACCTGATTATGTAATGGCATTGAATGCCTCGGTGGCTCGATGATGATGATATCTGTTAGAGCAGATCGATTGCGTGATTGGATGAGTGATTCATGAACCTGATGGTCAACGATTGGTTGATAGAATTGAATGCAACGTATGAATTATTAAGTCAAGTACAATATTGCATGGAAAAGAGATGATTTCAAACTATATGTTAGAAATAACATTGTAACAGTGAAATAGAACAAGATAGTGTTGTTGTGAGCTGATCAGAGAAGACTGAATATTTTATGTAATTGTTTTGTTATTGTAATACAATTGTCTTGAATTTGTGTGGTGGGTTTTTTACCTATAAAGGTTTTCCCACGTATATCTGTGTCAACTGTGAATGTTTAATTTTGTTATCTATTTTTAGTGGTTGTATTCTTCTCAAGTAAGTTTATAAAGCTTTTTGAACCTATTTATGCTCTTCTCCTTTGTTGTATTAGTGTTAAGGGAATGTATTCCGCACTGTTGGGTCATTAGATCCATCCCGTTTTTCCCTTCAAGTGGTATTAGAGCCTAGCCCGTTGTGTTATCCTTGAGAGAAAAGCTTAGTTTTTTGTGCTAATATTGTTTCAGTGGGAGTCTTGCATTGTTGAAACTTGTTTTTGTTTGAGATGGTGAGTACATTAGGTAGAGTAGATATTGAAAAGTTTAATGGCAACAACTTTGAGTTATGGAAACTCAAAATGGAAGACTTATTGGTGGATAGAGACCTCTGGTTAGTAGTGTCTAGAACTAAGCTACAAAGTACGACGTAAGAGGCTTGGGATCTTGCTGATAGAAAAGCAAGAGGTCTAATAAGACCAATTCTTGCCGATTATGTACTCCTGAACGTCCATGAAGAGCAGTCTGCAGCTTCATTATGAAAGAAGCTTGGTGATATTTATCAGGGAAAGTCTCTAGTAAATAATTTATTCCTGAAGAAGAAGTTGTACTCTTTGAAGATGGACGAAGGTGCATCTGTTGCAGACCATTTGAACTCATTTAACATGAGTGTTACTCAGCTGGCATTTGTAGGTGTAAAGACTAAGGAGGAGGATCGTTGCATGCTCCTGTTCTGTACATTACCTGATAGTTGGGATCATCTGGTGATGGCTATTGGAAGCACAACCGTTGCATTCAAGATGGATGATGTGGTTGCTTCACTCTTGTCTAAAGAAATGTGAAGAAAGTCTTCTGAGATGGCCAAAGAGGCTCTTGTTGTTCGAGGTAGACCAAAGGAGAAAGGCAAGAAGAAAGATAAGAAGTCGAAATCCAAACTTGTAGGGAGATCGAAGTCTCCTGGTAAAAAGTTCAAGGTGAGATGTTGGAACTATGGGCAACCTGGTCATATCCGGAAGGACTGCAAGGAGAAGAAGAAGAAGAAGAAGAATGTCTCTAACAATGAATCTTCTCAAAGTGATGCAGATGCCTTCATTGCAGCAACCTTGAAAACTCAGACATCAGATGATGTCTGGCTGGTTGACTCAGGTGAGTCCTTTCACATGACGTCCAATAGAGAATGGTTCTCTAAATACGAGAAGTATGACAGTGGAAAGGTATACTTGGCAAGTGATTCAACGTTGGAGATAGTTGGCAGAGGAAGAGTCAGAATTCAGTTTCTTGATGGGAGAGTCAAAGGTATTGGTGGCGTACTTCACATACCAGGTCTAGCTCAAAATCTTCTTTTTGTCAGTAAGTTAAATGATGTTGGTGTAGAAGTTTCTTTCTCAAGTAGGAGATGTAAAATGGCTAGAGGTGCAATGGTTTTGGCTAAGGGTGTTCGTACTGGCACTCTGTACAAGCTGGATGCACAACCTGTTCTTTGCAACAGTGCCTCTGTAAAGTCAAGCAATGTTGCACCTGTAGAGAATGATGAAGACACTTCTCTGGCTGCAAATGTTATGGAGGTAAAAATCCTAGCTGAGAAGACTATGCTATGGCATCATAGACTTGGTCACATAGGTGAGAAAGGTTTAAAAACCTTGAAGAATAAAAATCTTGTAGAAGGGCTTGATGATTGTAACCTTGAGTTCGATTGTTGCGAACATTGTATCTATGGAAAACACCGTGTTTCATTTTATTCTAGTGCTCATAAATCTTCTGGTATACTGGATTATGTTCATTCAAATGTGTTTGGTCTAGTTAATGTTCCTTCGTTATCGAAGTCTAGATACTATGTTTCTTTTATTGATGACTGTTCGAGAAGGGCATTTGTATACTTTCTTAAAAGTAAATCAGAAGTGTTCAGTCGGTTTAAAGAATTTAAATCTTTGGTAGAGAATCAGACTGGAAGGAAAATCAAATGTTTAAGGACAAACAATGGCAGTGAATTTTGTTCTATAGATTTTGAAAGGTATTGCATTGATCATGGGATTAAAAGGCATAAGACAATGCCTTACATTCCAGAACAGAATGGAGTTGCTGAAAGGCTGAACAAGATGTTGATGGAAAAGGAAAGGAGTATGCTGAGTGGTGCAGGTCTGGAGCAGAAGTTCTGGGCTGAGGTTGTGGCTACAACATGTTATCTAATAAATAGATCTCCTTGCTCTGCTTTTGTTGATAAAACGCCTTTGGAAGCATGGTCTGGTAAAAAGCCCTCTCTGAGGCATGTCCATGTGTTTGGCTGTGAGGCATATATTTAAGTGCCAAATGAAAAAAGATCTAAATTGGATAACAAGGTTATCAAGTGTATTCTCATTGGCTATGGAGTTGGTGTGAAGGGATACAAGCTTTGGAACCCCGTTACTGAGAAGGTTTTGTACAGCAGAAGTGTGATATTTCGTGAGCTAAAACCTTTAACAAGTGATCAACAGCTTGAGACGGATCAGACTGACAAGAAGAAGGATGCAGTTGTTTTTTCCCCAAACTCCAGAAAGGGAAGAGATGCATGGTGTACCTGAGATTAAGGAGAGCTCAAGCAGCTCTGGAAGTTCTGATGATGAAGAACAACCTCAGCCTGTAAGAAGATTTACACGAGAAAAAAGACAACCTGAAAGGTATGGTTTCTCACTATTAAATTCGAACTGTGCCTATGCTTTAATTACCAGCACTGATGAGCCTAGGACTATAAAAAAAGCAATGAACATGGATGATTCGAATTCTTGGCTGCAAGCCATGAATGAAGAGATGGATTCTTTGAAAAAGAATGAAACTTGGAATTTGGTACCACTACCTAAAGGGCAAAAGCCTGTTGGCTATAACTCGATATTCAAAAAGAAAACAAGCCTTGATGACAATGTTGAGAAGTATAAGGCAAGGTTGGTTGCAAAGGGATTTTCTCAAATTGAGGGAATTGATTATGGAGAGATTTTTTCCCCTGTAGCAAAGCTGACATCCATTAGATTTTTGTTATCATTGGCAGTTGTGTATGATTTTGAAATTGAACAGATGGATGTGAAATCAGGGTTTCTCCATGGTGAGCTGGAAGAAGAAATCTACATGTCCCAGCCTAAGCATTTTGTTGAAAGAGGTAAACAAAATTTGGTTTGTAAGTTAATTAAATCTCTCTATGGTTTAAAACAATCTCTTAGAATGTGGTACCATAAATTTGACACATTTGTGTTGTCAATTGGATTTGTGATATCAAAATCTGATCACTGTATTTATTATAAATCTGAGAATGATCATGTGTTTGTTATTACCCTGTATGTGGATGATATGTTATTCATTAGAAATAGCAAGACTATGATTTCTGATCTTAAATCTCAGTTGTCTGCAAAGTTTGAAATGAAAGATCTTGGTGCAGCTAGGTACATTCTTGGAATGGAGATAACCAGGGACATAACAAACAAAAAGCTTTGGGTCAGTCAGAGTAAGTATGTAAAAACAGTTTTGGAGAGGTTTAGCATGGATGATTGCAACTAGCTTGTTGTTCCAATCATGCATGGAACTAAGTTGTCTGTTGAAGACTGTCTAAAGTCTGCTACTGAGATGGAGGACATGACCAGTGTGCCTTATGCAAGTGTTGTTGGCAGTTTGATGTATGCTATGGTTTGCACAAGACCAGATATTTCCCAAGCAATGGGAGTTCTAAGTCGATTTATGGAAAATCCGGGAAGATCACATTGGGATGTTGTGAAGAGAGTATTCAAGTATTTGAAGGGGACTTCAGACTATGCCCTGTGTTACCATGGCAGTTTGGTTGCATCACAGAGGACTCTCAACATTCATGGGTATGTTGATTCAGATTGGGCAGGGGACATTGACAACAAGCGATCCACCAGTGGATACACTTTCATGTTTAATGGTGGAGCAATCAGTTGGATGAGCAAGTGATAGACTGTAGTTGTTTTATCCATGACAGAGGCAGAGTACATGGCTGCAACTCATGCCTATAAGGAAGTTGTTTGGCTGAGGTGTTTATGTTCAGACATTGGATTTAATGTTGGGCAGATTTCAATTTGCTGTGACAGTCAAAGTGCCATTTGTTTGGCAAAGAATCATACCTTTCATGCTAGGACCAAGCACATTGATGTGCAATATCACTTCGTGAGGGATATGGTTGAAGATGGCAAGGTCAATCTGGAAAAAGTTGACACCTTGAAGGATGTTGCAGATGCTTTGACGAAGCCGGTTACCATTGATAAGTTCAAATGGTGTGCAAAATCGATGGGCCTATGACAGACAGTAAGTTTCGAAGTCATGAGGGAGATGGAAGTGTTCACCAAGTGGGAGCTTGTTGAGAAATGTGTCTCTACTTCCAGCTTGAATCCCCTATTTTCATGCCTTGACAAAAAATTGTTGTTTCTGCAGTTTACCACCATACCGTGCTTGGATCTTTTCTTGCCTTGACGGTACTGTGATGAAGGCCTTGCGGTTTATCGTGTTACCGCTTGCTATCTGTTCCCTGGCCGCGGTTGGCATCTTTCAATTTTCCTTGTCAGTCACCGCCATACCATGGGCGGTTAAGCAACCAACCGCAATGGCCGTGGTGATGCCGCTTGCAGTGGTCTTGGCGGTTGCCGCCATACTGTAGGCGGTGGTTCCACTCAATGCAGTGGCCACGGTGAGATCGCCTGTGGTTGGGTCTGGTGATTACCGCCGCACCGTAGACAGTTAAGTGACTAACCGCGGTGGTCACGGTAAGACCGTCAGCGGTCCCACAGACCGATCACCGCCACACCGTGGTCCTATCCGATGACTGCAACGGTAGCGCGGTGGTGTTTTCGAAGGTGAGGCGGGTGAGCTCGGTGAAGTCGTCAATGAGCTTGGATGAGTTCACTGCTATACCAAAGGATGACTCAAACCTGGTTGCGGTAGAGCGGTAAGAGCTCGACTGAGTTCGGTTGGCTCACCGCCATACCGCGAGTAGGTCAAACGAGCTCGGCAATAGAGCGATAAAGACTTAGAGAGCTCGGACAAGCTCGGGGCCAATTTGACCATTTTTGACTCAGAGTCAAAGTGCGATAGTGAATGTAGGAAGGACATGTGGCAGGTTGACATCAATTTGATTGGCTAAAGGCCAATGTAGTAAATGGCAGTTAAGGTAGACTTGTTCGATAGGGATTGAAACCCGATTATGGAATGGCATTGAATGCCTGGGTGGTTCGATGATGAAGATATCTATCAGAGAAGATCGATTGCGTGATTGGATGAGTGATTCATGAACCTGATGATTGGCGATTGGTTGATAGAATTGAATGCAATGTATGACTTATTAAGTCGAGTACAATATTGCATGGAAGAGAGATGATTTCGAACTGTATGTTAGAAATAACATTATGACAGTGAGATAGAACAAGATAGTGCTGCTGTGAGCTGATTAGAGAAGACTGAACATTGTATGTAACTGTTTTGTTACTGTAATACAATTGTCTTGACTTTGTGTGGTGGGTTTTTACCTGTAAAGGTTTTCCCACGTATATCTTGTGTCAACTGTGAAGGCTTAATTCTGTTATCTATTTTTATTGGTTGTATTCTTCTGAAGTAGGTTTATAAAGCTTTTTGAACCTATTTGTGCTCTTCGCCTCTGTTGTATTAGTGTGAAGGGAATGTATTCTGCATTGTTGGGTCATTAGATCCATCCTATTTTTCCCTTCAAATACCAGGTAAAGTACCACAGGTTATGTATTTATAGTTGGTGGGACAACAGTGAGTTGGATTTCTCGATTGCAAAATGTGGTTGCTTTATCCACCACAAAGGCAGAATATGTTGTTGCAACAGAGGTATCAAAGGAAATGATATGGCTGCAATTTTTCATGGAAGAGTTGAGCAAACAATAGAGTGAAAATCACTTGTTTACAGACAACCAAAGTGTTATACATCTTGCAAAGATCTCTGCCTTGCACTCTAAGACCAAACACATATAACTGAGATATCATTTCATTCGGTCGGTGTTGGAGGATGGACAGGTAAAGCTGGAAAAGATACATACAGATGTCAATCCAACAAATATGTTTACAAAGGCAATGAAAAGGGAGAAGTTGAGCTCCTCAAAACTTCAGATGGTTTTCATATTTAAAAGTATAACAAAGCAGCAAGGTCCAAGGTGCTTATTTCCAGTGGGAGTTGTAAGTGTAGTGATGTCGTCCAGGATCAATCTCCAAGTGGGAGATTATTGGTATGTGGTGATTGATCATGCTATATTGTACACTCTTTAGTAATGTACACTCTTCATGTATCCTTGTCGGGTGAGAAAAAAAAAATTCCCCTTTTTTTGTTGTCACTGAAAAAGAAAAAAAGTTGACTTTGTAAACCCTAATTTCTGGAAGCTTTTAAAAGCTTGTTATCAGCGGTTGGGATGGGGAGTTATAGTAGGGCATTATTCGTGATATTGTAATATGTTTTGCATTGGTTAATAAAATCATTGGATGGCTGCAGTTTGGTGGATGTGGCCCATATTGGGTGCACCACGTTAAATTCTCTGTGTTATATTTTTTTGTGTGTGTTTTATTTCTCGGTTTATTGATAAAATCTGCATTTTACTTTTAGATATCTACCTTCTAACCCTAACAAGTGGTATCAAAGCAAGTTATATTCGGTTATCATCTACAGGAAGGTCTCACAGTTTAGTGGGAGAAATGGCAGACAAGGGTAAGCTGAAGGTTTAGAAGTTCAATGGACAAAACTATCAGTTATGGAAGATGTAGATGGAGGACTACCTATATCAGAAGGATTTATGGTGGCCATTGAAAGAGAAAACCAAGAAACCCTCATCGATGTCTAATGAGGACTGAGATATTTTGGTCAAAAAGGCACTTGATAGTATTCGTTTATGCTTGGCACAATCGGTTGCGTTCAATATTACAAAAGCAAAGACAACTCAAGAGTTGATGAAAACCCTAGCAAAGTTATATGAAAAACCTTCCATTTTGAATAAGGTATTTCTTATGAAACGTTTATTTAATATGAAAATGGTAGAATGTGGGTCAATTGTTGATCATTTAAATGAGTTTAATATGATTACTAGTCAATTAACTTTTGTAAATGTAAAATTTGATGAAAATTTAGGGATCTTTTGGTTTTGTGTTCTTTGCCTGAAAGCTGGAATAGCTTGGTAATGGCTATTAGCAATTATGTTTCTGATTCGAATACATTGAAATTTGATGATGTTGTTGGTGTTATTTTGAGCGAAGAAATTCATAGGAAAAGTTCAGGTGGAACTTCCACATCAGGCAGTGTTTTGAATGCAAAAAGCAGGGGTAGAACAAAGGAGAGAGGAAACTATTCTGGAAGTCATGGGAAGTCACGAAGAAAATCAAAGGACAAAAGGTTCCAATCTAGAGACAAAAGGGATTGTTGGTACTATGGTAAGCCGAGTCATTTAAAGAAAGATTGTTGGTCTCAAAAAAATAAAGGAGAAAAAAATGAAGGAAATAAAGAGGCAAATGCAGTAAGCAATAAATCTAATGAGGATGCTTTGATTATTTCCCTTGACAATGTTGATGATATTTGGGTGTTAGATTCAGGGGCTTCATTTCATCCTATGCCCCATAGAAATTATTTTATTGATTATGTCCAAAGAGATTTTGGGTTGGTTTATTTGGGATATAATGAACCTTGTCATATTGTTGGAAAGGGAAGAATCAAGATTAAGTTGCAGAATAAGAATCATTGGCTACTACATGAGGTAAGACACATTCCAAAGTTAAGAAGAAATTTAATTTTAGCAGGGCAATTAGATGATGAAGGTTGTGTTGTTACATTTAGTTATAAAAATTGGAAGATTACAAAAGGTGCCTTAGTGGTAGCAAAAGATGTGAAAGTAGGCACCTTATATATTTGTACAGGTCATACTATTCCTTCTACTTTAGCTATTGCAGATAAAAACCAATGTTTAGGAACAGTTGTTGGACTTCAACATACAAAAAATCAGATAGTTGTTGTGGATTCTGAATTAGTACTATGGCATAATAGACTTGGGCATATGAATGCAAAAGGTATGAAAGTACTTCATTCAAATAATGTTTTACCAGGTCTAAAATGTGTTAATATGGATTTCTGTGAAATTTGTGTGTATGGAAAACAAAAGAGAGTTAGTTTTCTCAAAGATGGGAAACAAAAGAAAGATGAGAAATTGAAGCTTGTGCATACGGATGTATGGGGACCAGCTCTGGTATCTTCTGTCAGTGGCTCTCGGTATTATGTTACATTCATTGATGATGCAACTGGGAAGGTATGGATTTATTTCCTTAGGCATACATTTGATGTATTGGAAAATTTTAAAAAATGGAGAAGGTTGGTTGAGAATGAGACGGGTAAAAAGTTAAAATGTCTCAGATCTGATAATGGTGGTGAGTATTGCAACAAAGAGTTTTAAGATTAGTGTTCCTCTAATGGTATGCATAGGCAAAAAATGGTTCCAAGTAATTCACAGGAAAATGGAGTGGTTGAGCGCATGAATAAAACAATAATGGAGCATGCACAGACTATGAGATTGCATGATGGGTTGCCTTTAAACATGTGGGAAAAGGCTATAAACACTACTATTTATTTAATTAATAGAGGTCCCTTTAATATTTTGGGTTGTGGTATTCCAGAGGAAGCATGGGCAGGTAAGAAGGTGAGTTATTCTTTTCTCAAAACCTTTGGTTGTGAAGCATTTGCATATGTAGATTCTTAAAATAGAACCAAGCTTGATGCAAAATCAAAGAAATATATATTTGTTGGATATGGCATTAATGAATTTGGTTATAGGATTTGGAATTTTGAAATTAAGAAAATTGTGAGAAGTAGTGATGTTATATTCAATGAAAAAGTGTTGTACAAAGATCAGTTGCAACAACATTAGAAGAAAGAAAATGATTTTGCAGTGCTGGATGATATTCCAAATGATGATGTTCCAGTGATTCCTCATGCTTCGCAACAACAACAACAACAACAACAATAACAACAACAAATACCACAAACTCCAGTGAATGTTAGACGATCTTCAAGGATAAGTAGACCTTCGAAAAGATTTTCTCCCTCTTTGTATTTTATTTTATTAACTGATGCTGGTGAACCAAAATGTTATCATAAAGCTATGCAGGTGGATACCAAGGTTCAGTGGAAGCATGGAATGGAAGAAGAAATGGACTCCTTGCTGAAAAATCAGACTTGAGAACTATGCAAGTTGCCTGTAGGTAAAATAGTTTTACCAAATAAATGGGTTTATAGGCTGAAAGAGGAGGATGGAGGTAAGAAAATATTTAAAGCCAAATTAGTTATAAAGGAATTTGTACATAAAAAGGGTATTGATTTTGATGAAATATTTTCTCTAGTTGTTAAAATATCTTCTATTCGTACTATTTTAAGTATTGTGGCTGCTAAAGATTTGCATTTATAATAGCTTGATGTTAAAACAACCTTTCTCCATAGTGATTTGGAAGAGGAAATATATATGGAACAACCATAAGGATTTGAGGTCAAAGGTAAGAAGAAACTAGTGTGTAGTATGAAGAAAATTTTATATGGTTTGAAGCAAGCATGTCGGCAATGGTATATTAAATTTGATAGTTTTATGGCTGAGCAAGGCTATAATAGGTGTAATTCAGACAATTGTGTTTACTTTAAGAGTTTAGTTGAAGATAGCTACATTATTTTATGTTTACATGTTGATGATATGCTTGTAGCGGGGTCTAACATGGATCACATATAGGAGTTAAAACAACAGTTAGCAAATTCATTTGATTTGAAGGATTTGACGACAGCAAAACAAATCCTTGGTATGAAGATTACAAGAGATAGGAAAATCAAAAAATTGTTTCTATCTCAGACTTATTATGTTGAGAAGATGTTGCAGAGATTTTAATATGGAGAATGCAAAAGTTGTCAGCACACCTTTGCCCAGTCATGTCAAATTGACTAAGGATATGTGTCCAAAGATATAGAAGCAGGAAGAAAAAATGTCCAAGGTACCATATGCTTCAGCTGTAGGCAATCTAATGTACGCCATGGTATGCACGAGACCAGATATTGCACATGCCATAGGATTTGTTAGTAGGTATATGAGTCATCCTGGAGTTGAGCATTGGAATGCGATAAAATAGATTCTTAGGTACTTGAGAGGTACATCCAATAAATGTTTATGTTTTGGGGGCTCTAATATAGATTTAAAAGACTATGTTAACTCAGATTTGGCAAAGGATATAGATACCAGGCGAAGTACCACATGTTATGTATTTATAGTTGGTGGGACAATAGTGAGTTGGATTTATCGATTGCAAAATGTGGCTGCTTTATCCACCACAAAGGCAAAGTATGTTGCTGCAACATAGGCAACAAAGGAGATGGTATGGATGCAATTGTTCATGGAAGATTTGAGCAAATAACAGGTTGAAAATCACTTGTTTACACATATCCATAGTGTTATACATCTTGCAAAGAACTCAGCCTTGCACTCTAAAACCAAATACATACAATTGAGATATCATTTCATTCGGTTTGTGTTGGAGGATGGATAGGTAAAGTTACAAAAGATACATACAGATGCGAATCCAACATATATGTTTACAAAGGTAGTGACAAAGGAGAAGCTGAGCTCCTCTTCAGCTTCAGTTGGTCTTCATGGTTAAAAGTATAACAGAGTAGCAAGGTCTAAGTTGCTTATTTCCAGTGGGAGTTGTATGTGCAATGGTGTCATCTAGGATTAGTCTCTAAGTGGAAGATTGTGTTGGTGTGGAGCCTGATCAGTCTCCAAGTGGTATATTTTTTATATGTGGCAACTGATCATGCTATACTATACTCTCTTCATGTATCCTTGTTGGGCGAGATTTTTTTTTTCCCCTTTTTTTTGCTTCATCATCGAAAAAGAAAAAAAACTGACTTTATAAACCCTAATTTCTGGAAGCTTCTAAAAGCTTGTTATAAGTGATTGGGATGGGAAGTTGTAGCAGGGCATTATTCACGATATTGTAATATGTTTTGCACTGGATAATAAAATCATTGGATGATTGCAGTTTGGTGGATGCAGCCCATATTGGGTGAACCACGTTAAATTCTCTGTGTTATAATTTTCAATGTGTTTATTTATCGATTTATTGATAAAATCTGCATATAACTTTTATATATCTGCCTTCTAACCCTAACAAGTGGTATTCGAGCGAGTTGTATTTAGTTATCATCTACAAGAAGGTCTCACGATTGAGTGAGAGAAATGGCAGACGAGGGTAAGTTGAAAGTTTAAAAGTTCAATGGGTAGAACTATCAGTTATGGAAGATGTAGATGAGGACTACCTCTATCATAAGGATTTATGGCAGCCATTGGAATGGAAAACCAAGAAACCCTCAGTGATGTATGATGATGACTGAGATATTTTGAATAGAAAGGCACTTGGAAGTATTCATTTATGCTTGGAACAATCGGTGGCATTAAATATTACCAAAGCAAAGACAACTCAATAGTTGCTGGAAACCTTAACAAAGTTATATGAAAATCCTTCCATTTCGAATAAGGTATTTCTTATGAAGCATTTATTTAATATGAAAATGGTAGAAGGTGGGTCAGTTGTTGATCATTTAAATGAGTTTAATACGATTATCAGTCAATTAAATTCTATAAATGTAAACTTTGATGAAGAAGTTAGGGCTCTTTTAGTTTTGTGTTCTTTTCCTGAAAGCCGGAATAGCTTGGTAATGGTTGTTAGCAATTCAATTTCTAGTTTGAATATATTGAAATTTGATGATGCTGTTGGTGTTATTTTGAGCGAGAAAATTCATAGAAAAAGCTCAGGTGGAACATCCACATCGGGTAGTGTTTTGAATGCAAGAAGTAGGGGTAAAGAAAAAGAGAGAGGAAACAATTATGGAAGTCATGGGAAGTCACGGAGAAAATCAAAGGACAAAAGGTTCCAATCTAGAGACAAAAGGGATTGTTGA
This sequence comes from Sequoiadendron giganteum, assembly GCA_007115665.2. Taxonomy (NCBI): domain Eukaryota; kingdom Viridiplantae; phylum Streptophyta; class Pinopsida; order Cupressales; family Cupressaceae; genus Sequoiadendron; species Sequoiadendron giganteum. The sequence continues at coordinate 1,212,866 of CM021103.1, forward strand.
TACTATGGTAAGCCGAGTCATTTAAAGAAAGATTGTTGGTCTCAGAAAAATAAAGGAGACAAAAATGAAGGAAATAAAGAGGAAAATTTGGTAAGTAATAAATTTGATGAGGATGCTTTGATTCTTTCCCTTGACAATGTTGATGATACTTGGGTGTTAGATTTAGGGGCTTCATTTCATCCTACGCCCCATACAAATTATTTTCTTGATTATGTCCAAGGGGATTTTGGGTTGGTTTATTTGGGAGATAACGAACCGTGTCAGATTGTTGGAAAGGGAAGAATTGAGATTAAGTTGTAGAATGGGAATCATTAGCTACTACATGAGGTAAGACACGTTCCAAAGTTAAGAAGAAATTTAATTTCAGTAGGGCAACTAGATGATGAAGGTTGTGTTGTTACATTTAGTGATAAAAAATGGAAGGTTACAACAAGTGCCTTAGTGGTAGTAAAAGGTGTGAAAGTAGGCACCTAATATCTTTGTATAGGTCATACTGTTCCTTGTACTTTAGCTATTGCAGATAAAAATCAATGTTCAGGAACAGTTGCTGCAGTTCAGCAAGCAGAAAATCAGATAGTTGTTGTGGATTCTGAATCAGCACTATGGCATAATAGACTTGGGCATATGAGTGCAAAAGGTATGAAAGTAATTCATTCAAATAATGTTTTACCAAGTCTAAAATGTGTTAATATAGATTTCTATGAAAGTTGTGTGTATGGAAAACAAAAAAAAGGTTAGTTTTCTCAAAGATGGGAAACAAAAGAAAGATGAGAAATTGGAGCTTGTGCATACAAATGTATGGGGACCAACTCAAGTATCTTCTCTCAGTGGCTCTTAGTATTATGTTACATTCATTGATGATGCAACTAAGAAGGTATGGATTTATTTCCTTAGGAAGAAATATGATGTATTTGAAACTTTAAAAAAATGGAGAAGCTTGGTCGAGAATGAGATGGGTAAAAAGTTAAAATGTCTTAGATCTGATAATGGTGGTGAGTATTGCAGCAAAGAGTTTGAAGATTATTGTTCCTCTAATGGTATTCGTAGACATAAAACGGTTCCAAGGACTCCATAGGAAAATGGAGTGGTTGAGCGCATGAATAGAACAATAATGGAGCGTGCACGGACTTTGAGATTGCATGTTGGGTTGCCTTTAAACATGTGGGAAGAGAATGCAAACACTACTATTTATTTAATTAATAGAGGTCCCTCTAATCCTTTGGGTTGTGGTATTCCAAAGGAAGCATAGAAAGGTAAGAAGGTGAGTTATTCTTTTCTCAAAACCTTCGGTTGTGAAGCATTTGCACATCTAGATTCTTAAAATAGAACCAAGCTTGATGCAAAATCAAAGAAATGTATATTTATTGGATATGACATTGATGAATTTGGTTATAGGATTTGGAATTTTGAAATTAGGAAAATTGTGAGAAGCAGGGATGTCATATTCAATGAAAAAGTGTTGTACAAAGGTTAGTTGTAATGGCATGAGAAGAAAGAAAATGATTATGTAATGCTAGATGATACTCCAAACAATGATGTTCTAGTGATTCCTCATGCTCCACAACAACAACAACAATAAATACTACAAACTCTAGTGAATGTTAGATGATCTTCAAGGATAAGTAGACCTCCAGAAAGATTTTCTCCCTCTTTGTATTCTATTTTATTAATTGATGCTGGTGAACCAGAATGTTATCATGAAGCTATGCAGGTGGATACCAAGGTTCAGTGGGAGCATGGAATGGAAGAAGAAATGGACTCCTTGTTGAAAAATCAGACTTGGGAATTATGCAAGTTGGCTGCAGGTAAAAAGGCTTTACCAAACAAATGGGTTTATAGGCTGAAAGAGGAGGATGGAGGTAAGAAAATATTTAAAGCCATATTAGTTGTAAAGGGATTTGCACAAAAAAAGGGTATTGATTTTGATGAAATATTTTCTCTAGTTGTTAAAATGACTTCTATTTGTATTGTTTTAAGTATTGTGGCTACTGAAGATTTGCATTTAGAACAACCACAAGGATTTGAGGTCAAAGGTAAGGAGAAACTAGTGTGCAAATTGAAGAAAATTTTATATGGTTTGAAGCAAGCACCTCGACAATGGTATATTGAATTTGATAGTTTTATGGCTGAGCAAGGCTACAACGGGTGTAATTTAGACCATTGTGTTTACTTTAAGAGGTTAGCTGAAAATAGCTACATTATTTTATGTTTATATGTTGATGATATGCTTGTAGTGGGGTCTAACATGGATCACATAAAGGAGTTAAAACAATAGTTAGCAAATTCATTTGATATGAAGGATTTGGGGGCAGCAAAACAAATCCTTGGTATGAAGATTACAAGAGATAGGAAGAACAAAAAATTGTTTCTATCTCAGGTTGATTATGTTGAGAAGCCTAATCAATCTCCAAGTGGGAGATTGTTGGTATGTGGTGACTAATCATGCTATATTGTACACTCATTAGTACTATACACTCTTCATGTATCCTCGTCGGGCAAAAAAATTTTTTCCCTTTTTTTTCACTTCGTCACTGAAAAAGAAAAAAGTCGACTTTGTAAACCCTAATTTTTGGAAGCTTTTAAAAGCTTGTTATAAGCAGTTGGGATGAGGAGTTGTAGCAGGGCATTATTCGCGATATTGTAATATGTTTTGCATTGGATAATAAAATCATTGGATGGTTGTGGTTTGGTGGATGTAGCCCATATTGGGTGAACCACATTAAATTCTCTATGTTATAATTTTATGTGTGTGTTTTATTTCTTGGTTTATTGATAAAATATGCATTTAACTTTTAGATATTTGCCTTCTAACCCTAACATGGTTAATCACACTAGATAATTATTTGGGTACTACTTTATGTTGTATTGTAACATTGTATTATTATTTAATGTGTGAGAGACATGGGACAATAACTTAATATTGGGGAAATATTTAAAAATTTAAAACTTACTACCTAATATTAAATAAGGAGTTAGTGGTTTTGTATTTACATGATTTTGTGGTACATGGTTTTATCTTACCATTTGGTTGTATTTGTGTGAGCTTGTATCTATAAAAGCAATCACTTGTTTAGTGGTTAAGGTTGGTCGAGTTAGTAGGCTATCATTATTGAGTCCTTTTGAGGAGTGCATATGTGAAACATGGCATGGGATGTGTGGATTCATGCTTGGACACATGAGGATGCATTGAGAGACTTGATGCTTCAGAGGTATTCATTGTAACTCTTGTATTGCTTTATTTTTGATTAATGGATGGAGTATGGATGCTTTTGGAGGCTGCATTTTTTTCCTTTTGAAGGTTTTTCTAGGGTATCTTTTGTATTATCTTGTGGCTTGTCTATTTGATCTATGCATTATGGTTACTCGTATGCATGTTTATCTCTCATGGGGTTATGTAGGAAATGGATTAAGAATGTGGGTTGAATGAATTATTTACTAACAAGCATTATATATCCATACATCACGTCATACCATATATATAACCATAAAACATATCATGTGCATCCATCCATACAACAACAAGATGCATACATCACAAATCCATTTAAACATACATCATATAGGAACCATCACATAGAAATAGAATACATAACATATATAACATCACATAAAAAATGCATATAGAATATACACATCATGTAGTTACCGCCAAAATGATGCATCTCATATATATATATATATATATTAAAATGTTTCATAATACAAAATCGCGTGTTTGACAAAATTTACATATGTCCATATACAAAATTGGACTAGATCGTGTTGCCCCTATCCTCTGATGGTGAGTGTCCTAAAGGTGGCCTTTCCTCTCTTTGTCCTGGCCCTGATGGCCTTGACTGATCTCTATGTGAGTGATGAGGTGATTGATATGGTGCTCTGTGACCTATGTGAGTGTGATCTACTCTAACTCTGGCTATGGGTATAGCTCAGTCTTCTTTGAGATGGTGACACCACATCCTTGTGTAGATCTCTATAGTACTACGCCTCCTTGCTAGCCCGATAGAATGTGTAGGCAAGATCAACACTAGAGCCAACTGATAGTCTCAATAAAATTGAGCGATGCTACTCAAATCTTTATTCTCAAATAATTGCCATGTCATGTCGTACTATCATATGGGCAACCTGTCCTTCTAGCCCCTGCACCTATGCCTGTAGTGCTTGGATCTTAGCTTGAAATGCAACCATTTGAGGATCAGGTGCCCTCTCCTCAGTCTCCTCCATAATGTTTCAAATGGCCTCTCTGATTGGAACATCTTGAAGACCCTCATCAATAACCATGTCTCAAGTGGCCTCCTCCTCCTCCATGTCCACATCTACCTCCACCTCCATCTCCTGCTCTCCTCGTGCCTCCTCCTATCGAGGAGGATCCTCCTCCTCAGCCTCCTCCTTGATAGGAGGTAGTCACATGGGAACAATAGGAGGAAGCCCACCTCTACCCCTTACCACCTCTCCTTCCATCCCTGCCACCACTACCTCCATTATTATCCCCATCCCATCGTCCTCCACCTCTGCCTCCATCATCACCTTACACCAGCCCTCTCCCCCATAGTCTACCCCACAAACCTCTCTTGAGTCTCTCCACTGATGTTGGTAAATCTAGATCTATGAGTGGAATTAGCTTATGCTTTGCCCACCAGACATTATAGTCTGCTATAGTGCCTACATCTACAACATCCGCTCCTACACCCCTCTATACAGGCTGCAACTAATTGAAATATTAGATGGTGACTTGAGGGCTAATCATCAGACCCCAATGTGCTACCTCCCAAGCTGATCTCATGAATATAGCTAGTTCAACATGCTCTCCTTATTGCTTGCCAAACTATCTCAACACCCTCTCTGATAACTGTCTCTCAATAACATGCTGACTTTGTACAGTACGACCAATCAGATATCGAGTTTGTTAGCAATAAGGTATATGCTTGACATCATCATCCCAAGCGACACACAACTTGTAGGGTCTCCATGTGAAAGCTTCCAACAAGTCTATAATGTGCCTCCAATAGCCTATGCTATCGATATGTGTTTGAGTAATCACTCTTCCATATATTAATACATATAATAACCCAGGTGGAAGATCCCTCATAGTGACTAGTTTGAAAATTATGATATGCTCCCATGTCCATACCATGGGCAAACTGGTCCTACAACTAATAGAGCACATGCCTCTATAAGCCACATCATGTAACTAAAAATATAATATCGCCAAGATACAAGGGCCCCAGGCATATACAGTACCCTTGTCCATCACGTTGGCTAACACTCGACCCCATCCAATTAGAAAGCCGTGACATCATGGGTCTGGTACTACTACACCCACTATCAAGTTGCATACCATAATGATCAATTACTCAGCGATATACCAATGTGTCCTAGTGAATCATGCACTCCTCCACTTCGAGATCCTTTGTACCAAAGCACCTTTGAATAGTAGCTAATTTGGAGTCAAGATCATACACCACCCTCTCACCATGAATAAGGATTCAGAGGATGCACCATACATCCTTGGGCATCACAGTGGCCTCCCTAGTCGACAAGTGGAAGGAGCTGGTCTATCAGTACCATCTCTTGGATAGTGTAGTCAATAATTCCCAGTTAGCCTAGATTTCAGGCATGAATGTCACATAGTTTAGTCCCAATGCATGCAAAGTGCTCCTATTTGTATCATCCAAGTGATCTCACAATACAAACGAAGATGGTCAAATCTCTCGAGTATAGATCAGTAACAACCTCATCTATGCTCAAATGACACATTACGTCAATCAAGACACATAAATAAACCTATTGGACCTTTTGCAACTTTAAATTTTTCCTAAAAACATATTTAAATTGTCAACAGTCAGATGCGTCACACTTTTTTACAAGTGCAATGTATTGTCATTCATTTGTGGTGCACCTAAATAAATGCGGTGCTATTTCCTACACTTGCGGTCCTATTTCAATTGTGGTTCTATAAAAAGTTGCAAGTTGTCTATAGATGTAGTCCCATAGAAAGATTATGATGCACCTCATAAATGCATTGCACAACCCTACACTTGCAACAAACGCGACTACAGGTGTGGTGCAAAAATTGTATCACATCTGTTTGCTCAATTTTGAGCCCTAAAATCTATTGAAAAACATATAAAATTTAAATAAAAAATAGGGTACATACTGCATTGCTCAATCCCTTAGGTCGCCTGAAGGTCAGAACACACCATCCATGGTGTGAGCTCTTTAAGCCCTTTAGAATTCTTGCCATCACTCTGTTGCTCTACTCAAAACCCACTCTCCAAACCACTCAAAATTCTAAAAATCAAATACACAAATGAGGATTTTGGGCCTCCTAAGGCCTATTTATAGACCTTTAGTGACATTGTGGCCCCCCCCTTTATAATTGGACACATCAACCCTGACATTCAAATGTTAATATGGACACCCAAAGTGACCTAAAATCATTTTTTTTGCTGCCAACACACTTAACACTATCGAATTAGCTTTGTCAAAATAATTTTCCAAATTTTCCAGAATTTTTCAAAAATTTGCAAAATTTACCAAGGGGACACCATGCTATCCCGTTGTCACCGGGGCAAAATATAGATATTTGAAATTGTCTTAGTTTGCAAAGTAACATTTTAATACTAATTATTGTCTTTCCCTAATGATTAAATAATGTTCAATTATTTAATTATTATCTAATGTCATATTTCCACTGTTAATTAAGTGACTTTATGTTATTTAATTAATTCACTTTATCATTAATTTTCCTGATTAATTATGTCTCTAATTATCTTACTCTTCTAATTTAATTAAATAATAATAATTGGTTATTTAATTAACATTTACCTACTTTTTAAATTAAACAAGTGCCACATAATGGCTAGTACTTGCCGTACTATAATAATAATTTTTTAGATTTAAAAAAATTAAATGTAAGTTTTATTACTGCGAAAAAATAAATGTATTGTTAATTATAGTGTTTTAGTATTTTTTATTAGCTATTTGCATGACCTAAACCTAACCCTAACTCACATCCTAACTCTAATTCTATCCCCAACCCCATCACTATCCCTTACCCTAACTCTAACCCTAATAATAATTTCTAAACCATTATCCTAATGCTAGACCTATCTCTAACCCTAACTATGGTTGTAACACTATCCATAACTATAAACCTAATTTTAATTACTAGCTTTTAAATAAATAATATATTTAATAAATGTTATATTACTAATTATTATATATTAAATAAATTTTATAAATAAAAAAAATATAATATATATTAAAAATAATTAAAATGATTATTTATTACAAATTTATTTTTAATTATATATATATATATCAATATATAAATACTAAAAAATAAAATATATTAAAAAAATAGTTTATCTTGCTTTCCCTACAAATTCTCTAATAACACACATAATCTTTTAACCAATCATATGCACACAGATTAATTCTTCTAATTTGTAAAGTTAAATATTTCACAAATTGACTTTACAAAATTGAATTTTATTTTTATTTTTTTTAAAATATTGTTTTTGATTGGTTAAAAACTAAATTATTAATAACTAATTACCTATAAAAAAGTTAAATAATTAATTACTAATAATTACGATTAATTATTAATTATCCCAATTCCTATTTAATTCCCCACATTCACGCTTCCTAAATAATCACTTTAATTATTTAATTATCTTATTTCCTCTTAATATTATCCATTTCTTCAATAATAAATATATATTTTAATTTATTTATCTAATTCTCACTTGCACATTCCTTAAATAATTAATTCATTTAATTAATTATTATCTGATGCATTTCCACCTCATTTGTAACAAACACTCTCTTTCAGATTATCAATGTCAGTCCACTGATCAACCAAATCAGTTCACTCCCACTTAATGTGAGTTAACGAATCAGTCAATTCCTCCTGCAAACAGTTAACTGAAATCCTATAGCCATTGCAACCAGTTAACTCGTTCACCATTTCCTCTCAAGGATTCTTGACCCTTGATCTCAATCATCCATCTTTTAATCTTGATTGTCCATTCAAATCAATCTTTTCTCTAAAAGCAACCCACATATCTCTTTAACCACAAATCTTTGATGTTTTACATTTGTTCATCTTATTCATTCATATTGAGCTAGAAGCAAAGTAGTGCATAAATAACTAAGAGCAAAGCTAGACAAAGAAGAGCAATGAAGGTCAATCAAGGGTAACATAGGAAGGTATTATTGTATCAATTTATTATGTTCTATGTTGCAATTGTTCTTTATTGTTTGATTGATTTGAATTTTTAGCTTGAATTATGACTGTTGGTGTATTTATTCATGCTTTATTATGTATCTCATTTCTTGGTCAACAAATATAATAATATAATAATAAAAATTCACAATGACCACGTCAATTAAATCGAGTGGGCATGTGTTTGCAATGCGCACTGAGTTCAAAATAGGTTGCTCAAAAGCAAGAGGCCGCAAAATATGGACACCTACCTACAATTTTTTCATGCCAAACATAGTGCAAACAGTAATATCATAACATTTATTATTTTATTAATAATACAATACATCATAATATTGTAATTATAGTATTTAATATTTATATATCAATAACTATATTAAAATATAATAATATAAATATTTAAAATTCACACCAAAAATTCCATTTAGATTTATTGATTTTTAAAAATTAAGTAGAAATGATCGACGTGCGTCTACAATGCATGCACCGAATCCAGATCATGCTTCTCAAAGAAGAAAGCTCACGATCTACGACTATGTGGACAAGGCAAAAGCTTTAAGGTTTTCTCAAAGAAGAAAGCTCACGATCTGCGACTATGTGGACAAGGCAAAAGCTTTCACAACCTTAAAAACCTCGCATCTTTTTAATTCAAATTAAACAAATATCGCTTAACCCTAAAAAATTCAAACATTTGATTGATGGAAAGAACACCTACAAATTACCTTTTTAACCATTTTAGATTAATGCTTCTTAATTATTAAATATCATTAAATAGTCTTATAGAACAACCCTCATCCAATACCAAAAAAAACATTAACGACTCCAATAATTTATTACTTAAACACCACTCGATAGTACATAATACAACAATTTTTGTTTTTTTTTAAAAATAGTGAAAAATACTTCCTCTCTCAAACTAGTGAAACTTGCAAACATAACCCAAACCTTTTCACCAATCAAATCCTGATAGTTACTATTTAAAATATATTTTTGTTACACAGATTATTCGGTACTCAATTTATGCCCTTGAAATAACTTTATACACTAACCATTTATCTGTGTAAATGCTGGGTAACAAATATCTAGACAAACTATTTACTACTCGTCCACGTCTATGAATTTTGCTCCCTGAAAAGAATACTGGCGGCCTTCCTGATATCATAGTTCACTCAGTTCCGCTCTTTGTTCACTAATAATGGCGGCCTGCAGTGGAGTGTGCTGGGGGCAGTCATTAAAAATATCTTTGAATCCAAGCTGCTCGCCACTTCATGCATCCACGATCAATATAAAGAAGCATTCAATCCCACCGCTTTGTTCCGTTGGTACTTCTTATTCTTCAGTTTTTCATTCTGATTCAAGGCAGGGATTTGGAAGAGTCAAATCAATTGGGGCTCCTCTAAGTCTTTCAAGACGAGCCTTATCTGCATCAGTGGAACCGGGAAGCATATCCACTGGGCCATCATGGATTCCCAAACTGGAGGACCTGGATGCCACCAATATGTTTCTCAAGCAAAGAATTGTCTTCTTGGGCTCCCAGGTTTGCTTTTATACAAAACTGACAACAACTTCTTGCATTTAACGATGAAGTGTGCATTGTCTAGTAATTTTTGTCTTTTAAAACAATCAAATGAGGTATTTGGTGTTGTTTAATTATACAATCACATTTAGATGTTGATTTGGAGCTGTTGAGGCTAATAGGTCAAATGCTAATACAAACTACATTGCCCTAGTTCAAATCCCGGATATTAAGAAATTCCCTATCAAGGGATATACACGGCTTGCTAATGCCAGGCATCCTGTAACACAAAGATTAGACTTATTCGCAGTAGGACTCACTCCACCGTGCAAGCATGGGGGGTTTGTCCCACTGGGTTGGTTGTAATCTTGAGTTCATCAGTGGTTCCATTGAAATTATTCCGAGCGTTCAAACAGACCAAGCTCCTTTGATGTACCATCCGCTCAGACGTTCAAACAGTAATTGGACCTCAATTTCCAGCGAAAGAGGGTTTGTAATATCCAATTGGATATCGACTCAAGTTTATTTTTGGCCGTGTAATATACACGGCTTGCTAAGGCCAGGCATCCTGTAACACAAAGATTAGACTTATTCGCAGTAGGACTCTCCCCACCCGTGCAAGAATGGGGGTTTGTCCTACTGGGTTGGTTGTAAGCTTGAATTCATCAGCGGTTCCGTTGAAATTATTCCAACTGTTCAAACAGACCAAGCTCCTTAACAACATGGCTTGATGTACCATCCGCTCAGACGTTCAAACAGTAATTGCACCTCAATTTTCAGCGAAAGAGGGTTTGTAATATCCAATTGGATATTGGCTCAAGTTCATTTTTGGCCTCTGGTTTAATTCATACTAAGTCCTTTCTACTGCAGGCACACATGTGCAACAGCTTCCTAAAAATGTAGGCTTGATGTGCCATCTTTCTAATTCCCATGAGTGAGGTCGGCTTGTGTTCATCATTGGCCTGGAGTTTGGTTCCTGCAAGCTCATTTTTACCGTGTGCAAACACACCAAATTCCTTGGTAATGCAGGTTCCATATACCATCTGCCCAGACTTGCAAACAACAGTAACCCAATAGTCTCACGTTTTGTACCATGGTCAGAGGGTTTGTCATTCTTGATTGGGCTTTGCTTTGAGTTCATGACTGGCTTCAAGTTATTCGTAAAACACACACACCAAATTCCTTAACAACATGGATATTATGTGCCATCTGCCATGGTCTGCAAAAAAAGAAAAACCCAATAGTCTTACCTCTCATACCTTTGAGAGAGGGTTTTTATTTTTCCAATTGGGATTTGGCTTGTGTTTATGATTGGCCTCTAGTTTTTTCCATATGAAGTTACTTTTGCTGCATGCACACATGACAAATTTCAAACAACAGAGGCTTGATGTGCTGTTTGCCTATTAACCTTGAGTCAGGTTGGACCGAGTTATCATCAATTGGAGTTCAATTCCTATGAACCCATTTCAAGTGTACACTTACATGGTGAATTCCCTAGCAATCAGGTCTTGATATACAAGCTGCCTATTTCCATCGAGTCATTCTTTTCTTTTAAATTTAAGACTTAATCCTTTAGGCCTAAGTGTAAATCCATTGCCTATTTGGTGTTAGGTGCCAAGGTTTGGGCTCAATACTTCGTGGAATCCCTTGACTGGCAAGTGTAGTGTAGACTCCAAGAGTGTATATGTATAGATCAAAAAATTGCCAAGTGTACTTGCGAGAAAGTACCATAGCTGAGTAACTAGCCCATTTATTTGTCTGTGCTGAGATTTTACCAAGTTTTGTCAAGTCTTGCCAAATTAATGAATTTAAGTAATTTTTCAATTTGTTGGCTTTTGATGAGTTTTTGCCAAGTTGCCGAGTTTTAATGAATTTAAGTAATTTTTCAATTGTGTTTACCGAGTTTTGCCAAGTCATGTGTTTTAAAACTATGCATATATGGCTATAATTGCAAATGCTGGTTCTTATCATATTTCATCTACATATGTATCAGAGGCCCAAAAAACCCAGGATATATGTACTCTCAATTCTGCAATTGTCAATTCTGGTTAGCTTTGTGGGAAATGCTCGATAAATCAACAACATTACATCCTCAAATTGATGGACAAACTGTAGTGGTCAATCATACCTTAGTCCACTTATTGTGAATTTATAAAATTGCTCCTCCTTGCATTTAGGATCGGAGGTGGGTGTACATCATAGTTGCCAGGAGACCGGTACTGGTATTGGTACGGGAGACTGGTACCGGTACCAGTACGTCTATTTTTGAAAAATAGGAGAGTGGGGTACTTGGAGATGCCATTTTTTTAATAATATAATCTAATAATTTATAAATTTGCTACATTAAAATGAAAATATCATGACATTGAACTTTCAAAACAAGAACACTGGTAAAGTTTAACATTAAATTTAAAGTTTAAACACATAAATGTCAGAGTCAAAGAGTTCATACTACATATTTGATATTGAAATTCAGAAATCTTGATTCATTTTATTTTATTTTTCTTTTCATATAGAAACTTGTTGAAACATAGGGTTTTTTTGTTTTCTTTAAATGAAAAATTAAGGAAATGTTGGCAAGATGTTTTCAGCAACAGGGACATCTCCGACAAGGAAATGTGTCCCAGTACCTGAGATGCATCCTAGGGGGTCAGAGACACGTCTCCATGCAGCTATGGTGTACATTCAATATGGCTATTCACAGTTCTACTGCATAGCCCATTCCAGACATATTTTAGTTCCAATATTTGGCAATGCTTCGAATTGCTTTTTGTACCCCTATAGTTCTAGAATTTAGTGTGCAAACAAAGGGATCAGATAAAGCAGAGAAATTCCTCCAACAAAGTCAATAAGTGCATCACTAGGTTGAACAAATTTTGACTTGCCAACAACAAAAGTTTAAGGAACGTTGTGGTTCACATCAGCTACAACACACTTTTTAGATGCTTAAAAATCTGGTTGCACCTGTAAAATTATTGATTTTAAGCTCAACGTGCGACAAGATGACACCATACTTTGCTTTGCTGGTGAAAATGCATTTGTCTTAGTTCTTCCTCCATACTTGGGTAGACATCATGTTTTCAACAATGAGCTACTCAAGTCATACACAACACTTTTTTTCGATTTTTTGTAGTTTAACATCCACTGGAGTTGGACCCTATACATTGAATCCCAATAGATAGGGATGAACTCATCAACATTGCCTCAACTTGTATTTGCATGGTGCTCATTAACTGTTCTGAGTCATGAAGAAAGGGTAGTATGCCGATTAAGCTAGGTGGTATGCTTTTCCGCAATTGCAAGCTTAGTTTCCACAATTGACTTTCTATGCAATGGGAATCTTTGTTTTTTCAAGAAAGGGTGAATGATTAGAGCACGCTCATGTTTTTTCCATAGTTCCATACTAGTCGAATCATATTGATGTTGAATTTGCTACTCCAAGCAGTCCTTGCAAGATTTGTAGTGTCTGATCACTCTTAGGTCATAGCTTGTAATGCAACAGTTATGAATAACACTGTGTTTGATCTTAAAATTCAGTTGGAAGTGTACAAAACCATTGGGGTCTTATTTGTCTTAGTTTGTTGGAGTGCCTCCAAGAAGCCTAAAGTAAGAAATTTGTATTTAAACTGGTGTAATTGGGATGTGAAATTTACAGGGAAGGATCAAGTATGGAATGACAAACCTTTGAAACTTCTTTAATTTCAAACCCGAAATTGACTTGGGAAAGTGGATTTGATGAGTTTGCCAGTTATACACGTGTCAAACATGTTTTTGTCTTGGTGAACTTGCTAAATGCTGTGGCAAACAGGCATTTTCCTTGACAAACTTGTTCAAAAGTAGGGAAAAATTTATTTAGGTAAGGTGGCGACCTTGTCTCTACATGGGCAATGAGTTGGAGTTTGGAGTGTTTGGCATTTCATCTTTAGTTTGGATGTTTGTTCTTTCATCTTCTTGCCTTTGGGGAGTAGTGTGAAAGTTTTACGAGGCTTCTCCATGTTTGAGAGAAGGTTTGCTCTCATGTTGTTGGTGGGTAATGTTAGTGTTTGTAGCTTAGTGAGATATTTTTTCCTAAGTTAAAATAAAATAAAATGAAATGATTTTCAAGGCAGGTCGGCCTTGATGGGCAATTAATATTTTATATCTTGTATTTATCTTCTAAGGGGGCCGACCTAGTGGAAAGGTCACCTATCATTGTATATAATGAAGGTGATTTCATCTCATTTGAACATACATTCATTCACACTTCAATTCACATTTCTACAGAGCAGAAGTTCGGCCTTCAGCAGCAGATTACCATCTCTTAGCAGCAGATCGGATTTCAAGAAGAACTATATTCATTTTTGTTTGAGTTTTCTGCTTATTGCATTTCTGATCTAAACTCTAACATGGTATCAGAGCGGGTCTAAGGAAAGATCTGATCAGAATTGTTTAAGCAAGTTGTAGGGTAACAGGAACAAAGAATGCATCTTCAGATTTCACTGAGTCTCATGCCCACTTTGAAGGAAAATATGAGAAGTTTTCTAGTGTTAGTTTTCCTTGTTGCAGCTACCTACACATTAAAAAGAGATGAAAGTTGAAACTGAAGACAATCAGCAAACTAAGGATAGCCATGACAAAGACAAGTTAATACTACAAGTGAGTATCGATAGGAACAGTGCTAGGTGTGGTAAAGGGGCAAATGTCACGGGGAACAGTGAAAGTGATGTGCAGCACTGTGGAAAAGAGGACAGTCAAACTGTTATGGCAACCTTAAGAGACAGCCCTATGAACAAGGGCAGATCTATGATGAATACCGTGCAATCTTCCAACTGTGAAGTGACAGTTTAAATGTATGACAGCCATGAGATTAAAAGGCAGAGGACAGTGTATAGAAGATGGCATGATCTTGGCATCAGATTAATAACAGTTTGGTGAAGTTGCATGAGACTCAACACAGTGCTCATGGGCAGAAATGTAAGATAGTGCCATTAGGAAACTGGGATGTCAAGCTTTCAACAGTCGTGAAAGGCCACGATCAATCAAGAAACATTGAGCATGTGAAGAATGGACAGTTACTAAGAAATGATAATGCCTATGAAGCTATGATAGCTCAGTGAAGAAGCTTTTCACAGTCATGTGGCTGTTAGTAAAGGAGAAAAGAACATTTCAAAAGATGTAACAACATTATCAAAGAGCCCAAAACCCTACAAACTTGAAGTTTGCCAGTAAATGATAAGAGTTTTCTTAACAAGGATGAAACACAAAAGGAAGCAGACAGATGCCGATGCAAGTTACAGATGAAGAGCTGGAAAGAAGAGCTAAAACAAGCTGAAGAGCAGGCTGTATTATTATCAAAAGAGTTAGAATCAATGAACTGGTACCATTGCAGCAGATCTGAATCTTTAAGTGCAAAGATCAAGAAAGAACAATTGGTGGATTGTGAGGAAGATTAGACAATAAAGAGATAAGTATTTTATACCTTCGAATAATGTTCATGAATTTTATGTAGTTAATAATAACTCATGCATTAACATTGGGAATAGTGAATCATGTATGCTTCTAGCATTGGTCTGTATATTTTTTTCTTCGGGGTAGTTTGATTCTATAAACTATTATTAATCTCTCTAAGATGCTTCTAGGACGGATTGAGGAGCAAAAGTTGATGAGAGATTGCATAAGGAATTCAAGGGAGGAAGAGCATGATGCATCTTGTGAGGAAGTCATGCCGACTGAAGAAACGAACACACGTGGAGACATAGCTTGCAGCCTTGGGATTGAGTTGGTGGCATATAACTCTCATGATTCTTCACTGAAGACATCTCTCGAGGGCACAAGCTACTTCGAAGAGGAGGAAATGACATTCAGAGGGAGTTTGACAAACCAACAAAGGCAATCTTGGGCGAGGAGGTCAAAAGGTTGATGTGAGTACTTGGAGCTTCAGAGGGAGTCACATCATCATGAGGATTTGTGTAATGTATATTTCTCTGAGATGGAGAAATATGAGGTGAAAGCCCTTGTAGTGTATATTTCTTTGAGACGGAGAAATATGAGGTGAAAGCCCTTGTAGTGTATATTTCTCTAAGACGGAGAAATATGAGGTGCGAGCCCTTGTTCATCTTTGAGATTGAGATGAGACATCATGTTGAGAGACTCCATGATGACATCACGTTGAGAGACTCCATGATGACATCACGTTGAGAGACTCTGTGATGAACTCTTTTCCACACATAGGAGTAGCCATGGTGGACGTCATGTTGAGAGACTCCATGTCGACATCACGTTGAGAGACTCCGTGATGAACTACTTTCCACAAATGGGTGTAGCCATTGTGGGCGTCATGTTGAGAGACTTCATGACGAGGATATCTGGAAAATACCTCCCTAGCTAAGAGGGAGTGTTAGTGTTTGTAGCTTAGGGAGATATTTTCTCCTAAGTTAAAATAAAATAAAATTAAATGTTTTTCCAAGGCAGGTCGGCCTTGATGGGCAATTAATATTTTATATCTTGTATTTATCTCCTAAGGGGGCTGACCTAGTGGAAAGGTCACCTATCCTTGTATATAATGAAGGTGATTTCATCTCATTTGAACATACATTCATTCACACTTCAATTCACATTTCTATAGAGCAGAAGTTCGCCCTTCAGCAGCAGATTACCATCTCTTAGCAGCAGATCGGATTTCAAGAAGAAATATATTCGTTTGTGTCTTTGCATCAAGGAGAGATGCTACTATTTATTGTATGAGATTTGGCCCTGTATGAGGCCTGAGTTTTAAGCAGATTTCTGCTCTTATTCATATATATATATATATGAGAGAGATTATTTCTTGCTGGGTTTTTCTCCCTCGAGTAGGAGGGTTTTCCCAGGGTATCTTGTTGTGTTCATTGTCTTATGTGTTGAGTTTTCTGCTTATTGCATTTCTGATCTAAACTCTAACAGGGAAAGCCATTATTTTGGGACTAAGCAAGTGTATGCAAGTCTATATGTAGCAGAGGAATGTATGGTTTGTGTATTTAGATCCAAATTTGCATAGGACTTTGTTGAGACTGAGTTGGCTTCCTTAATCATTTGTACTTCCTTTTATGTAGTGGAATAGGGAGTAGTTTGCTCCTTATGCTAGAGTTATTCACCCAAATTGAGTTTTCCCTAGGTGAGTTCTGAGCTTGTTTAGTTTGAGCTTATCATTATGTTCATTTCTGCATTTGTGTATGTTAAGATCTTTGTCTAGAAAGCATCCATTATTGAATAGTGTAAGTGCAAATTTATCTTTGTTTTGAGTTCTTCATACATAGCATATCCATTTCCAAATGGCAGTGTGTTATTTATGGATCAATGGTGTACACGTCATTTGTTTGGGCTCTATGTACACAATAAGACAAAGTCGGGGCACTCTAGGAACACATGGCTTCAATAAATGACCAAGTGACAATTGTCAAGAATTGGTTTAGTTTGTAGAAACTTAAATCATTTGGCACGCTAACAATTCTTGGATAACTCAAATTGGAATAGTATTTAAGGGAAAACTATAGATTTTAGGTTATTAGATTAGTAAACAAAAAAATAATTTCAATTTTAACGCAAGTACACAGCCAATACCTTGGGAAAACCCTCCAACCTGAGGGAGAAAAACCCAGCCAATATATCTTCTTTATATTGAACAAATAAGAGCAGAAATCTGCTTACAACTCAGGCACAACACAATGCCTAAACAATACAAAGAACAACACCTCTCCTAGATGCAAAGATACAAATTATATGTCTCTCCTTGAATTGAACTGTTGTATAATAAAACTCGATCTGCTGTAATAGTGCGAACTTCTCTTTGAACAATGCTGAATGAACTTGATCATTTCTTACTTGATTTGCCTTGTATATATAGGCGACTACACAAGAGATGCACCTCTTCACCAAGAGAGGTCGGCCCATGAAGAAGTGCGCCTCTCTAGAAAATCGCACCACTTCTAGAGTTGGCCCACAAGAAATATAAATATTTGTTTCTTTTATTAAATAAAAAACACTTTATTAAATTATTTACAACATGAAGTGCCTCTTCATGAAATCGGATCTTATAAATTTAAATAGCTTAGCAGCTACATTTAAATTTATATCTTTAATCGAGCCAATATTTCTCACGTGGCTGTAAGATAGCATTAACACTCCCTCTTAGCTAGAGAGGAATACTTCCATCTGTGTAATACTTATCACCTCATAGTGATGTTTAAACAACATGGCTCAATCCATGAAAAGAGCTTATCACTTCATTGTGAAAGCATATCACCTCATCATGATATCAACCATCATGGCTACCTCCATAGATGGTAAGTACAAGTGCTCATCACTCAACGTGATGTTGTCACCTCATCGTGACTTTCACCATGGCTCCCCCAGAGGGTGAAACACAAGTACAAGTAAATCATCACGGACTCCCTCACGTGATGTTGTCATGGAGTCACACACATGACATCCACCATGGCTCTCCCAGAGGGTGGAATCAAAGGATTTCACCTCGAACTTCTCTTCCAGAGAAGAACTCATAACCAAGGGATCTCACCTCGAACTTCTCTTGCAGAGAAGAACTCATTACCAAGGGATTTCACCTCAAACTTCTCTCACAAAGAAGAACTCATTAAAGAGGATCACTGATACTGAGACTCCTTCTCAGTTAAGGCTGTATTCTCCACCATACCAAGCTTATCTCGAAAGTACACAAACTTTATCCTAGAGGAGAGGCTTGGTGAGAATGTCTGCCGTCTGCTCATCAGTGCTGATATACCTCAACTGTATAGCTTTCCTCAATACCATATCTCTGATATAATGGTATTTGATCTCAATATGCTTTGTTCTGTCATGAAACACAGGATTGACAAAAAAATTCACACAACTCTGGTTATCACAATGAATGATAGTAGGCTCCATTGATTGTCCAAACAATCCTGCAAGAAGCTTACGAAGCCACACTACTTCACAAGTTGCCACACTAGCTGCAATGTACTCTGCCTCTGCTGTACTCAATGCCACTGAAGACTGCTTCCTGCTGCACCAAGATATCATAGCAGATCCCAAACTGAAGCAACAACCAGAGGTACTCTTTCGATCTGTGACACACCCTGCCCAATCAAAATCAGTAAAACCATGCAGCTCCAAATCCACACCTGTAGAATATCTTAACCCATATCCAACTGTGCCACGCAAGTATCTCAGGATATGTTTAGCTGCAACAAGATGTATTTGCCTTGGTTCACACATAAACTGGCTAAGTGCACTCACTGCATAACAAATGTCTGGTCTAGTGTTAACTAGATACATCAATGAACCAATCAGCTGCCTATACATCGTAGAATCCACTAGTTCTGAACTAGCTGCAGCCTCCTTCAACTTATGTAAGTTGGTCTCCATGGGTGTAGACATAGGTTTGCAATCAATCATATCAAACCTCTTCCGAATGTCAATAGTATACTTGCCTTGACTTAGAATCATCTCATCTGGTTTTTGCCAAACTTCTAAGCCAAGGAAGTAATGCATGAGACCAAGATTCTTCATCTCAAACTCAAAAGCTAACTCCTTACATTTTAGAATCAGGTGTTCTTCTCCAGTGATAATCAAATCATCAACATACAAAACCAGAATTAATGCTTCACCATTTATTACCTTGAAGTAGAGGTTAGAATCTACATCATTCTTTGAGAAACCCAAACTCAACAGGTAACGATCAATCCTTTTGTACCAAGCACGAGGAGCCTGCTTAAGACCATATAAGGCCTTCTTTAGTTTGCAAACATGAGACTCCTTTCCATGTACCTCAAAGCCATCGGGTTGCTCAATGTAAATGTCTTCTTCTATGACACCATTAAGAAAGGCTGTCTTGACATCCATTTGGTGAATCTTCCATCCTCTTGATGCTGCAATGGCAATAATGGTTCTGACAGAAGTATAACGAGCCACTAGAGCAAAGGTTTCTTCATAGTCAACTCCCTCTTTTTGTAAGAATCCTCTAGCCACAAATCTTGTCTTGTACTTTTCAATGCTCCCATCAGCCGCATGCTTGATCTTGAAGAGCCATTTAGAAGACACCACAGATTTGCCTTTAGGTCTAGGAACAATATCCCAAACATCATTCTTAAGTATAGATTGATACTCCTCAGTCATAGCATCTTTCCAAACTTGTTGACTAGAAGCTTCTTCAACACTTGAAGGTTCTGACTCAATGATGTGACTCATCAAGGCTACATAACCGGAGAGCTTATGAGGTCTCTTACTTTCTCTGAAAGTTCCTCTTGGGGCTGCAAAACTTTTTGCCTCCTGCATTATTTTCCTAGCCCAAAGAGGTCTCTTCTTTCCAATCACAATATCTGTAGGCCCATCAATAGGCTCCAAGGGTTCAGCTGGATCATCATCTTCCTTTGATTCTAGAACCTCCCTATGATTCTCAGGAATATGGTCAACTTCCATATCCTGAGGAGGCTCTTCTTCATCAATCTCCATATGAGATCCCTTGGATCTTCTAAATGCAACATCCTCCTCAAATGTAACATCTCTACTGATCTCAATAGTCCTCTGACTCGGAATATAGATTCTGTAAGCTTTAGAAGTCTCGCTATAGCCTACCAAAATTCCCTTCTTGCCAGAAGGTTCTAATTTTGTCCTCTTTTCCTTAGGTATATGAATGTACACTGGAAACCCAAAGATCCTCAAATGACTTACTTCAGGTTTCACCCCAGAGAATGCTTCTTCAGGAGTAATGTTCTCCAAGATTCTGTGAGGACTCCTATTTTGTACATAGACTGCAGTCCTGGATGCTTCAGCCCAAAGAGAAATTTGCAGGTCTTGGTCATGAAGCATGGCTTTGACTGCTTAGACAATAGTTCTGTTCTTTCTTTCCGCAACACCGTTCTGTTGGGGATTATAAGGAACGCTAAGCTCCCTCTTAATCCCTGCTTCAATGCAAAAGTTACGGAAAATAATAGAAGTGTATTCTCCTCCGTTATCGAATCTCAACACCTTGATCCTCTTCCCGGATAGATTCTCCACCTGAGCTTTGAATTCTTTGAATCTTTCTAACACTTCCTTAGATTCTTTAGATCTCAAGAAATAGATCCAAGTCTTTCTAGAGTAGTCATCAACAAAAATAATATAATACAAGAAACCACTCGAGGATGCAACAAACATTGGACCACATAAATCAGAATGAATAAGATCTAAGACACATTTGGATCTAATTTAACTATTATGGAATGGACCTTTAGTATTCTTACCCAAGGCGCAGCCTTTGCAAGTTCCTTCATGCTTCTGGTTGAACTTAGGAAGGCCCATGACCATCTTCTCCATAATAGGTAGTGTTCGAAAGTGAAGATGAGCCAATCTTCGATGCCAAAGATCACCCAAACTTGCGGAGTCATGTACTAGAGCCTGAATGGGGCGCGTGCAAAGCCTGTAGAGACACCCATGTCTAACTCCAACCATCCGGGCAATCTTGAAGTTAGAGTTCTTTGCCCATATGAGAACTTTGCCTTCAGAAAAAGGCAACTTGATAACCCTTATCTTCCAAGGCTGATATGGAAACAAGGTTCCGCTTGATGCCTGAAACGAATAGTACATCATCCAATTGTAATGAATCGCTAGAATCCAAATGTAGAGATGAAGTTCCAACTCCTTTAACCAAGTAACTAGCATCATCTCCAATAATAACTTGATCGTTGGAATCTTTCATCACCAAATCAGATAGACGTTCCCTGAATCCGGTGATGTGGCGAGAGGCGCCACTGTCTATCAACCAAGCGTTGGTGTTGGTAGATACATTACTTGACAAGGCTGAATAGAACAGGTATTCACTTGTATCCTTTTGCATAGAGGCTTCATCGACATTAGCAAAGGCAACTTGCTGCTTAGGCCTGGAAGGACATTCCTTTGCAAAATGACCATACTTGTCGCATCAGAAACATTGGACCTTGGAGAGGTCCCTCTTCTTCTTCAATGCGGGGCCACCATCAGCTCTATCTCTTTTTCTTTTGAAATACCCTTTCTTCCCACCTTTCTTCTTTGAAGATTGAGTGGCAAGAACATGAAGATCTTCATTGGCGGAACTTTTCCCAATACCTCTTGCAGCCAACCTAGACTCTTCTTGAATACAGTTTGCCCTCAATCGATCAAACTTGGGAAGCTTTGATCTCGCACTGATTCCCTAAATATAAGACTCCCAGGATGAAGGGAGACCATTGAGAGCCAACATGGTTAGATCCTTGCTATCGACCACATGCCCAATAGATGAGAGCTGATCTCTCAGTTCGGTTATTCTCATGAAGTAGGCAATGATAGTTTCTCCCTTCGCCATCTTCAAGTGATGAAGTTGTTGCTTTAGTGCAAGAGTCCGACTGGTGTTGTTGATCTCGTACATCTCCTCTAGGGTTTTGAACATCTCTTTCGCAGTCCTTAACTTGGAGACGATAGGAACGATATGATCCTTCACTGAATCAACCAACATCTTCTTTGCCCTTGTATCTTTCTTCTTCCATAGGGCCTTTTCTTCCTCTTCAGTAGGCTCGGGGGCGGAGCTCTCCACAAACTCTGCCAATTCGCTTTCCTCCAAGGTGAGCATTATCCTGAATCTCCACAAGGTGAAGTTTGATGCTCCCTCAAGCCTATCTTCAACCTTAAGACCATTCACCATCTTGACGAGTGAATGAAGATGAGAAAATAAAACAAGGGTATGGCTGATGTAATCACAAATCTGATCAGGATCCTCTTCAAACCCGCTTTGGTACCATATAGATTTTAGGTTATCAGATTAGTAAACAAAAAAATAATTTCAATTTCAACACAAGTACACAGCCAATACCCTGGGAAAACCCTCCAACCGGAGGGAGAAAAACCCAGCCAATATATCTTCTTTATATTGAACAAATAAGAGCAGAAATCTGCTTACAACTCAGGCACAACACAATGCCTAAACAATACAAAGAACAGCACCTCTCCTAGATGCAAAGATACAAATTATATGTCTCTCCTTGAATCGAACTGCTGTATAATAAAACTCGATCTGCTGTAATAGTGCGAACTTCTCCTTGAACAATGCTGAATGAACTTGATTTGCCTTGTATATATAGTCGACTACACAAGAGATGCACCTCTTCACCAAGAGAGGTCGGCCCATGAAGAAGTGCGCCTCTCTAGAAAATCACGCCACTTCTAGAGTCGGCCCACAAGAAATATAAACACTTTATTAATTATTTACAACATGAAGCACCTCTTCATGAAATCGGATCTTATAAATTTAAATAGCTTAGAAGCTACATTTAAATTTATATCTTTAATCGAGCCAGTATTTCTCACGTGGCTGTAAGATAGCATTAACAAAAACCTCTCATCAAATCATAGGGAAATTCGTCGAGATTGAAACTAAACCTAGACACTAAGCTGTAGACATGATTTACACTTATTCACACTATACAATGTTTCTTTTGGGGGTTTTCATATATGAAATAACTACATGCCTGTCTTTTTGCCTTGAGTATGAGCACAAGAATAGTAACAACTCTTGGCACACAAACAAGATTTTAAGATTTTATGAATGAATGCATCTAACTATGAACGCAACAACAACACCTTCCTACTGGCTAAAGTAGAGACCAACAATCTGATACACACAAGGTTTGAAAGGAATAACTACTTCAACACAATGATTCCAAGAATTAAACAACTAAGTTGCGTACAAAGCTACAACCTAAATGAGCAAATAACTTTAAAACAAAAGCTTGCTGTTATTATTCAGTTTCAGTTTAATCAATGAAATCACAAACATAGACTTAGTTAAACTAGGTTGAATAACAATTTCAAAGGATAAGCATAACATCAACTAGCATTAAGAATTTCTTGTGCCCAAAGCACTCATTTATAGGTTACAAAAAAACCCAACTTTTGGGATTTAAGATAATCATTATCTTAGCCCAAAAATCAAGTTTTTAAAGAACAAATGTTTAAAAGCTTTTGAAAAGCAAGCAAGAAAGAACTTTAAAGAAAAAACTAATCCTAAACAAATAATAAATAAAATCTAACTAAAACGACCTAAAAATAGGCCTTAGCCCTCTATTAAAAAATAGAACTTTTGGAAAAAGTAACTGCCAAAAATAGCTGTGGCCAAAAATAGCATTCTAATGCATGAACACCTTGCTCTGAAACATGACAGTTTATTTGAAGAATTTTAAAATCCCAACTACTAATCAACTAACGATTTCATCAACCATCATGGTGACTTGAATTTGCTGTCCTCTGCAGAAACAAAACAAATTTAGCATTTAAAACCATGGGTCTTATTGTGGATGATTTCACCAACCCTAACTATTTTAAACCATCTACAGAATGAGAAACACTGACATGACAGTTTCTTTGAAGAATTTTAAAATCCCAACTACTAATCAACTAATGATTTCATCAACCATCTTGGTGACTTGAATTTGATGTACTCTGCAGAAACAAAACAAATTTAGTGTTTCAAACTGTGGGTCTTATTGTCGATGATTTCACCAACCCTAACTATTTTGATCCATCTACAAAATGAGAAACACTGTTCTAGGGTTTGACAAAGCTGAAAAACCATGGTTTAATCTCTTGGATGAAAGTATGACAAAACCCTAGCCACAAGACTTGGCGAAACTGGCAATAGACACAAGAAATTGTCACTAAAATCTGCAGTAAATGAGGTTGAAGAACTGCTGAAGGTTGTCACTTGCCAAAGCTGTCATACAACCTGAAATCCTAAGCTACGGAACAACATGCTGATATTCCTCTTCAAATGGTTGAAAATAGCCCTAAAGCACTGCTGTTCTGACCACTCAAACCACTAATATATGCTTGGATTCAGGGAGACGAAGAAAGTGCATTATGTGTCATCATTTATCACTCAAACTGTTGCCGGTACAAGTGATTGAAACACCATCTTTGCCACCTTAGGAGGCTGGAAACCTTGCTGGTTGCAGAAGCCCTTTCAATGCTTCACTTCTATTGCACGCTTTTGTCACATCTCTGGTAAGGTGATCAAATGAGGGGTGTTTGCTGCTTGAATGCATAGATCACAAACTCATAGAGCACTTGGCAAATCGCCAAGTACTTGCAGAAGTTTCTGCAGGGTGAGTATTCGCCATATAAACTTGTCGGTCTGTAAGCTCGAGGCCAAATAATTGGCCATGTGTAGCAGACGTGGAAACATGCTTGGGATGCGGAAAAATACTTTAAAAATGCTTTTCTTTTTTGGCTATTAATCCTAGACGCCCACAACTGAAGCTCACACAGCAGTTGAGCATCCTTGAGAGTGATTTGAAAGGATTTTGTAGTGGATTTGAATAGCAGATTTGAGGAATTTGGGGTTTTGACGTTAGTTTTTTTTCTTTTTCCAAGCATGTAAATCAGTTCTAGTATGTTAATAATAGGTTTGTAAACATTATTTAGAATATTACTTGCAATGAACTTGATTTATATAATTATTTGTTGCTGATTTGAATTTACTGTTTTTTTTCTGAACAAAAGGGTTGTACATTTTACCATGATGATTATTTGTAATAGTAGAGAGAGAATCATTGCCATCTAGTACCTGGATGGAGTCATAAGTGCAACCTTCTAGGCCAAGTGAGGAGCTGCAGCCTAGTGTGAGGACTAGACCCTCCTCATTTTTTCACTAGAATGGGGAAGAGGAATTTATAAAATCTTGTATTTTGTAACTCACCTAGATATCAATTTATGATGATGATTTTCGAAGACAATCATCATAAATTCATAATAGCTACCTATTTTATTTGCATGATGTGATTTTGTACTCTATTTGTATTCAAATATAATAGAAAATGCTTCCCCAACATTTTATAGACTCATTCAATACATTTTGTAATTGCATTTTGCATAAAATTATGCTTTTTGAAGTAATTTAATATTTTTTTAAGTTGCCATTTTTGTTGAGTCGGAAGGTTTTGGTCTGCTGGGTCTGATTTGAGTCCAAGTATGCTAACTATGCTCAAATGGATTGAATGCTTTCACCAAAAAACTGTCCTTACACCTGCAGGCTGTGATGACCACCTCTATGAAAATTTGAAAGATAGATGTAGTTTCAAAATGCAATTTAATACATTTTCTAGAAAATAGACAGAAAGATGACTGCAAATTCAGAATGTCTGTTGTGCTGCACAAGGAATATCCCTTATAACTACCCTTCCACATTCAGCACTAACATACAGGTCATTCAACATACATCTTAGAACTATTCAATAGATGATTTCTACCAAATATAACTGCACATACATGTCAAGCTAGTCAGAGCTGAGAAGATTACTAGCAAATTGCTGTGCTCAGAAAGACAACTCTTACACTGTAAGAATCAGTGAATTGTTGCCCAGGGCAAATTGCTGTTTCTGCCTATCTGAATGTATTGATTGATTCACAGGGCAACTTATCACTTCAGTCACTGCTGCTGGCCCTGTAGCATCCAGTTGAAGGAGAGGTGGTGTTTGATTGGGGTTTGAGGCATGACAACCTTCAAACCCTATTTACCAGATTGATGAATGTCACTCCCAAAATGGTTTCCAGATCTTCTATGCTGACAGAAATGCCTCAAATGCTACTGTAGAATGATGGCTGCAATGGCCACCTATGCCCTGCTTCCTTTGCTTGGTGCTGTCACTCAATTTAGGGTTTGTGTTGTATCAGATCTGATTAAATTCACCACTCAAACCAGTCCCATCTGCTGTTGTCAAACAGTAATCATGAACAGCAGTGCTCAGGTCTTTGGTAATGCCTTATTTGTTAGAATGGTCTGCCCAACAACATCCATAGTAGCCGCCTTGAAACTCCAGCTCTTTGCCTCCAAACACTGCACCTACCTGGAAAGAAAAGCCAGTAATTGAGATTGTAAGTCTAGATGCAGATACATATCATTGAGTCCCCTTCTATGTCTACTATTGAGACCCAACAGCCGGCATTGGCGAAGCCCCTCAATTAGAACTTCAAACTTGGCTTTGTTGTTGGAGCTAATGGGGAGATCTTTTGATACTGCCCAGATTAGCTCCCTAGCTTCATTCCTGATTATACATCCTGCTCCCGAGGCGCCCAGGTTCCCCTTGGAGGCGCCGTTGAAGTTAAACTTCAATCTTCCATGTGCCGGAGACAACCATTTGGCCTCCTTTCTTTTGTCCAATCTATGTTGCCTCGGACCAGAGCAGGGGATCTAGCGTTAATTATGAAGAGCACACAGGAAATACTGAGAGGGGGGGGGGGAAACAGTATTTAAAAACCTTTAAAACTTAAAACCTCACGAATTTGAAATCAAAATAGTAAGCACATTCATGAACAAGATGAACACCGTTTTTCATGTGGAAAACCCTTTTGGTTAAAAAACCACGGCAAGATATTTCTTTTATTATCAACAATGGGCACCAACCCAGATTACAAAGTGAGCACCAACTCACTGAGAGCACCAACTCTCTCAAAGCACCAACTCCGAAACGACTGAAGCACCAGCTTCAAACTTATAATTTGATTTGCAAAATAATTAACTGCACTTGGAAATTTAGACAGCTCCTGAAGCAATGCAGCCCACACAACACAATAACTTCCTGAGAATAAGAATCACTTCAGATATTGAAACCAAAACCAAACTTCTGCTGAATATCTGAACACAAATCTGCACCTGATCACAACTCATGTAACATATAAAAACAACACATTAGCTCATCTTCGCATCCACCTACAAACATATAAATCTGTATAGATTTCATACTCGTTTGACCAACATCCGACCCAAAAAGCAAAGAGCACACAGGAAATACTGAAGGGGGGGTGGGGGGTGAATCAGTATTTCAAACTTTTAAAACTCAAAACCACATAAATCAGGAATCAGAACATTAAGAGCAACATAAAACACCAATCACGATAATATCATGGAGATACTCAACTTTGCATAAAGTGACAAGAGGAGGGAAAAAACAGTGATCGCGATATCATACATAAACAGTGCGATAAAGACTTTTTCAATAACAGTCTGCATGAGGAATAGTAGAGGCAGACTCTACACATGATATAACTCTACACAATCCACTAAATCCTGGCCATACTCCTTCATTATGACTTGAAGAAGAATGCAAATCGATGCCAAAACCCCAAATTTTTTGTCTCACAAAAATGGAGTCGTCGCACAAAAGGAGAGACATCACCAGAAAATAACATCATTCAAGTCGACCAAGAAATAAACTGCAAGCCGCCCCATAATTATTTCCGTTAGAAATAAAAAAGAATCGCCCAAAAAAATGCGATAATCCTTCAAAATTCAACCTTCCATAAAAATGAGAAAACATCGACCCCAGTTTATCTATAAAACGACATTTATCTTCATGTAATCTGCGTAATAAGGAAGAAGATGCCTGACAAGATTTTATGCCTTAAAAAAAAAAATCGATGCCCAAAAATTAAAATGCTAGTAGAATAAGTGAACACGTTTTTCTAAAAGGATTAAATCATGAGCCGTTCACTAACAAAGCCATCGCTGTATTTAAAGACAATTTATTTTTGTTGAAGCCACCTCAGTAAATAAAGCCGACACACCAAAATAAATCGCCTCCAATAATAGACTTGAAATGGAGGAATAAACCGCCACAAGAATAAGGAAATCGATTATATTCAATTCAACTTATTTGCAATTAATTTGATCAAATATAAGATTGAAGCCGATGAAGTCCATATACAAGAGCATATTCGAGCATCGAAAAGTCCACTATTGACATGTAAACTTGACTCATAATGCTGACTGGGCTCATAATTTGACATGAAGGTGACAAAGCAAGTAAGATGACACAAGGCTGATTGGGCAACAAGAAGACAAACAAGGAGCTGAAGTAGACAGCCAAGTAGCTCAAGCAAGTAGGCAAGTAGCTCAACATGTAGGCAGGTAGCTCAACACACAGGCAAGTAGCTCAAGCAAGCAAGCAACCAGCTCAAGCACACAACTAGGTAGCTTAGTAAACAAGAAGGCACGTCAAACACCTTGACATCAATGAGAAAATACTCAACAAAAAGAACTCAACACACTACTCAGAAAATGCACCCATGACTTGATTAGAATGAAGGTGTAAGAGAAATAATGTGTCCATGATAGTCCACATCTTTGCACAGAGAAGTCAACACAGTATTACGGCATAGTCGTTGATCTTAACAAATATGTCAAGAAGCTTATGGCTTCAAACTCCACATCGAAGATTTACGGCACCATATACTAACAAAATCAACACTCTCAGCATTACATTGTATAGACTACAAACAGAAGCGGTGACATTAGTATGTAATGCTATTACTGAAAGGTCATACCCCCTGCCTCATAGATGTTTGAAAAAGGAAGGAGCCAATACATACGCAAAGTTTCTCACACAACCTGTGAAGCCTCTAGAAATTCACGTCCTCTTCTCAAAAATGAAAAATAGTGTTCAAAACATCTCACTCAGCATCACGTCTCCCATTTTCAAAACAACTAATGATAGAGCAAACGTTATAATGAAGATATGATAGAGACTATCAAGGAGACCGTTCACACAAGAAAGAGGAGCGATAACATTAAGCATTCACATCAACCACAACAAAGACTAAAACCATCGCTCTGCCAAAAAAACTTTACTTCAATAACCCAATAAAAGATAACAATGTTGACTTCAAAATTCATTACACATTAATTTCATCCAATTGCATATTCTGAGCAACACATGTCGACCAAGGCATTAGGAAAAAGACGCTGCCATAGAGACCTGTTTTTAAATCACCAGCATGTAACATCTTCAACGATTTTCAAAGAGAGACGTTTTTCTTAGCCATCTCGATAGGAGAGTCCTAGCCATCATCCAAAATTAGAAGAGTCGATGCAGATGTATTCAATGAGCACACAACATTCTTCACCGAGAAAAAATTGGCAATGACTTCAAAATATTCAATCATAATAAATTTTTGCAATACCATAAACTCAGAAGACTCAATGCAATAAGCTGTCGCTTAGGATGAGGAATAAAAGAAATAATTTTTTCAAATAAAGTCGCTAGATTAATAGTCGGCACATAAATCCATCCCACATAAATTTGAGTTGCCCTTACACTTGTAGCCGTCTTTAAATAATATTGAAGCCGTTAATAGAGGAGAGTCATCATATTTAAGGAAGGCATTACAAAAGCATTTCGATGAAAGGAGCCGCCAAGAGATTAATTAAACAAATTTGCATCACTTCCAAATGGGGGCCCGAAATAAAACTCACAACTTTTTAACCATTAAAAAATCTGATGGGATGACCCTTTGAAAGTTCAACTAATGACATGGCAATCATACATCATATTTGCTGACTTATCATTTGACATGGCACAAAGCAAGCAAACAAATAGGTGAAGTAGACAAGCAAGTAGCTCAAACAAGCAACGAAGTAGCTCAAGCAAGCACGCAACCAGCTTACGCAAGCAAGCAACCAGCTCAAGCAAGCAAGCAACTAGCTCAACCAAGCTGACAAGTAGCTCAACCAACTTGACATCAATGACAAAATACTCAACAAATTATATAATGTAAGAACACTGCCGGTTCGAACACTGATGCTGAAAGATGAGGGTTGGTTTGTTTTTTGATGGTTTGTGATTTTTTGAGGTTTTTTGACAATATATGCTTTTTGTATTTTAAATAAAATAATGCTAGGCAAGAAATATGCATAAGGAAATAGACAAATCACTGAAGCAGCTGAACTACAGCAAGGCTGCAACTTGTTTTTATTAATCATAGAATAATTACATAAGCTTTTAAAGAACCTTGCATACCCGAAAATGCAAAGGAAGGCTTCAATGAATTTCTGAAATTTATAGCAGCAGCTGGTGAAATGTACGGCTTGCCTCTTAAACCATCTTCTCCACCTTGAAACCCACGCTGAAGGCTCCCAAGATGCTAGGCGCCACAAATGGTGATGAAAGGCCTCAAAGAAGCAAGGCGATTTGCCTTGAAGAAAACACGCCTTTGCTGGTAGATAGTACAGCTGGCTGCAAACAAAAGGTACGGCCTGGAAATGCTGGTGGTACGGTTGCAATATGGGTGCGGGAAAATATTAAATGTAGCCTCTATAATCTTATTCCTTCAAGAAGATAAATTTGCTTGCAACCTTGATGAATCCTTCACTTGTAACACAAATTGGACCCCTGTATGAAGCCCACAGTCAAACAATAATTTAGTTGATAGTTTCACAGCCTCAAATTTGCACAAACACTAATGAGTTTTTGTTCTCCAATGCTGAAATGGCATAAACCCTAGCTGGCTTCTTCTCCAAGCACGAACTCCAAAGACACAAGTTTATAATCTTCAAAACATAATAAAATCGATTTCCTTTGATGCCCTTTTATAACCTCCTCAAAGAGGTCGACCTCTTAATTGCGTTTAAATTGCTTTTAAAATCCACTTTAGTTTTTAATAAAAACTTTTTAATATCTATCCAAACTTGGGCGCCCAAATCAATAATATAAAAAATGTACTTGAAGTGATTTTGATTGAGGGTCATGGCCTCATCTGAAATAAAGTACACTTTTTGACTTTATAATTTAATTTTATATTATTTAATTATCATTAAAGTACGTTTAATGATAATTACTCATTAAACATTTAATATTTCGCCCATCCAACTGATTAAGAGGTCAACACTGCATCTGAGACCTGTCCAGGTGCCTTACTAAATATAGTAACCCTGACTCCCCTAAAATGGTGATTTACTATAAATAGTAAGTATGAAGAACTGAGTTTAACTGAGCTCCGAAGGAGAAAACACACTAATCACTGCCAAGAAGGACCCTCTAACCATTTGTGTTAGCTTACGAGGGCCAGGAATAGGCTAAACCATCCAAAAACAACAATAGGCTATAATGGGGACATTACAGTCTGCCCTCTTTGAAATTGCTTGTCCCCAAGCAATCTCAGCTGCAAGGAAACTCTCCCCCACCTGGATCCCAAGGGAAGATTTGTGTAATGTCCCTGATATCACCAATCAGCTCCTGTAACACCAACACAAGAACAACTGACTGAACCTGCCGAACCAAATCAATCTCGCCATTAGGTGTTGCAGGATTATAAGTCTCAAAAGGAAGCAACTCAAAAGACTGACATCCGTTGCTTCCAATCTCTGCGCAAGGCAAGCTATCATACAAATTGTCTAGCACATGTGCCACTGAACTGTGCATTTGAAATAGATCAGTACATGAGGATCAAATGTAAAACTGTATAAACTCCTTATTATGTACACCTCAAAAAAATCCTCTGCGAGCCCTATCTGAAATCCTGATGCATTGGAAGGATCCCAAACACAATGATCAATGCTCATCTCAGGACTAGGGTCAAGAGAGTGATCGACCTCCATCTCAAAGAGCGGATTGTCATATGACAATGTAGCATCCGCCTCAAACAAGGGGTTGGTCACAAACTGAGCCATACCTCCAAGCTGATCCCAATCAACAACCTCTAAAACCTTGGAGTACTGAAATAAATCATGCCCAATCTTCTGTACAAACTCCTCCTGAGTTAACTCCACTCCTATCCTCTCGCTCTCCTCACCAACAAGAGAGATAGAGCGCAAGCTCCCATCTGTAATTCCCCTCAACACATACCTCTTGCCTTGTAACTCAAATCTCATCTCCATTTTAGGCAAGTTGAGGGTGAACACATCAATGTCCTGTAGCCATCTCATACCCAACACTAAATCTATCTCACCCATATTGACCACATA
Source organism: Sequoiadendron giganteum (assembly GCA_007115665.2). Lineage (NCBI taxonomy): Eukaryota > Viridiplantae > Streptophyta > Pinopsida > Cupressales > Cupressaceae > Sequoiadendron > Sequoiadendron giganteum. The sequence continues at coordinate 1,245,338 of CM021103.1, forward strand.
AAAATCAACCTGTAACTCATAATCATTCAGCATAAGGGTGAGATTACAAATTTGCCTGGTGGAAGTGAGGGTATAACCATCCGCCACTCTAACTCTAAATCCAACGAAGTCTTTTGTTTGGAGTCTACATCTGTTGACAAAACCCTCATCAATAAAATTATGTATGGCTCTAGTGTCAAGCATGGCAATACATCGCTGTCTATCAATTGATCCCTTGAACCTGAATGAAGATTCATCCTGTGTACTAGCAGATAATGCCAATGGTGATAGATTGGCATCAGGCCCAAACCCTATAGAGACGTTTCCAGTCTCATTATGCTCTGAAACAGCTTGCTGGTCTGAAATTTCAGACTCCTCATTCTCATAGTAAACCCACATCATGCGGTTCGCTTTGCCCTTTGGCCTCAAAGGACAATCATGCTCTTTGCTGTAGGGCTCCTTGCACCAATAACAAAGTTGTTTCCTTCTCAATTCATCACGAGTTGCATCATCAAGTTTCACTGTTGCCTTTTTCTTTGTCTCTGCAATTGGTTGATGACTCTCTTCAACAGGCAAGGTATTTGTTTTTGGCGTAAACTGTTTTTTTGGAGTAGCAAGCTCCATACTCCTTGCCTTCTTAATGGCACCATGCAGGAAAGGCGGATCAAAGGCCTTAAGCCAACCTCTCAAAGGCTCCTGTAAATCCTTAGTGAACAACATAACCAAACACCTTTCTAACAAACTAGGCACCATCACAGCGAGCCTCTGAAACTCGCTAATGTAAGTATCCAAGCTGCCCACCTGTCTAAGCTGTGCCGACTCTCTTAAGTACAACTCCAGATCTTTCTTATCAAAGCGCTCGATCAACCTATTTGTGAACTCCTGGTAGGTGGTAATAAGGTTATGCTGCAAGGTGGTCATCCCATGATGCCACCAATCGTGAGCCACTCCATCCAGGTGCAATGTGGCAAACTTAATTGCCTCGTCCTCGTGCATAGGTCTCAGCGACAAATAGTTGTCGAGCTTCTGCACCCACAATCTAGCTGAACACTTGTCACTTCCATCAAAATGTGGCAAGACAACTTTGCTGACAGCATGCTGGAAATCCCTGTTAACCTGTGGGGCCTGCGGTGCTCTATGCTCCTGTCTGCCTCTACCTCTAGGCCTTTGTAAATCCAAAAAATCTTGCACTGACAATGCCTGTTTAATATCAGGAGCTAAAGACATGTACTCCCCATAAAGCCTAGTAACATCAGCAGCTGAAAAAGCATGTGGTGGTTGCACCTCTACCTGCGGAATCTGTTGCTTTTGTGGATTCTCTCGAGGAATAAATGTAGGCTGACCGGGTCTAAGAACGAACCCACTAGATGATGGATCATTACTAACTGGCGTTCGAGGCTGCTCAACTCTAGGCTGGTCAACATGACTTGCCGGCTGTAGAAGTGGACTTTGCCTCAAGGCACCAACCAAATCAGTAACCATATCCATCAAATTCTCATGTCGCCTCCTCAACTCTTCAATAGGACTGTGGTGTCTATCACGTTCCCTGTCTTTGAAAACCTCTTTGTCTTTGTCCCCCATTAAACCTATTATGCTATCACTGTCACTTAAGCTAGACCTGTGCGTGCCCAAGATCCCTGAAGCTGTATCACCCTCAGGAATTGGAGGTGGTTCCCAATGCCTCGTTCTTCCTCTGCTATAAAACAAATTATCTCTGCTCATGAAATCTAACACTGCACAGGATGGCAGGATAATTGCTCTGATACCACTGTAAGAACCCTGTCGGTTCTAACCACTGATAACTGATGCTGAAAGATGAGGGTTTGTTTGTTTTTTGATGGTTTGTGATTTTTTAAGGTTTTTTGACAATATATGCTTTTTGTATTTTTAATAAAATAATGCCAGACAAGAAATATGCATAAGGAAATAGACAAATCACTGAAGCAGCTGAACTATAGCAAGGCTGCAACTTGTTTTTATTAATCATAGAATAATTACATAAGCTTTTAAAGAACCTTGCATACCCGAAAATGCAAAGGAAGGCTTCAGTGAATTTCTGAATTTTATAGCAGCAGCTGGTGAAATGTACGGCTTGCCTCTTAAACCATCTTCTCCACCTTGAAACCCACGCTGAAGGCTCCCAAGATACTAGGTGCCACAAATGGTGATGAAAGGCCTCAAAGAAGCGAGGCGATTTGCCTTGAAGAAAACACGCCTTTGCTGGTAGAAAGTACGGCTGGCTGCAAACAAAAGGTACGGCCTGGAAATGCTGGTGGTATGGCTGCAATATAGGTGCTGGAAAATATTAAATGTAGCCTCTATAATCTTATTCCTTCAAGAAGATAAATTTCTTGCAACCCTGATGAATCCTTCACTTGTAAGCACAAACTGGACCCTTGTATGAAGCCCACAATCAAGCAATAATTCAGCTGATAGTTTCACAGCCTCAAAATTGCACAAACACTGAAGAGTTTTCGTTCTCCAATGTTGAAATGGCAGAAACCCTAGCTGGCTTCTTCTCCAAGCACGAACTCCAAAGACACAAGTTTATAATCTTCAAAACATAATAAAATTGATTTCCTTTGATGCCCATTTATAACCTCCTCACAGAGGTCGACCTCTTAATTGCATTTAAATTGCTTTTAAAATCCACTTCAGGTTTTTAATAAAAACTTTATAATAATTCTCCAAACTTGGGCGCCCAAATCAATAATATAAAAAATGTACTTTAAGTGATTTTGATTGAGGGTCATGCCCTCATGGGAAATAAAGTACACTTTTTGACTTTATAATTTAACTTTATATTATTTAATTATCATTAAAGTATCTTTAATGATAATTACTCATTAAACATTTAATATTTCGCCCATCCAACTGATTAAGAGGTCAACATTGCATCTAAGACCTGTCTAGGTGCCTTACTAAATATAGTAACCTTAACTCCCCTGAAATGGTGACTTACTATAAATAGTAAGTATGAAGAACCGAGTCTAACGAAGTCCAAACCTGAATCCACATTGAGCTCTGAAGGAGAAAACACACTGATCATTGCCAAGAAGGACCCCCTAACCATTTGTGTTAGCTTACGAGTGTCAGGAATAGGCTAAACCATCCAAAAACAACAGACTAAAATGGGGACATTACATATAATACCAATTATTTAATTAATCTTCTCAATCACTCTTCTATCATTAATTAAATAAATTCAAATCTTTTATTTAATTAATTTATCATTGATTTCTCTTCCTTGTATAGTCCACGCTTAAATAAATTGATTAAGTTCACTCTTTACATTCCTATCCTCCAAAAAATAAATAAATACAACTATCTATGTTATTCTCTCAAAAATCCCCCATAATTAACTAGTTAACTAAAACCAATTAGTTAGCTAATTAATTCACTCGCACATTCCAAAGCATGCATAAGCCATGGTCAAACTTGGCATGCACTTGTCCCATCCATCCCTCTTCCCCAAAAATTCTCTCATCAAATCTTATCCAACCATTTCTCCAAGAAAATAGTCACCCTTCACATGTCTCCAAAAAAGGACTTTTTGCATTTCTTAAAAGTACCTTTTGATCTTCACGCTTCATCCTCTCCCGAGACAATCTTGACCATCCAAATCCCATTAATATTGGTTTTTTTAAGTACACTAATCACAAGGTTACTCTTGGAGGCTTCTCGTTCTCCTGATACTCTCAAATCATTCTCAACCCTTGATCAATCACCCATCCAATCTATAAATAGACCTTGGAAGCCATTTTTGATAAACCTCATGAATGTGAAGTCAGGCAGTTGGTTTGAAGAGCAACTACATATTATCGTTCAAGCACAAATTCATTGGAGCACTACCACACAAATTTTGTGTGTGCAACAAGGAGTTGTGGATAAGAGAACTCTTGTTTCCTTTTACCTTTTTATACAATTCCTTTGCTTTATTGGAGGTGCAATTAGGTGTATATAGGATTTGATTTCATTGTTTGAATCCTTGTTTTATGTTTTACATCTTCATTGTTCACTTATAATCTTGAATCTCTTGACTGATTTACTAACTGGTTATTTTCAATTCTGCCTAGTTTGTGGCATTTTCTAGCTGGATGTTATGAATTTACAATCACCCTCACAAAATAGTTTCAAATAATTTTGAGCACATTCCTGATAAAAGATGCTTTAATTTTACACAAATTATGAGCCTTATAGCTAGGAGTGTTTGTTTTGAAATCTAGACAATACAGACCTGGTAAACTGTTGTTTTATGGTATTTTGAGACTCAAACCTCATCCTGCCTACTTTTCTGTTGTTGATATGGTGGGCAGGTAGATGATAACAGTGCGGATTTTGTTATCAACCAACTTTTGCTTTTGGATGCAGACGACTCAACAAAAGACATAAAATTGTTCATCAATTCTCCAGGAGGCTCAGTGACTGCAGGTATATGGGACTGTTTTTTTTTCCCTTGGTTGAGATTCCTATTGCAGTGTTAAATTTCAAGATTGTTGAAATAAAGTGAAAAGGTGATGGTCATATTGATATAAATCATTGATTTTGATTTTATGGTTGCTAGTTATGTGTTCTTTGACTCTCATCAGTTATCAATATGTGCCTTTTAAATATGCTTGTCATAAGGTATCTCGACCATACAAGCAAACATCTTACTTAGGAATTTTTCTGCAAACCAAAAGATAAAGATATTTTCAATTTATTGGGATAAATTCAGGAAAACTTGGGAAAATGCTTGGAAAATATTGGGCTAGGGTTAGGGGAAAATCAGAAAAAATCCTAACCCTAGATTTTTCTGAACAAAAAATTTCTGATTTAAGGGGGAAAATTTGTGATTAGTTACCAACAATTCATATTTTAGCAGTGGTAAATTGGTTGAAAAATTAGCAGAAATGTGTTGACTTGATAAATTCAATTTCTCACAAGTTCTTTGGCAATTCATTAGCAGAGGCAGTGATAAAAGATTTATTAGGAGAAATCATGATATACTAAAGATTTTTGGCAATGTTTATGATCTAGAGCACCCATCTTATTTTAGCTTTGTACTCCACAAAATTTACTTTCTTTAAGCAATTTTGAGCAGTAAAGTGATTTGAAACCCTTATGATCAATCACAATACATTCTAGATTGTATTACATGCCATTGTAGGTTAAAATAAAATACTCATTCAATTCATAATCATTATCAATCATTGTTGCCCTGTATGGACCAAGTTATCATCATAGATTTACTTGTGATGAATAAGGCATGTCTTTTTCTTTGATAAACTTAGCTGGTGATTGGTCAATGGATTTAATGCCACGATAGCAAGCTTGAGATTTTGGCTCATCCGTGTCGTGAAGATTGGCCAACAACATGGGGCTCTTTAGATAACCATGCAAGCCTCTAAATATACTTCATTAAGTGTCACAATCTTGGACATCCTTGTTCATTTGGAGAACCTTTTTTTGTGAAATGCTCTTTAATATTCCCAAATATTTTGTCCCTTTTTCTCGCTAAAATATTCCCAATTAATAGATCTATCCTCTTCTTAACAAATAGGATAACATTGCTTCTTATTTGTCTTCTTAAGCTCATCCCATATACATGATGGTTGTAACTTCCTTATACTCAATGAATGAACATTACTCTCAAAACAAGTGAGTGTATGACTTACCAATTTCAATCTGGCAAAATAAATTTGTTGTTCGCTAATATTATTTAAATTTAAATACACCTCAAACTAAGCCAGTCAGTGGTCAAGTTTCTCTCTGTATATACATAACCTTTTTTATGGCAGGATTTCAATCTGGACTTTCATGTTGAATGGAGATGGATTTGGAAAGATGGTATGAAGCTGTTGCTTCGCATGGGCTTGTGCTGCTCTGTTATCAGCTCCTCATTTGCTTTCAGATCCTCCTAGCTATCCCATGAAATCGTTCGTAATCTTTTCCAATCAGTCAAGCTTCCCGTTGAATTGGAAAATGTTTGGCACACCTTCATCTGACTTGAGGTGTCAATTCTTTTTTATTGGCTTTACTTCTTACTAATCCATTCCACTTCTTGGTGTATACGCATGCTAAAAAGAAACTTACCTTCTCCTTTTGTACTAGTGGCTGAGAGGAAACACAATCTGCAAAACTAATCACACCACAAGAAAAACCTTGGAACACAAATTTTATGATAGCAATCAGATCTGTAAATAGTATATATTTTATAACTAATTTACCACCATGCATCTTTGTTGGCGTAAAAACTAACACTTCTGGAGTGTAAGTTTGTACGGACAGCTATGCACACTACGTAATGAGTGCTCTTCAAATTAGGAGGGGAAGCTCCCTCGTTGTGTTGGAATGCATGGAATAGAAAAGTAAACTAAATCCTATCTTTTTGTTCTCAGCTGGTAGAGGCACAAGGTTAAGAAAACCTAGAACGTTGCACAAGGATTTTCTGGTTTTGCAGATCATCTAACTACAACTAAGCTAACTTCTTTAAATCTATCCAGTTTCCTCAAGAAACAGAGCATGAGGAAATGGAGCGGGAATGTATTATACGATAAACTTCAGGTGTGGGCTCACAACATGAAGGCAAGGGAGGTGCAACTATTTGCTTATCCGGGAAGAAGCTTATTAAAACAAACGAATAAACGGTAAACTTGGGACAACTTCACAACATGAAGGCAAGGTAGGCGCAACTATCTGCTTGGCTGAATGAGTTTACTATCACATACATCAAACAATAAGCTTTGAGCACAGATTCACAACATGAAGGCAAGGTGGGCACAACTATTTGCTCTTCTGAATAGGCTCATGATAAACAAAACACAAGGTAAGCAACTGGGACAGTATATTGTATAGACGAAACACGCATGCAATAACGATCAAACTAGCAACCCCATTTAACTAAGATTGAATAAACACCATGACAATAACATGAAGGCAAGGTAGGTGAAACAATTTATTATAACAGCAATCACTCTTGAACAGATACAATAATATCAATACTACAGGCAAGGTAGGCGCAGCATGTATGCTATCAAGCAAAAGTTAAATTACAAATGAGTTGAACGCTCTTATTTATAGACTTCAAGGTGTAGGCAACCCTAAAATCACCTTGAGTCAACTACAGTCCTGCAAGACATGCAAGATCTTATTCCTAAACCCTATTTGAATGAAACTATACAGTTAACTGGGAAACTATCATCAGTCAATTGAAACATCTAATCTAAATGGACAAGGTGCAACATGCACGTCCTTATTGAAAGCAAGTTAACTGGAATGCTATCATCAGTTAACTGAAAGACCTAATCTAAGCTCCAAGTGTTTGTAGATGTTTCCAAGAAAGACATGGCATGCAAGGTGTAACAACAAGTTAACTCGGAAAGAAGCCTCGAGTTTAACTCCTATGTCTAATGTCTATCTTGGAAAAAGGTGGGATGCCTTGAACTGAAGTCTACTGGCCTTGATCTTGGGCAATTAAGCCCTCGACGAGGTTGTTGACTGCATCACCATTTGAATGTCGTCACATGTCTCAACTGTCAATTCACTACTTGTTAGCAACTCAAGCAAACCTGGAACTCTCCACACACTTAAACTGGCACTTCAATGACTGGTAACCCTGGCGGCTCTGTAACTAAAGTGATGGCCACTGTTTCTTCAACAACTTGACGCTTCTCACGTTTTTCACGCTTTGACACTTATCCAATTCAGCATTGAATGCTTGCTCGCTCTGATTCATGGAAATGACCAACCCATCTGGCTGTTGAGGTATCGCAGACTTCGCTCGATGTCGAGGGGTTTGAGATTGCATATGACACGCCCATCTATTGACTGTATCTCTCGTGTAGTGGAATTGTAATGCTTGATGCAAGTTATTACAAACTCCACGCAATGTACTGAAATAGGTATGGAAGCGGCCTCGAGTAAATCGGATTGCTGAATGTTCTTGATAACCGAATCCCTGATCTTAAGTGGATCCAAAACTACCTCCGACAATACCTTATGTAGATTTGTATCAACTGTCCCGATGAAGTTATGAGCTATGACCGACTTGGTCTTGAATTTGAGTTGAGTGAACTGCATTATTGAAAACTTGCCTGTTGATTGTGAACACGGCTATATTCTGACAACTTTTATGGAAAGCCAAAAATACCCTGCTGAGGCTAAAAATAGCTTGTCGAATGAGAATTTTTATGGAAAAATCTGAGATATGGGTTTTGTCCAGAAAGTGATTCTAAGACAACCCAGAACGTCAGAAATGTAAAAATTTTCCCTTTACTCAGCCATGCAAAAGAATTTCGGTTGAGAAAATTAAAGCTTCGAGAACAGATGTTTTGGAACAAATTTTCCTGAAAAATTCTGGCACATGGGTTTTGCTGAGAAAGCTCTTTTGAATCAACCCAGATACTTTGTTTCGCCAAAATTTGCCAACACTTCGAACATGCGAGAGAATTTAAGACGAGAAGATGGAAGAAATATAGAAGAGAAAAAGATGTTTTTATTATTTTAATTGTTTTTGTGCCTTCTTCTTTCAAAATCGCCACTCTGTCTTGAATCTGATGCTGAATTTGGATTTGAACCTGCAAAAGAATTTACCTATCGCCTTCGAGCTTGATTCTCTGATGAAAATTCACTAATCTCTTTGAGGAAATTCGAACTTTCAAAGCTGTGTGAATGAGAAAAGATGCCATGCTTGGTTAAATAGATAAATTCGTACCATCATGCATGCATGCTGAAACCCTAATTGTGAAGAAGGAATTCGATTGGCCTCTTACCAGTTGAATTGGCACTGTCTCTGAGTCTTTGACTAAAAATAATATTTTAATTTCAAAACATGCAAAGAGCTAAAAGTGGCGCCAATATTTATCTTTGAAGAAATTCGTCACTTTTAATGCTCTGCATGCGAAAAATATTTTTTAATCATTTTGCCAAAAATAGCCTCTTGCTGTGCTCAACACACTTCACTGATTCTAAAAAGTCAAATTTTGATCTTTTAGACGTCCATCTGCAAGAGTTATGAGATTTTTTGAGAATCTCCTATTTTATAGCTGGCTACGAAAATACATCTGACCATGTTCAACTCTGATTTCTGGACGATTGAATGATCCTACGAGCGTGCTGAGATATCTACTGCGAAGCTTGCATGACAAGGATGGAATGTCTGCTGGGAGCAACAACTGCTAAAATCATCATCTGGCACCTTAGAAATTAGATGCCTCTGATTAAATTGATGTATTGATTCCAGACTTAGCTATTTCTTCATATTGCCCTCTGATGCTTCAAACTGCTATTGACGGTGAATGATGAACCCTGCTGACTGGATAATGGATTCATTGCGTGACTAGAAGTATTTTGTATCCAATGACTGTATGTGAGGTATCTGCAAACTGAATTAGGAACCCCAAAAGATGGGTGCCCCTATTTTGTGAAGACGTAAACACCGTTCTGACAAAAGTGTTACTTTCATCCAAACACCATACTTTGACCTTTGATACTGGGAGCTGGAATGCTTCGATTTGCGTGCCGCCTGTCTCTCTGTACAGTTTGGTCAACTTGCAAGAGATGTTCTTGGATACGATGAAGCCAAAAAAACCAGCTTCTAAGGCCTTTAAAAGAGAATCGCCTTTTTCAAGGAAAATTCTAGCCTTATACTTAGTCATTTTTAAATTGTCTTCAACCACCTCCATTTTACAGCATTGTCACCTTGACCTCGCACGTACGAGCACTCGCCAAATCCTGGAGGCTGACGGCTGGACTCGTTGAATGGTTGGAGACATTGCACACAAGTCTTGTGAAGACTGCAATTGCAAATAACCCCATCTGGCAGGCCTAAAGGCTGGGCGCCCCTAGCCTACAGATGTGTAGCCTTGTGTAGCTATGCTTCACCATCCTCTGTTTTACGTGCTCGGTAGAACCTCTGTCATGATCACTTAGAATGCCGGATCATCTTGTGAACTGCTGTGTTGTAAAGCCAGACTAAGTTGGAAAAGATCTCAGGAAGACCCTATCGGCAAACTCATCCATCTAACAAGTCACATTCAAAGGCGCCCCTAGGCTACAGGGGCACTCAAACCATGCTTTAGCAATCTCTGATCACATGTATACTGCTTGCAGTTTCCACTTTTGACGCTGATAACCGGAGTTCTGCACTGGATACGCTTCCGCTTGATAGCTCGTTGAAAAGCTAGACTAATTCTGCAAAGACTGAATCCATTAGTAAACACATGCATCCAGATCTGGGCCTTCAAAAAGAAGGGCGCCCTTGGGCTACAGGGGCGTAGATCTGCATTTCTAGACTACCTCCATGTGGAAAACACTCTTCGTAACCTCTGCTTCCGTCTTCGTTTGCCGGAGTTCTATAACTCAGGCGATCTTGCTCCATAGTTAGTCGGAAAGTTGACTGAAAACTGAACACAATGAATGTATTCTCCATCCAAAACAATCAAATCTTGACCTTCAAATGGAAGGGCGCCCCTGGGCTACAAGGGCGCAAATTTGCTTTGAATTCACTGATTTCCACCATTTTGTGCTTTGTAAACACTGTATCCGCTATTGAAGTTAACCACGTCGAAGCGCTGCGACTGCCGAGGTGTGTGTATGACTATACTTCATCATTTTCACATGTACGGACACTGTAAAGTTGATTTGCATGTTGATTGCGCAAGTGTCTACTACGTTACATAGTGAAAAGTTCCCAGACTTACAATATTTTAGCACTTTTTGCCAATCTAAAAATCCCCTCTGTCAAAAAACATATTTTTCCTCATCTTTCATCGTAGAGCGTTCTGCTTTGAGTTTCAGGCTTAGATATTGATACCTGGCACTGGCCAATTGCCATTGACGACCTCAGAGGTCCTAACTTTTCTCCTGAAAAAGTGAAAACTACCCACCAGCCTTAAACTGACTTTTAACTGAAACTGACTTCACCACTGTGATCGTAATGTGAAATAAGCCAATCAAAATTAATTTCAGCCAATTCTGACAAGTTCCTATTTTTTAGGGTTTTGAGCTAAAAATAGAGTTCAAAAACCCTAATTTTCAAAATTTTCAAATTTTGCCAGTATCTTCCTGGCATCACACTGACTAAAAGCCCATACTTTATTTGCCCAAAAACTGAGTTTTGACCCCATATTTACAAGGTTTAGACCATTTTAAGCAAAATGCCTTAATGAAGCAAAAATTTGGTTTGGGTACAACAATCTTTATCTTTTTCATTTACATCTTGGTTGAAAAACTTTCTGTTCTCTGTATGTTGATTCAAGAAAAATAGTCATCAAGTGTCTAGAAATGAGTTTTTAAGTGCTGAATGAAAGGAAATAATAGCATGCAAGAATTTAAGTTTTAACAACAAATGAACTGAAAACAAGTTACAACACAAAAAAGATCACAATAGAAGAGACTTATGCCAGCAAACCTAATGTGGGAGAAGCTTCAGAAGAGTAAGGAAGTTTGCCTTCTTCAGTCATCATCTTTGCTGTAATTACAAGTTTACTAACTTCTTGAGCAATGTTATCAAATCTGATCAGATCTGGCTCAAATCCATCCAGATCCAGATTTTTTGGATCGATTGGATTTTTTTGATTTCTTATAGAACTTTTACCAATTTCTTTTTGAAAATTTCAGGTTTCCAAAATTCTTTTGGCTGCCCGAATGAACTGAATTTTTTGAATTTAATAACTATGTTCTTGAGGTCTTCAAAGACGCTAATCAGTAATACAATAGTATTCTAACACTTGCAATGCTCTGTAACATGCTTAGATGTACATTTTATACCTTTTTGAACTCCCTCTGCACACACAGTCAAGAAAACTAATTGGAAAGAAGAATAATATTTCTTGCAATGACCCCTTGTTATATTTTCAGTTACATATGTTTTGGCTCGAAATAAGAAGCCCGAAAGACAAGAAATGGGAAAGATAACATTTTGTAACTGATTCCGACTGTTCATTCTAACCTAGCAAAATTGCCACATGCAATAGTTGGAACATGCCATGACATGTATGCAATCACTATCATGGTTCCACAACTGCCATGGCATTTATCTAATCACCATGGCTGTTCTCAAACTGCCATGACATATGCACAACTGCCACCTATTATAACTGGTAGTTTGTAATTACACCCTTGCTAGAACTGGCAGTTCTGTCATTGTTATAACCGAACCTTGATATTCTTTGTTTTCTCAAGAACTTGTTTCAGTCACAGTTGACCCTAAGGTGTCCAGATCAGCATAGAACTATCTACAACTCTGTAAACCCTTGTATAACTTTATACCTCATTCTTGACTGAGATTCATCATTTTCAAAGTGTTAAAGAGTGTTTTCAAGTTAAAACTTGGTTTTGATTAATTGAATGAATGATGACTTAGTTAGCTGATTTTACAATCTTTATGATCCTGTTTGATTCACTCTACTTGATGGTGTTTGTTGTACCTTCATACAGTTTTTTCTTATTTCAGTTTTTGCTAATATTGAGATTAAATAGATTTTCACTAATATCCCGAGGTCATACATGACAAATTTCACAGTACTTTACAGTGCACTCATCTTATCTATGAGGATCATTTTGACATTTTAGACAACATATTCCCACTTTTCTGAATTGAACTTTCTAGTCATCTATTTTATTTAGCAATCTTATTTCTTATACTTTGGACTCAAATCTATCTTCATCTTCCTCTCTTCTGTAGTAAAATCATTTGCTTAACTTACAAAATTTGCAGAAATATATCTTGGTATTTCGATGATGGCACTATCCTTAGACTCTATTGGAATACTTTTCTCAATCAATTTACCAAGTGTTGGTCTTTTAAATCATCCCAAATTGGATTGTTGAGCATTTGTTCTAAATTCAATCTTTTAAAACCATCCCCTATTAGATTGTTGAGCATTTGTACTAATTCAACATTCTCCCGTTGTAGTCAAAGATTCATCTTTTTCTTTGCTTTGTTCATCTCAGCTCATCAAAGGTTTGGGCATAAGCATGCCACTTTTAGAATTCTTTTATTAAATGCTGATTTCAATTTTCTGCCATGAATTTTTTCTGGTTTATTTTTAGTTTACCAGACCTCTTAATTGCAGAGTCTTGTGATGTTTCAAGTAAGAACCTTTGCATTATCTTCTGTTATACTCCTGAATTTCCAATAATGTTCTCAGTTTAAGCATTGTGTTATTGGGTCTTGGTTGGGTTGAAAACCATTCCTAGCAGATGTGGAAATCAATGGTGGTTTTGAGTCTGTTCTCTTCCTTTTTAGCTGTCTTTCAGAAAGTTCTGTTCTCTTACCTTTTATTAGTCTTTCACAAAGTTGTTTTCACTTTTATGGAAAATTAACTAGTCCAGGTGAATGCTGCTTTGTTTCAGCAAGTATAGATGATTAGCTCTGAATCCTTCTTGGCAGCTGGTGTCACTTCTACCTCAATTTTGGGTCTAGCTTCTGATACTTCTAATTGTGTGATTTGTGCTTATAATGAGTCAACTTCTACTTTGTTTGGTTGTTCACCTGTTCTTAGGTGTATTCTCACTGCCTTGACAATCAAAATGGCTATCCATTAATAGTAGTGGACATCTTTCCTTTATTGTGGCTCACCAATTTTACCATGCATAGGGCTCAAGTGTTCTTTTGTAATGTCCCAAACTGGATAACTTGACAACTTAACAAATTTTTGATGTCGATACATGAATCCCGCCACTTTTTGATCACTGAGATCTCGATGTGGGCAGGGTGAGAGCATACAGTAACAAGAATTAAATCAAGAATGCATTGCTGGTGGCAAGCCAAACAGCTTATGCTGCATGCAGATACAAATTATGAATGTGGTTCATGGCGGCAAAGCCTTCCAGATTCCACATCAAAATCAATGCAATATCAATAAAGGAACTGGTGGCTAGGCCTTCCAAATTCCGTCAACAATATTAAAACTAATCTGGCGGAGAACTGCACAGATTTACATAATCCAACTAAAAATTATTAATGCTAGAAGCACACAATAATTGAAGCAAAGATGGATATATATCAATTAGCTGCAATATAACAGAATTTCTAGATTATACTGAAATGCTTGCTGTAATGTCTAACTTGCACGATAGAGTTCAAGAGTGTACAACAGGCTGGAATTATTCCAAGAATTAATACAAACACTTAATCAGCAGCTATCAAAGGCTAATAACATGCAGCGTCAATTATTCACTGAAGAATGACCTCCAATGAAAAAGTATGATGCCCAGACATATAACTATTAAATTCCTCCAAGATGTACAGTAGCAAAAACAAATAATAATATTTTCAATGCTACGTATGACAGACCAAGGGAAAAATAATATTACTTTAATGTGCATGGCAAGGATAAAGTGCAGCCCTTTTTTTGGCTTGTATGATGGCCAATGAAACTAATTCTTCTTAACTCGTTACGTACTCCTTTGCAATTTGTATGATGCTCCCAAAGAAACATTAAAATATTAATAATAAGATGTTGCGATTCCTTCCATTTGGTATGACAGCCAATAGAATTTTAATATAACAGCTTCAAAAAAGAGTACAAGGATTCCTTTCAAATAAATAATTAACAAGGCATGGTATGGCCAACATAAACATAGCAATATAGAATGGTACAGCTGGTACTAATAATTATATAATGAAAACTGGAAAATGCAAATCTTCAATCAAATAATCCTGATTTAGCAATAATATAATATAACATTAATAAACTGGAAATTTCGTCAGTCCACAACAAAGACTGAAAATCTTACACAACACACCAAAATTTGGAAATCTTTATCATATTCCAAACCAACTGAATTTGAATAATCTTTTGCAACTGTTCAATATATACGGTAATCCCTGTATGAAAGTGCTCAAATGGATAGGAGGGCTTTTGTCCTCAAATCCAGAAGAAAACTTCAGAGGCTTTTCGTTCTCCAAATCTCTATGCCAAAGTGTTTTCATCCTTAGGCAGAAAGATGAACATGGGGGTTTGTTCACAAAACAATAGATGCCTCCTTCTCTCCCAAACCTCTTCTTTTATGGGCTCTTTGAGGGAATATAATAATATTATTATTTTTTTCCATTTCTGCCAAAACTTTATTTTGGAACTGTCTAAAAGGATCTAATAAAGCATCACTTTTGGCCCCTTTTTCTTATCAAGGCTTTTGATAACTTGGAACCTTTTAATAGAAAATATAAGTTGCCTTTTAATTAAATATATTATAAAGTTACTTTTACGACAACTTAAGTTAAACTAATAAATTATTTCTTTAGCTCAAAAAGGGGACATGACATCTTTTGTAGCTTATATGGAAAGCACTTAATAGATATAACAAGAAAAAATATAACAAAACATAGTAGTATGCAGAACAACAATAAATTGCAATAGAACAATAATAATTTTATTTAAAAACAAGTGAAAACAAATATGAGTCTAAGGTGATCATCAAAGGTCACACCTTTTTGTAATTAAAATAATACATACTTAATTGTCTTGAGACAACTTAACATAAGAAGTGTCTTTGGCATACCAATATATCTAAGTACGCACTAGCTATTTATAGGGTGGTTTGAGACCATCTGCACACTCTCTCTAAACATTGAATTCTTAGTACTACCACCATCAATAATTAATTGACAACACTTACCTTCGGTCTTTGTATTAAAAATACTCTTTTTGACGCGGACTTTCATCCTTACTTGAATTCAGCAACACTCGTCAACATCAAAGTCTTACCTTCCACCGGACCTCTGATTAAACTAAAACATCTTATTGGTCTTGCAATTCATCTTCTGTTCAAGCTACATGTGCTCTTGCCTCACTTTTATGTCCTTTGTTCCTAGAGGTTCATCCTGAAGATGGCCACGCTCATCACATCTAAAACAAATTCCTTAGATTCTTCTTCCATGAAAAGTAAAACAAAAGTCATCTCATTGACTATGCTGTGAGGAGCTTGATGTTTCCTTTTTATTTTCTTGATTTCCAAACTCTGGCTTTGCTAACAATCACTTCCCTTGTCTCGTCCTCTTACATATTATCTTCTTAACAATTTGTCTCTATCCCTCAAAGCCATCTATTATGCTTCTACAAACTGCAAATGAAGTATGCACATCTCATCTTAAATAACATTCCAAGTCCATTTATATACCTTGAAGTTTTCTCTTCATCTTTCCTTATATGATCAAATCTGATTGTCAACTTGTAAAAGTCCTCAATCGAATCATTTTCACTCAACTCTTTTTTTTTGAGCAAACACAAACAATAATTAAAAGGAAATTTTTTTCTAAATTTTGCAAACATTATTTGCTCATTTCCTCTTTTATTTCATTCTAACTGCACACCTTTCATGAAATAGGTTGCATGGCCCTTCAGCTTAGCCCTTGCAAATTTTATGTTTGGGGATCCTCTATCTGCCAATATCCAAAATATTCTTAACCTTGTAATCCAATGTATCAACACATTGGAATTAAACTTCCAAAAATGTTATAGGATCAATTTTGATTTACCACCCATTTAGAAATGGCTTTGGATATATATATATATATATATATATATATATATATATATATATATATATATATATATATTAATTATTAAAGTTCCAAATCTTATTCAAGTTCTTATGGCTAGAATTCATATTGCTCTTCATCACTTTCTTCACTTATTCTTGTAGAAACTCCTCTTCCTTGATTTGCTTCCTTAGCATCCAATTTAACTTGCATCCATTCACCTCAACTATGGATGTCTTAGTTATTGTGTTAATGTTTTTCTTTCTTTGATGAAATAGCTATGAGTTCTATTGAGCCGTGTGCCCTTAGAGAGAACTAATACTTTAAACCAAAAATGACACCAAAAGATTTCAAAGTAGCAACACTACAAACATAACTATCTATCTAGGTTTGTACATGATCATAGGTTTTCAAGATTGGTGGTTTGTAACAATGTCATTGTTGTTTGTAGATCCTTTGAAAATTGTTATCGTCACCATTTTGCTTTACTCTTGACTTTAATTTTCTACAAGAAACATTCTAAAATCATTCACACATTTATCACTTTGAAGATCCACAACGATTGAATACATAGTGTTGACGTGCTTTTTATGACGACATCAACACAGAATAAAAATGCCCAATGGTCATTCTATTCTCTCTTGATCAAAGTATCCCGCATGCTAAGATTGCGTGAAAGTTCATGCGTTCAACTCCAAGGTTCCTTTAACGCGAATAGACTCAGCTGGCTAATGTGAATATGCTGGGTATTTAAGGGGACTTACGTAGTTGTTCGATTTTGTGAAGCAATTAGGACATGAGTGATTTGACAATATTGCTCTGACTCCTAAATTAATCGGGAAATACTGAATTTAAAGGGATAGGGATAGGGATTCTACAAATCTACTTCTAAAGGGTGGAGGACGAGGATCGACTTAAACAATCTTCAAACCAGACTTTGCTTCGTCTCCTTTCGGACAACTCTGACAAAGTTGGTGCAATCTTCAAAGGGTGAGAAAGGTGTTCAAATTACGACACAACATGTAGATACCATCACCATGATGCATACGGACATATGAGCCACAATCGAAGTTAAGTGCCAATACTCCAGTTGACCACACAAGGCGAACTTACCATCAGTAAGCCCGCTAGTGGTATGGATGAAAGAAGATGTGCTCAAATCGCAACGCCACACTCCACAATTAACAACTACTTGTATAAAACAAAGTCTACTCTACTCTATCCACTTGAATTGGAAAGACAAACAAGCCTTGCTAGCTACTCACAATAGAAGATAGAATCACCAAGCAATGATAAATCTTTATATTATGAGAGTGTTCACTGTTAGTGTTTCTTAGATCAGATTAGATAATCAATTGAACAAAAGAAATGCAACACATAAGACAATGAACACAACAAGATACCCTGGGAAAACCCTCCTCTTGAGGGAGAAAAACCCAGCAAATATATCTCTTATATATATGATAATAAGTGACAGAATTCTGCTTACAACACAGCCCAACAATGGCTAATGAATTTGCACTCTTCCTTAATACTTAGATGCAAATATATCTGCTCTTCCTTGAACTATGACTGCTGCTATATTAATGATGATCTGCTGTTCAAGTATGAACTTCTTCTAGGAATGCGAATCTGGATTTCTGTTCTTCCTCTTCATGCGAATTTCTGCTCTTGAATATATGGCGAACTTTCCTTGTATGGTGCGAACTTTATCTGCTGATAATAGGTGCGAACTTCTTATTGGAATGAATGAATAACAATGACAAGAAGACCTTGTATTTATGCAAGAGAGGCGCCTCTTCAAGTTAGGTCGGCCCCCTTTTAGGAAAACATAAATAATAAATAATAAATACAATTTAGGGTCGGCCATAGTAAGTGTGAATCCTTTAAGGGTCGGCCCTTTGACATTTAGAAAATATTCATTTAATGTATTCTCTTGGGAAGTGCAGACCGACGCTGTAATGAACATCAACATTCACAACAACTTCTTACAAAGTCCTCAATGGGAAAACTTCCTTTCCTCCTCAATCTAAGCTAACCTCTAAGCTAAATGCTATATGCCTTCTATTCTCTAGCTCAACTCTATCTCTGATTCAATTCTAGTTCTAATCTAATTGATTACAAATGAGGGGGGATGCCCCTTTTATAGTTAGCCCATTTCAATGGACGGTTCGGATTTAATTACAATGAAGGGCTCAGATCGAGCCACCTATGCCCTGATTAGGGTGTCTGCCCTAAAAACCGCCACAGAGAGGAGTGGGCAATGAATGCACAGAATATTCTCCACTCCCCTGCAGGAATCATAATGAGCAATTAATGCCCACTACCATCATCAAGAAGATCCTCATCCATGAGAGCGTTCCCATTGGCCTTCTCCCGGATAGCAAACTCGGTCAACCGGGCCAATACCGCTTCAACCTCTTGGGCAGAAATCGGTGGAATATGGTTGAGCTGGAACTCCAAGACTGCTACCGTTTGTCCGTGCCGGATGTAAGATTTCCTCCATGCCACCAAGGCTTCTTGGGTATGCTGAATAATACTAGAGAAAGTGGAGACATTCTCAAAGTCATCCAGGACAAGCGACCTCGCAGCTGAGAAGAATGGAGCCAGTTTGTCTTTCAAGCCATCAGCAGTTATTTCCTCTGGGGCCAACTTTCTAGCAAATATGGCTTCTAATGTATTAAGGACTCCCTCCAAGATGTTACCCATTGCTTTCCTCACTCTGGCTGAATCTGCCCTTGCTGCATCGTGAAATCCACGGCCTGTGACCACCGAGGAGTACCAACCAGTGAAATCATACCTGTCACCCCTCTGAATTACACCTCCATCCACCAGGGTTTCTAGAGGTATATGCATCAAAGCCCCCAAATGAAGTACAGTCTTCGTCTGATAGATGCGGGTATCGCCCCAGGCCTGATCCACCATGTCAATCCGTGCCAAAATACTTGAGGCCTGTCGATAAGCATTGGCGAGGTCCTCCATGAATTTCCTTGTCTCAGTACGAACATGGTTAACCCACTTGTCCGCTTCCGTTTCCATCTTCTTTAAATCTTCTAAGCCAATAACCGACTCCCTCGGAAGCTCAGGTGGGAGTTCTACTGCTGGGTCTGCCGGTTCACCTGGACGCGCTAGACTTTGCACATATCCAATCAAGGTTTTGTGCTCTCTCTTTAACTTCTTATACTTCCCTTCTGTTCTGAGCAACTGATCCTTCAACGCCTGATAGGAGTTATCGAACTCCTCGACAATTTGGGCTTCCGTAGGACGACCCAACTCTACGGTGGTGATCACATAGTTCTCGGGCCTCTCCTCGGCTCGATCATACTCCTCCCTTGGAACAACCACCTGAAGCATGCGAGAGCCTGACTCATCAGTCGAGATCTTTGAAAACATCCCGGCCCTTTTCTTTTCTGGTGGCGCACTGATCCTCCTAAGGAACTCCTCCATCTCGATGGCTGGATCCGTATCATCCTCGGGTTCTCTTCTCATTCTGTCCGAAAGCCAATCCGGCACCGTCTGCTGCGGATTACAAATGACAAGGGGCTGCTCTTCCGTTGCCTCCACCTCGTGCACTTCTTCTCTTCTTGCACTGTTCTGCTCGGGCTCATCATCTTCCACGAGCTGCGTATCTCCCGACCCTTGGGTTCTCTGTTCTGTGTTTTCCTCTTCCTCCAATGTCATGTCCAACATCTGTTGGAAATGAGTGTCAGCCACTGTTTCCTCTTCTTCCTCTTGTCGGCCAGCCTTGGATACACTGACGTTTATACTATCTGATTCTCGGATGTTGGGTTGATCCACCTCCTCAAGCTCCCGCTCTTCACCCAATCCTGCCCTCTGATCAGCAAATAATGAAATCACTCTCAAACTCGAAGACTGAGTTTGTGAGTGCATAGGTGATGTTGTTCCATCCTCAACGGTATCGGCTGGGTTGGTACTTCTACTTGTGCTTCCGGTGTTTGAGCAACCTGTTTTCCCCTTCTCACCGATAGCGGCCTTGGGTCACCCATCAAGCTATAAGTAAGGGCGATCGATCTGCTCTTAAGTCTGCATACATGTCTATCGACCCAAGCTCTTGTGAAAGTCAACACCGGAATAGAGAGCGTGTCCAAGTCCATGATTTCTGGCTCGAACCAATCAGGTGGTGGGACCGAAGTATCCCTGACTGAACCATAGTCGGGCTGTATAATGTTGACATCCTCTTCCACCTGGTCGGGAACTGGGATGATCTCACATTCCCTGATCAATTTGAGGGGAAGCCTAGAAAACATCCTTTTCCTTATTTCAACCTCATCAACAGCATTTGCCCAAAAGTCCTCAATGTGGGCCTTGTGTCGGTACTCAATGTTCTGTATCATTCGGATGTTTCTATAAGGATCGAAATCCTGTCTGCCTGTGTGATACGATAGATGATAGAATTGTAGCTCATCCTCTGCCTCTCGAGCTGCCTGCAAGGAGGGACACACCTCAGTGGAATTTCCCATGGCAATAGGAAAGTCAAGTCCACCCTTCTTCTTCTTTTTCTGAATCTTATCATAGGTGATCAATTGCCTAGATATTTCCAGCATTATAATGTGATCGGTGGGGTACCTCGGTAGCCGGTATGGATATGAAGTGAACCCCTGCAGCCTAATGTAAGTGAATTTCGAAAATTGGATGAGCCAATATCCGTATTCCTCTATCAATGCTTGTGCCTCTTTGGATATTCTTTGCTGCGTTCTCCGCTGAAGGGTCCTCGTGATGTGCATTGTGAATGCGTCATTAGCCCGTTTGTAACTGGTAGGGTTAGTTAGATGCAACTGTGTGCAGGCCTCATGGATTTTGAACTGATCAGGTGCACAGCCTATTGGCTCCTTGT
Organism: Sequoiadendron giganteum; assembly: GCA_007115665.2. NCBI lineage: Eukaryota > Viridiplantae > Streptophyta > Pinopsida > Cupressales > Cupressaceae > Sequoiadendron > Sequoiadendron giganteum. The sequence goes on from CM021103.1 coordinate 1,266,640, forward strand.
ATGTAATCCCTCGGTACTTGGTCATTCTAGCCAACATATATATCACATACGAGCTCATGTAAAAGGTTTTCGTCCCCCTCAGGCTCCTGAATTGTTCATCTATGTTATCACTGATCATTCTTGCCCAATCAACACACTCCTTTCCCTCCAGGATGATCTCGATGAAGTAGAACATCCAAGGCTCGAAGAAGTAGGCTTGTGCACTCCCATGATTAGCTCCGGGCACTAAATTGCTGGTGGAAAACCAGCGGCTGCGTAGATACCACTCTTCATGATGTTATGTGCCGTGACTGACGGTTGATGGCCTCCCAGTCCGTACATCCTAGACTTGAGTGCATTTAGATTAAACGACCTGAGGTTGGTGTCACTTAATCCTGCCAACTTTGAGACAATTGCCGATTTTGGAAGAAATGACTTGGCGAGCCTTTTGATCATTGCCTGTCGGGATGAGCTAGCCTTGGCCATTTCAGTGTTTGCAGCTCTGCTTGTTCCTGCAACATCCTTTGCTCCAACCATCTGCAAGAATAAGATAGAATAATAATAAGTTAGTTTGCAGATTTTTAATAAAATAAAATAGCCTCTGAGACGGCTGCGGATGTGGAGTTAGCTTTTGAAAATAACATTCTTCAGCATAATTTTCTAATTCCAAACCTCAAACTGTATAAAAATTCTGAGCTTATAAAGAAGCTTTCAGCAACTGCACCCTGACTGGCGAAGAAAATTACAGCAAACTAACAACTTTCAACAATGTGGCTATTTTCGCAGCACAGAATAAATCAAACTTTTCACCACACTTTGTCAACTTCAACAATTTGGAGAATGAAGAAATGAAGAGAGATTGCTGCAATTTCTTCTCAACTCCAACAACAACTAGCTTTCAGCAGCTCGAATAATTAAAATCTGCAGCAACTCCAAGAACTCTCGTGCAACTTCGAAAATGATTTCAACAACCTTAACTCTCAGCAGTTTGGAAATAAAATCTCCAACAACTTCAAGAACCTCTGCAACTTCAAAAATCTGTAGCAACTTCAACTTTCAGCAATCCGGAAATATCTCTCCAGCAACTGCAGTATATGATTTCGAAATTTGCAGCAACACCCTCTCAGCTCTTCAAGAATTAAAATCCTTAGCAACTTCGCTCTTAGAAGAATAAAATCCAACCTCACTCTCAGCAACTTCGAAAAAGATTTTGATCTCTCACAAAATTCTTCACTTCAGCAATTCCAAGCTCTTCGAAACGTGTGAAGAAATGAAAGAAATGAAGTTGTTTAAATAACTCTTCACGAAGAATCCTGTTGAGTAGTGTTGGGGCTATTTTTAGCACCTTCATCAATTCTCCACTCTCTCCGTTCGACATCTTCTAATTCATGCGCAATAGTGGGCTAGTCGTCAGCCGGTCATTATGGCAGTTGCCATTAATGAAGATTCTTTCTTCTTCAAATTTCGAATTTTCCCTTTCTAGTTTGCTAGTTAACTCTTGGTGATTTAAACAACTCGTGAGAAAAAATCACTTGACTTGGTTGAAAATTCCATTTTAAAATCTTCGTAGTGTTTAAATAAATTTGATTCGAAAAATTCGTGGGAGTTGTAAATTCATTTCCAACTTTTAAAATGTCTGTCATTTAAATCCTCAATTTCGTAAAATTTGCCTTAGACATTTTAAATTTTCTCTTTAAAATATTCAACTCCGGGTGATTTAGAATCACTTGCCTATTCGAAATAACTCATCCTTTGAGATTTAATTTCCGTTAGGAAAATAATCTAGGCAAAACGAATTTCCTCTGAAAATATTAAAATTTTCCTTAGGAAATTAATTTTAAAAATATCCTGACCCATGGGTGCCTTTTAAACGGGTTCATTTAATTTTCCACTTAGAAAATATTTCATCAAGTTGTTCACCCCGTTTAAATGTCTCTGGAAAATTTTCATATTCACCCACTCTTTCCGTTTATTCAATTTTTCAAATTCTTATGCCTTAGGAATTTCTCCACTTCACACACTTAGTAGAAAATTTAAATTCTCACCCCCCTTAGGCGTATATTTCTCTCTGGTGAAATATTTATTTCATTTAGAAAAATTTCTCACTTTACACCTTTGGCGCCCTTGACCCCTTGGTATTTTTTTATGACTTAAATTTTTTTCTCAAGTCTTCATTTCATGGGCGCAAAAGGGAGGGTGAGCTTTCATTTGCAATGCCTTAGCATTTTCTTCTCTTTTATTTTTTTGTGTGCTAACTCCTTCATGGTGGGCGCATTTAGACATGTCCACTTTTATTTTCCACGCCTTAAGAGTATTTTGAAATTTCATCAACTTCTTCAAGGGCGCATTCTCACCTTAGCATTTTCGTTTTTTTAACACTTAGAAACTTTTTCTAAGTCTTCACTCCTTGAGGTGGGCGCATTTAGGGTGGCAAGCTTTCATGTAAGGGCGCATTTTGATGGGCTTACTTCCATCTTTGCCTTAGGCGTTTTTTAGGCTTCCATTCCTCTTTGGGCGCAAATGAGAGGTGGTGCTTTTGTTTCTCATGCCTTAGAATATTTCTTCAAGGCTTTCACTACTTGAGGGCGCATTTTGAAGCCTCCACTTCCATGTTAAGGCGCCTTTTCCCCTTCATACTTTATTTTTAATGCCTTAGGCAATTTCGAAGTATCCTTCCTAAGGTGGGCGCATTTAAGGTGATATGCTTTCATGTGAGGGCGCATTTCAATGTCCCTACTTCCATTTCAATGCCTTAGGCATTTTATCAATCATTACCTTCCTTTTACCTTGAGGGCGCAAATAGACATGGCTACTTTTGTTTTTGCCTCAGAATATTTTTCACTTTTTCCCCTTTTTGGAGGTGGGCGCATTTAGCTATGAGAGCTTTCATTAGAGGGCGCAAATGGGGGCGGCTGCTTTTTTTTTTTGCCTTAGAAATTTCCAAGTCACTCCAACAACCTTGGGCGCATTTCCACATGCCTAGTTTCATTTTGTGCCTTAGAAGATTTCATGTTAACCTCTCCATGGTGGGCGCATTTAGGGGGTGGTACTTTCAATTTCACACTTAGCCGCATTTTGAAGGTGACCCCCTTGAAGTTTCCACGCCTTAGGAATTTTCATAGTCTCCCTCTTGAAGGTGGGCGCATTTTGAGCCTTGTGCTTTTGTTTTTTTGCCTTGGGAAAGTTTTCACACACTTAGAATTTTGCTTGAGGGCGCATTTGAGAGGGTGTGCTCTCACTTTTGACTTAGAATATTTTCTAAGTCACTTCACAAGGTTGGGCGGATTTACCATGGGCTACTTCCATTTGAACACTTAGAAACTTTTTGACTTGCTTCCTTTACTTCAAGGTGGGCGCATTTGAGAGGGTGAACTTTCATTTCTCCATACTTAGACAAATTTCCATGCCTCAGAGATCTTGATCTCACATTCTATTTTTAGTAAGTCTTTGCTTTTCTGACTTCCATGGCTCCGTTTGGCATGAAAATTTCACCATATGACCCTCTTTGCCTTGTGAACCCGTTTTGCCAGTCCCACATGTCAGCCTGCTATTTATAGCCACCTGCTACTTATAGTAAGCCCTTGATTTCCTTGACTTCCTCAATTCCGTTTTGCCTGAAAATTTCATCATCTGATCTTGTTCACCTTGTGAACCTGTTTTGCCAATTATCTGCCCTGACCTGCTATTTATAGCCACCTGCTATTTATAGTAAGTTCTTGATTTTTGACTTCAGTAGCTCTGTTTGACTTGAAACTTGCAACGCCTGATCTTGAGAACTTGAGTGTCGCTCTAATGCCAACCTCGGGTGCAGACCTGTTATTTATAGCCATGCCCTGACTTACTAAAAATAGTAAGTTCTCCGATTCTGCTCAAATTTTGCCAGCAGGTGCCTTGAAGTATGTTGACATTGGTGGGGTACTTCGTTTTGACTATTTCTGGATTTCACCCCCTATAAAAGTGGAAACCCTAATTTGACTTGCATGTATCCTGAACGGTCTCCGTTTGACTTCGTTCCTTCTGCATGTTGTTCTGCTCGCTGAACTGGAGTGTTAGGCGGCTGCTAGAGTGTACCTGCTAAAAATAGAAACTGCCTGAAAAGTGACTCATCCACTGCCGGATGGTTTTGCATGTTATATTGCCCGTGGGGTCTCAAGAAACCCAGAAAAACCCAGAAAACTGGTCTGCATGCATTCACTGGCTAAAAATAGTAAGTCCTCGAAATTTGATCTTCTCCGCTTGCATGTCACACTGTTGCGAAGCTCTTGAAAAACCCAGAAGTAATCTCTGGACATGCAATGAAGAATCATATGTTTGACCCCTGAAAATGGCTCCTGAAGCCTGGACTGCTAAAAATAGCAAGTTGTTTGATTTGGCTCAAAATTTACGTGCAAGCAGTTTGATGTTATCTGAATGTGGTGGAACTGACAGAATTCCAAAATTTCAATAAAATAGTCCCAAATTGAATACTTACTAAAAATAGCAAGTTGCCGGAATACAGTGAAAATTTAATGGGACCCTGCCGGAAGTCTTCTGACTGCTGTACTAAGCTTGGATTTCAATTTTACAACTCAGTTTGACCTTTAATAAGCCTGAAGGATGAAAACCCTAATTACACAGACTTAACCAATACTTCAACCTGGGTCAAACGACAGGACATCCCCGGAAGGACCAGAGATAGAGAGAGAGAGACGCACTAACCAAAGCCAAACGACCAGAATGGAGCAAAAATTAGGGGGTCCCCATCTGAATGGGGTGATGTGTGAAAAAGGTCACAACACATAGCACATTGTAAGTCATTCTATGGTTTTACAGGTTACCTATTGGAGATTGTGTGTCACCCTTAGCCTAGCATTTTCTTAAAAAGTTAAATATTAATATTTTGAAGTTTGTTTAACTTTTAATATTTTTATGTTTTTTAATTTAAATGTTTTTTATTATTTTAAAAATATTTTTATATTTATTTAAATATTAACATTTTAAAATTTATTTAATTTTTTAGTTTTAAATTTTATATTATATTTAAATAAAAGTAAAAAATTATATTATTCAAATTTTAAGTTGCTGGTTTTGGTATGGGATCGGGTATGGGTATGGGATATGGGTACATTGATACGACGATTTTTTTTTCTTGGGTACTGTACGTTTGGGTACGGCTATATGTATACAAAATTGTAAATGCATTTGATAGTATGATACTTCATCATTGATCAATGGTAGTGATAAAGATAGATGCCAATTGATGGTTCAAATTTCAATATTATGTCATATATCAGATATGTCTAGGGTCATAATTCAAATGAAAATCATTACAATTACAAAACTGAAATAAATACACTAAACAATTGTACAATTGTCTTCAATCTTCATCAATCATCAAAAGGATCTAGATCAAGGTCACCGGTTGGTTCAACATCATTTGAACCATGTTGGCGTTTCAAATCGCACCTCTGGAATGCGTTCTGGAAACGGACAGCTATGTGCAATAAACTGCTCTTTGAATTAGGAGGGGAAGCTCCCTCTTTTGCCGAGTTGCATAAAGAAAGTAAACTAAACTTAATTTTGCCTATCTTTTTGGTTCAGCTGCGAGAACACAAGGTTATAGAACACTAGATGTTGCGGCTGAGGTTTTCCCTTTAATGAAACTAGACAGCTACAACTTAACCTATGCTTAAAACGTTTCTACCCTCTCAAGTAAACGCAGAGCAAGAGAGTTTAGAAATGGGCGAGTTTGATTTCTGACAAAGATACTTAAACAAACTTTTCTTCAACATACATTTTAAGCAAGTTGAAAAAGAGATCATAAAAGTATTACGGAAATATGAGACTTTTATTTCAGGAGTAGCAAAGCAAGCTTCAAGGTTTTATTTACTCATACTTCTAACACAAAACAATAAACGGAAATTTGAGATATTTATATCGAGGGCAGCAAAGCAAGCTTCAAGATTTTATTCACTCAAACTTTTGGAACAAAGATTACAATTTCGGGACAACAAGTTGTAGCAAAATACTTACAACATGCGATCAACCTGATTATAATTGACACATAACACATGCACTAAACAAGGATTTGCAGCTAAGGAGGCATGCAAACTTGCTCTTTACACAAAGTGAACTGACACTAGACGATAACAAACATGAAGGCATAAGCTCAACGATTCTGTTATCACAAGCACGGTTAAACTAAAATGAGCAAACACTGCTCTTACTTATAACTAAGCAGAGGAGTAGGGAACCCTAAAATCTCCTTGCTTTTACAACTACTACTTGCCAACATGCAAGCTTTATTTCTAAATCTAGAACAAGATAAAATATCTAAACCCTAGAAAGCATCTAAAACGGAAAGTGCCAACTCGTGACAACTTGTTACAATTGTTTTCTTTCTATCCTCAAAGAATGGATAAGATTTGAGACAAGAATAGAAAGAAAGGGTGGGAGAAGCTTCTAGAAGAAAGCAGATTTAAATCTCGATCACATCCCGCTAAAAAGCGGGCAACTTCATCTGTAGTAGGAGTGTTGATGCTATTAATAGCAAAATGCCGCTTTTCCAAGATTTCTTCGCCATTTGCAATAGATCTCAAGAAATCTTCACTCTCATTGGATGCTTTCTCAAACTGTGCTGACATCATGGAAATCATCTTCATTCTTCCAACACTGCCATCGCTGCCATGCAAGATACTCTGAAACTCTGTTTGGACTACGTTAAGCCCAATGTATGAACCATCCTCAAGGCAATACTGACAAGGACTTGCTGCAACAAATTCTCTGATGAATCTAAGAGTATCAATGACTCTTTGTTTATACACCGCAAACTCCTCAGATATTCTAACATATGTATTTACCTTGAAAAGATGACTTTCTTTCCACTCCAGGATTTGTCTTTTATGTTCCCTTGCCATTGTAGAGCCACAAGCCATCTCTAAATCTGCAATTATGATTTCGTGCATTGGCTTGAACTCGACTATCAGCTGCTCAAAATCCTGGATACCTTGACGTAAATCATGAGCTTTGTATCTTAACTGGAAGACCTGTGTTAGAACTTCTTTTCCTCTGTTGATGATCTTTTCCATCCACTCTTGAGTTTGTTTTCCACAAATAACTAACTGCCTTAACTGCTACTGATCAGCCGGTGTTTCTAAGACTTGAGACAACAACTGAGTTGTTTGTGAGGTGCCTTGGATAAGATTTGATATGTATAACCGGAGTTGACGATTTTCAGCCTTGTGGGCTGCCTTGTCTTCTCCATCCTTCTACACTCTTTATTGAATATTCTCTGTTACCATCTTAAACAAACTCATATCAGCATGTCGGGTACTTTTACCAAGGTTTGCTTTGACCATTATGAAATCATCAACATCCACCTCATTCCTGATTTTATCTTCAAGAGGCGTAGCTGTCTCCATGACCATTTCTCCCTCAAGATTTCTCTCAAAATGCATTTGTTTCTTGGCCTTCTTTTTGGGTGCTTCCTGATATATACTGAGGTCATCATCAATCACCTGATACGAAGGCCTTCTTCTCGTCCTTCCCAAGGAGCTCTCAAGCCAAGATGTGGTATCTCTACTAACATCCAAGGGATGAATAATTGTAACGTTGGCCTCTATCTCCTCGTCTTGCAAATCAATGTGAATTGGCAAAGACCTAGGAGACGGTAAAGGATTTTGTATCAAAGGCTCATCTTGTACTTCTTGAAGTATGGGCTCTGGTGGAGGAACTTCTGTCTCAGCTGTAGGCTGCTCCTGTATAACAATTCCTGTGTAGTCCAACCTCCTTTTGGCACTCTTTGCTGATCTACTGCCCTTTGTGACCTCTTGAGACTGAACTTTTTCTTTGTTCTTTGTTTGCGCTCTCGAAGAAGAGGGAAGAGATGAATGTTTCTTTGGTGGCTCTGCTACTGGAATGGACTCTCTTCTTTTAAGGACTAAGAAAGTCTTACTGTACTCTACCACTTGTCGTGTTCTTTCTTCCACTATACTGCATTCTTTGTGATCCCAATTGACCTATGGAAGAGGTTGTTGTTCAACCTGATTTCTAGTGTAGGCTGGGAGAATTACATCTCCATCATCATCTGATAACCCTTCAATGTCTTCTGATAAGCGATCTTTCATCTGATGAAGGGTTAACCTATTGTTACTTCGCCTTCGCACCTCATACTCGTCTCTACAATTAGCCCAAAAGTCTTCAAGTGCAGGCACATGAGCATAGTTTTGACTAAGTCGAGATGCATAGAAGCCATGGGGATCATATGATCGTCTCTCGCTGAAAGGGTTGAGACCAAATTTGTCTAACTCGTTACCCATTAGTTTAGCTTTTGCGGATGATCTACAAGTGTAAATACCTAAAGCAAAAGGAAAGCTGAAGGTTGGTTTCTTCTTGTTACGCAGACGAGTGTGAACATTTGATACCTGTCTGAAGAATTCCATACACACTACCTCATTTGATGGATACCTCGGTAACATGAGAGGAGCTTTTGAATAACCGTACACCCTTAGGTAAGTGAAGGTGGCAAACTGAATAAACCAATCAGCCCATTCTGATATTGCAGCCCTGGCAACAGATGAGATGCAAACATGTAGCTCGTTGTCCAGGTCTCGCACTGTGTAGATTAAGAATGCTTCATTCACCCGTTTGTGATGATGTGATGCAGCAGTGAACTCCAACTGAGTGTAATAATTGTAGACATGTTGAATGTTTAGAGAACTCTCTGTATTTAACCCTCTGAATTTACCCTGATAGGCAACCAAATAGACTAGGTAGGAAACCATGTGGAATGCATGTCTATTGAAATACTCAGTTATTTGATGGTGTAACCAATCACTGATCAATATAGGCCAGTCATAGAACTCAGTCTTCTTCATTATGTGAGGTATAACGTAGAACATCCAAGGCTGAAATTTTGTTGCATCTGCTTGACCAGTAACCCGGTTGAGTAGAGTGATTATTATAGCAAATTCGTCCTTTTACTGTCCTCTTCCAACGTCCTTTGGCAATGTGGTGTGTTTCTCCTTCAGACACCTGTGTGCAATCTTCTTGCTATACTTATCTTGATGCTCTTCCCATATCCTTTCACATTCTTCTACGTTGATGGTAACACTTCCAGGCCATGGTGGAATGGAGAAGCATTTCTCAATCATGTCTGGCTTTAGGCTGCATATGATTCTTCCATCAACTAACTGTATTTCCCTTGTGGCTGGATTATAATGCTTGATGCAAGCAATTATGAACTCTAGGCTCTGTACTGAGAAAGGTATGGATGCTGCTACAAGGAGACCTGAATGGCCGAGATGCCTGATGGTGGTGTTGCCTGCATCTTCTAAAGGACGTATATTGAACACTGGCTTGATATGATGCAAGTCTGTCTCGGCCGTTTCAACGAAATCATGGTACAACAGTGATTTGGTTTTGAATCTGCGGGAGTGCACTCCATTCTGCAAAACTTAAAGATTGACAGTAAACATGCCTAGGTTCTGACAATTTTTAGCAAACTTTCTAAATTTAGCTTGCTGATTTTTCTTCCTCCAACGGACGAAATTTTGATTTTTTTTTTGAGATATGGGTTTTGATTAGAATTTTGTTACAAGCCAACCCAGATCGTCCGTTTTTGAAAATATGAAGTGAAGACTGAAAAAGTAGCAAACCCTAATTTTCTCCCAAAAAAACAGAAAAAGTTGGCATTTGGGTATTGTTCTTGAGCATATTCTGGATGAACCCAGTTGATCAGATTTTACAAACCTGGCTTTTGACTGAAAAAACAACTTTAAGTTTATCTGAAAAAGCTGTGATATGGGTTTTGTCTAGAAGAAGGTTTAGCATAGACCCATAAGATTAGAAATGGATGAATTTGAAGTTTTCCCTGATATGCAAAATAAAAGCAACTGCTGCAACTTAGAGAAAATTCTTCAACAATTTGTCCAGAAGATTGAACAAAAATGGATCAGCTTGCTGAAAATTGAAACAATGTTGGCTAAACATTGCTTGAATTAACAAAGGACTAGATTACAATATATAGGGGAGGTAGAGCACTGTAGACATTAAAATGTCTAACTACCTCAACTACTTACTACTGTAGATATAATTGACCATTATACAATAGAGAATTTAATATTCTAACACCCTCCCTTAATGGTCAATCTACTGACTAGCCTACAGAAAACAATCTGTAGGTCGATTGGTCAGAAATTCTTCAGAACACCCTGCTGCTACGGAGACCCTCCCTGGATCTGCAGAATGTGAATGACCAAGAGAACCAAAAAACTGAGAAGGCTGCCACCTTCTTTAGAATGCTCTGCAACAAGAGACAAAAGCCTTGTTGACGTGCTTTTTATGACAGCGCCAGCACAGAATAAAGTTGCCCAACGGTCACTCTATTCTCTCTTGATCAAAGTGTCCCACACGCTAAGATTGCTTGAAAGTTCATGTGTTCGACTCCAAGGTTCCTTTTATCGCGAATAGACTCAGTTGGTTGATGTGTTTTGCTGGTTATTTCAAGGGGACTTACATAGTTGTTCGACTTTGTGAAGCAATTAGGACATGAATGATTTGGCAATATGGTTCTGGTATCTAGACTGACTCGGAAAATGCAGAATTTAAAGGGGATAGGGATAGGGATTCTACAAATCTATTTCTAAAGGGTGGAGGACGAAGATCGACTTAAACAATCTTCAAACCAAACTTTGCTTTGTCTCCTTTCGAACAACTCCGACAAAGTTGGTGCAATCTTCAAAGGATGAGAAAAGTGTTCAAACTATGACGCAACATGTTCATACCGTCAATACGACGCATACAAACATGTGAACCATAATCGAAGTTAAGTGCTGATACTCCAGTTGACCACGCAAGGCGAACTCACCATCAGCCAATCCGCTAGTGGTATGGACGAGAAGACTTGCTCAAATCACAACGCCACACTCCACAGCTAACAACTACTTGCATGAAATAAAATCTATTTTACTCTATCTACCTTGAATTGGAAAGACGAAATGGCCTTGCTAGCTACTCATAACAAAGAAGAAATCACCAAGCAATGAAACTCTTTGTATTATGAAAAGTGTTCACAACAACCTTTTACAAAACTTTCAAAGGAAAGTTTTCTTCCCTCCTCAATCTAAAGCTAACTTCTAAGCTAAATGCTATAAGCCTTCTACTCTCTAGCTCTGATTCAACTCTTGATCTAATCTCTATCTAATGATTTACAAATGAGGGGGGATGCCCCTTTTATAATAAGTCCAATTCAGTGGATGGTTCAGATCAAATTACAATGAAGGGCTCAGATCGAGCCACATATGCCCTGATTAGGGTTTCTGCCCTAAAAACCGCCACAGAGAGGAGTGGGCAATGAATGCACAGAATATTCTCCACTCCCCTGCAGGACTCATAATGAGCAATTAATGCCCACTACCATCATCAAGAAGATCCTCATCAAGCAGCGCGTTCCCACTGGCCTTCTCCCGGATAGCAAACTCGATCAACCGGGCCAATACTGCTTCAACCTCCTGTGTAGAGATCGGTGGAATATGGTTGAGCTGGAACTCCAAGACTGCTACCGTCTGTCCGTATCTGATGCAAGATTTTCTCCATGTCACCAAGGCGTCCTGGGTATGCTGAATTATACTAGAGAACGTGGAGACATTCTCAAAGTCATCCAGGACAAGTGACCTCGCAGCTGAGAAGAATGGAGGCAGTCTACTTTTCAAGCCATCAGCAGTTATCTCCTCTGGGACCAACTTTCTAGCAAATATGGCTTCTAATGTATTGAGGACTCCCCCCAAGATGTTGCCCATTGCTTTCCTCACTTTAGCTGAATCTGCCCTTGCTGCGTCGTGAAATCCACGGCCTGTGACCACCGAGGAGTACCAACTGGTGAAATCATACCTATCACCTCTCTGAATTACACCTCCATCCACCAAGGTTTCTAGAGGTATATGCATCAAAGCCCCCAAATGAAGTACAGTCTTCGTTTGATAGATGCGAGTATCACCCCAGGCCTGATCTACTATATCCATCCGTGCCAAAATATTTGAGGCCTGTCGATAAGCATCGGCAAGGTCCTCCATGAATTTCCTTGTCTCAGTATGAACACGGCTAACCCACTTGTCCGCCTCCGTTTCCATTTTCTTCAAATCCTCTAAGGCGACAACTGACTCCTTCGGAAGCTTTGATGGACGTTCCATTGCTGGGTTTGCTGGTTCACCTGGACGTGCTAGATTTCGCACGTATCCTATCAAAGGTTTTGTGCTCCTTCTTCAATTTCTTATACTTCCCCTCCGTGCGGAGCAACTGATCCTTCAATGCCTGATAGGAGTTATCGAACTCCTCGATAACTTGGGCTCCCGTAGGACGACCCAACTCTACTGTGGTGATCACATAATTTTCAGGCCTCTCCTCGGTTCGATCACAATCTTCCCTCGGAATAGCCACCTGAAGCGTGCGGGAGCCTGACTCGTTGGTCGAGATCTTTGAAAACTTTCGGGCCCTTTTCTTCTCTGGTGGCGCACTGATCCTTCTAAGGAACTCCTCCATCTCAATGGCCGGATCCGTGTCATCCTCGGGTTCTCTCCTCATTCTGTCGGAAAGCCAATCAGGCACTGTCTGTTGTGGATTACAAATGACAAGGGGCTGTTCTTCTGTTGCCTCCATCTCGTGCACTTCCTCTCTTCTTGCACTGGTCTGCTCAGGCTCATCCTCCTCTATAATCTGGGTATCTCCCGACCCTTGGGTCCCCTGTTCTGTGTTTTCTTCTTCTTCCAAAGCCGTGTCCAACATCTGCCGAAAATGGGTGTCGGCCATTGTTTCCTCTTCCTCCTCCTGGTTGGCCGCCCCTGGATAAACTGACACTAGCTGATTCCCGGGCGTTGGGCTGATCTACCTCCTCAAGTCCCCGCTCTTCCTCTAATCCTGCCCTCTGATCGGCAAATAATGAAACCACTCTTAAACTCGAAGATTGAGTTTGTGAGTGCACGGGTGATGCTTGTTCTATCCTCAACGGTATCGGTTGGGTTGGCACTTCCACTTGTGCCCTCGATGTCTGAGCAATTTGTTTCCCTCTTTTTACCGATAACGGCCTTGGGTCACCCATCAAGCTGTAAGTAAGGGCGATCGACTTGCTCTTAAGTCTGCATACATGTCTGTCGACCCAAGTCCTGGTAAAAGTCATCACCGGGATAGAAAGAGTGTCCAAGTCCATGATCTCTGGCTCGGACCAATCAGGTGGTGGGACAGGAGTATCCCTAACTGACCCATAGTCGGGTTGCATGACGTTGACATCCTCCTCCACCTGGTCGGGAACTGGAATAATCTCACATTCTCTAATCAACTTGAGAGGAAGTCTGGAAAACATCCTTCTTCTTATCTCAGCCTCATCCACTGCATTTGCCCAAAAGTCCTCCAGATGAGCTCTGTGCCGGTATTCAACGTTCTGTATCATCCGGATGTTCCTGTAAGGATCGAAATCCTGCCTGCCTGTGTGATATGACAAATGATAAGATTGCAGCTCGTCCTCCGCCTCTCGGGCTGCCTGCAAAGAGGGACACACCTCAATGGAATTTCCCATGGTGATGGGGAAATCAAGTCCACCCTTCTTTTTCCTTTTCTGAATCTTATCGTAGGCAATCAATTGCCTAGATATCTCAAGCATTACTATGTGATCAGTGGGGTATCGTGGTAACCGATACGGATACGAAGTGAACCCCTGCAGCCTAATATATGTGAATTTCGGGAATTGGATGAGCCAATACCCATATTCCTCAATCAATGTCTGTGCTTCTTTAGATATTCTCTGCTGCGTCCTTTGCTGAAGCGTCCTCGCAATGTGCATTGTGAATGCATCATTTGCCCGTTTATAGTTGGCAATGTTAGCCAAATGTAGCTGTGTGCAGGCTTCATGAATTTTGAATTGACCAGGGGCACAGCCGATTGGCTCTTTGTACGAAATCCCTCTGTACTTAGTCATTCTGGCCAACATGTAAATCACATATGAGCTCATGTAGAAAGTCTTCGTCACCTTCAAGCTCCTGAATTGCTCATCGATGTGGTTGCTAATCATCCTAGCCCAATCGACACACTCTTTTCCTTCCAAGATGATCTCGATGAAGTAGAACATCCAAGGCTCGAAAATGTAAGCCTGTGCACTCCCATTCACCCGGCTCAGCATCATTATCAAATCACAGTATTCTTGTTTCACGTCCTCGGCAATTATCTGCTTTGGGAGCTTAGTGCGGGGTGGCCTCGGCTTCTGCATCCAAACTCTGTTGATGACTGCAGTGACTCTTTCGAAAGAGGAAGAGTACATCTTATCTGCCCTCTTGTTTGTCCTGTATAACATCTCCTCAGCAGTTGGAATCCCAAATGCCTCTCCGATGGCATCCGGTGTGAAGTTGGCGAGCAGTTTACCATCCGGAGAGACAATCGTCCTACGTTCTGGCTTGTAGTGATTGGCGCACTCCATAATTAGCTCCGGACACTGAATTGCTGGCGGAAAACTAGCAGCTGCGTAGATTCCACTCTTCATTATATTATGTGCCGTGACGGATGGTTGATGGCCCCCTAGCCCGAACATCCTCGATTTGAGTGCATTTAGATTAAATGAACCAAGGTTGGTGTCATTTAATCCTGCCAACTTTGAAACTATTGCTGACTTTGGGAGAAATGGCTTAGCGAGCCTTTTAATCATTGCCTGCCGGGATGAGCCAGCCTTGCCTGCTTCAGTGTTTGCAGCTCTGCCTGCGGCTCTGCTTGTTCCTGCAACATCCTTTGCGCCAGCCATCTGTAAAAATAAAATAGAAGAATAAGCTAGGCTGCAGATTAATAAAATAAAACAATTCCCGAGATGGCTGCGAATACGGAGTTAGCTTTGAAAATAAAATTTCTCAGCATAAATTTCTAACTCCAAACCTCGTACTGTATAAAAATCTCTGAGTTTAGAGACAACTCTCAGCAACTGCACTTCTGACTGGTGAAGAAAAAACGCAGCAAGCTAATAACTTTCAGCAATGTAGCTAATTTCTCCAGCACAAATAGTTCGAACCTTGACTTTACTTTGTCAACTTCAGCAGTTAGAGGAATAAAGAGTTGCCAGCAATATGAAATTTCAACTTCCTCAACTTCTCAACGTTTAAACTTCGCAGCAACTCCACTTTCAGCTCTTTGAGAATTAAATTCTCCAGCAACTCCGGAAAATAACTTCAACCTTCAACTTCGAAGTCGCAGCAACACACTTTCAGCTTTTCGAAAGAAAGAGTCTCGGCAAATGAAATTTTCTCCAGCACTTCGTACTTTCAGCAACTCAACACTCCGAAATAAAATAAACTCTCACAGAATTTCTCTCCTCAACCACTTGGAAAATATTTCAATCTCTCAAGAACTTCTTCAGCAACTTCAACTTCGAAACAATGTGAGGAGAAATGAGAGAAGAGATTGTTTAAATAACTTTTCTCGGAGAATCCTGCTAAGTAGTGCTGGGGCTATTTTTAGCACCTTCATCAATTTTCCACTATCTTCGTTCGGAATCTTCTAATTCAAGCGCAGTAGTGGGCTAGTCGTCAGCCGGTCATTATGGCAGTCGCCATTAATAATGATTCCTTCTTCTTCAAATTTCGAATTTTCCTCTTAGTCTGCCAGTTAACTCTTGGCGATTTAAACAACTCGCGAGAAAAACAATCACTTGAATTCCATTTTAAAATCTCGCAGTGTTTAAATAAATTCAACTCGAAAAAAATCGTGGGAGTTGTAAATATATTTCCAACTTTTAAAATGTCTGTCATTTAAATCCTCGATTTCATAAAATTTGCCTTAGACATTTTAAATTCTCTCATTAAAATGTTCAACTCCGAGTGATTAAAAATTATTTGCGTGCTCGAAATAATTCGTCCTTTGAGATTTAACTTCCGTCAGGAAAATAATCTAGGCAAAACGAATTTCCTCTGAAAATATTAAAATTTCCCTTAGGAAATTAATTTTCAAACTCTGTTAACTCATGGGTGCATTTTAAACGGGTTCATTTGATTTTCACTTGACCCATGGAAAATATTCATCGATATCAAATCTTCCCCTTGAAAAAATTCGTCAACTTTCAACTGCCTTTGGAGAATTTTAAAACTCATCAAATCATCCTTCCATGCCAAGGGCGTATTTTTCCCTAGTGAAGTGTTATCTCACTTAGAAAAAATTTTCTAACATTTTCTCTACCATAGGCGTATATTTTTGATGAAATATTTATTTCATTTAAAAAAAATTTCCTCACTTTACACCTCTGGCGCACTTGACCCCTTGGCATTTATTTTTTTGCGACTTAGAAATTTTCTCCTGTCATCTCACATCTTGGGCGTATTTCTCTCAGTGATGTTTTATTTTGCTAGCTTTTACCCTTGCCACGCCTTAGAAACATTTTCAATCAAGGGCGTATTTAGCACGAGCCACTTTCATTCTCCACACTTAGAAGAATTTAAAAAAAAACTCCACTTCAACTTGGGCGCATATTCATGTGTCTACTTCCATTTCGTGCCTTAGCATCTTATTGTCTCCTGGGCGTATTTTACTCATGCAAGCCTTGATTTCTCACTTAGAAAATACTCAAACACTTTATTCATCTTGGGTGCGTTTCATAGGGTTAACTTTTTATATTTCTCATACTTAAAACCCCTTCTAACTCATCCTCTTCATGGGCGCATTTAGAGGGTCAAGCTCCCATTTTCCATGCCTTAGAAAATTTCAAGACCTCCTCACCTTGAGGGCGCATTTCACCCTTGCAAGTTCTATTTCCTTCTACCTTAGGCGTTTTTCTTCTTAGCATCATCTAGGCTTGGGCGCATTTCATGGGGTTAACTTTCACTTCAGGGCGCATTTTGATGTGCTTACTTTCATTTCACTACTTAGAAAATTTCATATCTTCACCTTCCTTGAGGGCGCATTTTGACCTCTCTACTTTCATTTTATGCCTTAGAAGAATTTGAAGGCACTTCCAAGGTGGGCGCATTTCCAGGGGTCCACTTTGGTTTTCATGCCTTAGACGTTTTGAGAGAGTCATCAAGGTGGGCGCATTTCCTTGGGTCTACTTTCGTTTTCATGACTTAGAAACTTTTCACCTCTCCTTGGGCGCAAATGCTAGGCCATGCTTCTGTTTTGCTAGGTGGGCGCATTTACACATGTGAGCTTTCACTTTCCACGCCTTAGAACTTTTTCAAGGCATCTCTTCTTCCTTGGGCGCAAATGAGACCCTATGCTTCTGTTTTGCTAGGTGGGCGCATTTTCACATGTGAGTTTTCATTTTCACCATGAGCGCATTTCATAGGTTCCACTTTCGTTTTCATGACTTAGAAACTTTTCACCTCTCTCCTTTCATTTTAGGCGCATTTTGAGGTATGAGCTTTTGTTTTATGCCTTAGGCGTTTTGAGAGAGTCATCATGGTGGGCGCATTTTGATGGGTCTACTTTTATTTCTGCCTTAGACAATTTTCAAGCCTCTGCCTGCCCCTGCTCTTGCATTCTATTTTTAGCAAGTTGTGCTATTTTTAGCAAATCCCTTGATTTTCAACCTCTAAGGCTCCGTTTTGCCTGAAAATTTCATCAGATGATATTCTCTGCCTTGTGAACCTGTTTTGTCAGTCCTCTGCCCTGACCTGCTATTTATAGTAAGTTTGACTTTCTGACTTCAGTAGCTCCGTTTTGCCTGAAAGTTGCAACGCTTGATCTTGATAGCTTGAGGGTCACTCTGATGCCAACCTCGGGTGCAGACCTGCTATTTATAGCCGTGCCCTGACTTACTAAAAATAGTAAGTTCTCCGATTTGCTCAAATTTTGCCAGCAGGTACTGTGAAGTGTGCCGACATGGTGGGGTACTTCGTTTCGGCTATTTTTGGATTTTACCCCCTATAAAAGTGGAAACCCTAATTTGACTTGCATGTATCCCGAACGGTCTCCGTTTGACTTCGTTCCTTCTGCATGTCGTTCTGTTTGCTGAACTGGAGTGTTGGGCGGCTGCCAGAGTGTACCTGCTAAAAATAGAAATGTCTGAAAAGTGACTCATCCATTGCCGAATGGTTTTGCATGTCATATTGCCTACGGGATCTCAAAAAACCCAGAAAAACCCAGAAAACTGGTCTGCATGCATGCACTGGCTAAAAATAGTAAGTCCTCAAAACTCGATCTTTCCGCTTGCAAGTCACACCGTTGCGAAGCTCTCGAAAAACCCATAAAGAAAAACCTGACATGCGTTGAAAAACACTGCATGCGAACCCTAACAATAGCCTCCGAAGGCTGAACTCTGAAAGTGGTTGTCTCGGTTTGCATGTTACATCACTGCGAAGGTTTTGGAAAACCCAGAAGGATTCTCCAGACATGCATCTGAAAAGCTCATGTGGAAACCCTGAAAACGGCTCTTGAAGCCTGAACTGCCAAAAATAGCAAGTCGTCTGATCTGGCTCAAAATTTACGTGTAGGCAGCTTGATGTTACCCGGATGCAGTGGAACTGACAGAATTCCAAAATCTCAATAAAATAGTCCCAAATTGAATACTTACTAAAAATAGTAAGTTGCCGGAATACAGTGAAAATTTAGGGGGACTCTGCTGGAAGTCTTCTGACTGCTGTGCTAAGCTTAGATTTCAATTTTATGACTCAGTTTGACCTTTAATAAGCCTGAAGGATGAAAGCCCTAATTACACAGACTTAACCAACATTTCAACCTGGGTCAAACAACGGGACATCCCCGGAAGGACCAGAGACCAGAGAGAGAGCGAACCAAAGCCAAAAGACCAGAATGGAGCAAAATTTAGGGGGTCCCCATCTTGATGGGGTGATGTGTGAAAAAGGTCACAACAAGCCTGCCACTGACTTTGCCATCGAGATGAGTTTGCCACCAACCCTCCCAAAAACTACAGAACTGCCGACCAAAAGTCGTCACAAAATGTCCAACCTGATGTTGGATAACAGAGTTGTTCCTCCCTGAAACCAGAGACAGACCGAGAACAACGGACACGATTTTGAGGAGAAATTGGCAAACCGTCGAAACTGTTGCAGATGAGCATGACGCCCGAGAACTGACTGCAAGAAACTAGTGGTGCAGATGTTCGCCTCAGCAACTCCAAGTGCGACAAAAACAAATTGCAACAAACCACGATTTTTAAGGAAAAAATCGCCAAACCCAGATTACAAATCATCGTTTTTTCGGGAAAAAAAAAACGGTAAAAACCAGATACCAGAGAGCTCTCCCGAACAACAAAAACCCTAACTAGGGTATACAGGATAAACTCGTAATTTTTGAGGAGAAAATTATAAACCCTCCCAGATTACAGATTTTTTAAGGGAAAAAACTTTAAAACCCATAAGAATTTTTTAAGGTCAAAATTTTTTAAAACCTAGAAGACAGATTTTTTTTTTCTTTTACGGGACAAAAAATATTTAAAAACCCAAATTTTTCTCACCAAGCACGGATTTCGAGGCACTTCGAAGACAAAATCCAGAAGATTTGAAAAGTACCTAGAAAAGGACGTTGAAAAACCAGAAATTTTTCTGACTACCCAGAAAATTTCGTCAACACCCATTTGCATAGATTTCGAGGCACGAAAAACGATGCACCTAGAAAAAATGGAGACCAACCCAATTCAGATCTCGAAAAACCCAAAAAGAATCTGCAGTCGAAAAAAAATTTCCGCCTTGAAACAGAGGGTCAAAACTCTAGACAAAAATTTTGGAGCCCTAGGCAGCCATGGATGCTCAGAAAAGTTGCAGAAGATAGCTCGAATCTGCATAAAATCAAGCCAAACAGAAGGTGAAAACACGTGCAAAACCAGGTGAAAAACGCTTGCAAAAAAATGGTACAAAAACGCGCCCAGAAAAATGCTGAAATCGTGACTTAAAGATTCTGAAAAAATGCGTTTCATAGTCTGCAACTCGCGCGCCAAGGAAGATGCACTAGGCAGAAATGCGGGCAGAAGATGCCTCGGAAGAAAAAACCCATACGCGAGCAGGAAGGAAGAAAGAAGGTCGCACGGGTAGGAAACTCACGTCCTCACGACCTCACCAAACGCGGGCAGAAAAAGACAAAAAAAAACGCGCAGAAGGTCAGAAGAAAAACGCGAAAAATGTGTTTGTGCAAAAGGTCGTGCAGCCGACAGAAGGAAACAAACGCGACCACCAGGCCTGCACCAACAGAAAACGCGTGCGCCCAAAGATCTGTAAATCGTGCCCTAAAAGAACAAGCCCGCGATTTTTTTTTTTTAAAAACGCTTGTCTTCAGATCTGCGTGACTTCAAGAACAAGCACCACGATTTTGCAGCACCCAGAAACCCTCGAAATTTGCAGAGAAGGGTTTTGATTTTTAATGAGAAAAACTCATAAAAATCAGAAAACAAGAACCCACAGGCACATTAAAATTTTTCGAAATTACAGCCAAAAAAAGGCTCACGAAATTTCCAGAAACCCTAATAGGCTCTGATACCATGAAACAATGTTGGCTAAACATTGCTTGAATTAACAAAGGACTAGATTACAATATATAGGGGAGGTAAAGCACCGTAGACATTAAAATGTTTAACTACCTCAACTACTTACTACTATAGATATAATTGACCATTATACAATAGAGAATTTAATATTCTAACAAAAATTAATAGTATTAGCCTTCTTCTTCACAAATTTGATGTTCTTGATGAAGAAATATGAAAAAGGAGGCCTTCCTTGATTGCTGATCTGAAATTTTATGAAAAACCAGCAAGTTAGGGTTCTTGAATCTTGAAAAATATAAGTTTGAAGTTGCTGCTTTGTTTCTCTTTGAAGGCACCTGCAAGAAAATATGAAAAATAATGCATAGAGATGTCCTTAAATAAGTTTTTGCTTTGAAAACAGCTTGTCAAACCCTAATTTGATGAAACCCTAAATTTAGTTCATGCCTTGAGCAAAGGTGTTTTTTCTCTCTTTTGAAATTTTTGAAATTTCTCAAAAATAAACTAAGGCATGAGAAGTTGGGCGCCCTTCTTGAGGTATGGCGCCCAATCTCTCTAGACTTAGCCAAATTTCCATCATTTTCATCTCTTGTCCATTTTCAACCCTGTTTCAACTTCGTCTCCCGACTTCTAGATTTATCCGACGAACGAACTGAACATTCCATTATGGAGCCTGGTCGAATATGATGATATAGTTCTGGAGATGTCATCTGCCAAAAACTTCATTTGTCCCTTCGAAATGTCAGGTGCCTATCCTTGATAAGGGCGCCTATTTTCTCCAGTGTTATATTTTCATGATATTCAAATTTATACTTGCCTTCTGACCTTCACATGAATTCGTGATTCTGGGAGCTGTGTTGATTAGATTGACTGGCTGACGGATTCACTAGATAGCTGAGATGATTCTGGAAGGGGTCTTCTGGGTACCTCGTCTCCGGAAATTGACTTCTGGTGGCTCTAAACCCTAGGCGCCCTTCTTGAAGTATGGCGCCCATGGCTTCCAGAGTTAGTTTTTTATCTGTGTTTTCACTGTTGCTTCCAACCTTTGCCATTTCAGTTAGTTTTTTATCTGTGTTTTCACTGTTGCTCCCAACCTTTGCCATTTCTCACACTTTTTCTCCTCTGTTCGCCTTGCGACATCTGACGACTGTTGATTCTGACAGACGAGCTAACGGATTGGTTGGAAAGCTGGGTCCAATTTGATGAAGTTATGCTGTAGAGGCCTTCTGCAAATTTGATCATCTGATACCTCAAAATCTTGGGTGCCCTTCTCCTTCAGGGGCGCCCTTCTCCTTCAAGGGTGCCCATCTTCTCCAGACTTAGATTTCATTCTGTGTTGTTCGTCTTCAACCTTTAAAATATCTCTCTCCGTGACCTCTGTTCGCTCTGGATTTGCCGGTGACTGGATGATCTGACGAACGTGCTGGCTGATTCGTTGCGGAGCTGAGATGATTTTGAGCAACATTGGCTTGGAGGCAGAAACCCTAATTCTGGCTTTTGACCTCTTGAAAAGGTGGGCTCCTTTCTCCTTCTGGGACGCCCATGGCTGGCAGTGTTAGAAAAATTTATCAACTTTTCAACTTTTACCTTGTTAAACGTGCCTTCCTTAGTTGTGACTGCTGAAATGAAAAATATTCTAAGGCATTGAAGTATGGGCGCCTCTTCTTGATTGGGGCGCCTGAAGTCTCCAGACTTAGAGAAATTTTTATCATTTTTTCATTTTTCAAACTTCCTTCGCCTGTTCCTCGTTCCCCGTGCATGTTGTTCATTGACAGCCTCTGTTTGATGCTCGAATGTTTGATTTTGACACCTGGCAACTGTCTGACCTCCATTGATGACCTTGGATCTCCGAAAAAGCTTCTAAAAAATTAGAATAGACCTAGTAGAGTAAAACTGATCTTTTTATGATTTTGACTGCACTAGCTTGATGATGAAGTAATTTAAGCCAATCAAAATCAGTCTTAACCCTAATGGCCAAACTTTCTATTTTTAGAAAATTTTACAAGTATCTGTTTCGTAAGAAACCCAAAAAAACCCAAAAAAAGTTTATATTTTTAGAAAACTGCTAAAAATAGAAATTTTCCTAAAATTTAGGGATGAAAAACTGAAATCTGGGTATTGTAGGTTTGATCTTTTTGAACCGACCTAGATTGTCAGATTTTGAAAATTTTGAGTTTTTGACCATCATGCAAGACATGCAGACTCCATTTCTGACATTTTCTGACAAATTTAACAGTATTTTGACTCATTTCTTCAAAATGCCTAAGTGTAGCGAAAATTTTAATTTGGGGTGCAACAAACCACAAGTAAATGCATTGCCACTCACAGTAGGTGCACCATGTGTAAGAGTCTCATCATCTATAGTGACTCTTGGAAGCTTTGCAATAGATGCATCCAAGTTGGCACACTCACAAGCTATGTCCCAATGCTTCATTGAACCTTGTATTGGTCTTGCTTATGTGATAGAAGACACAAGTTGGAATGGACATAGACCAAGTCTTTTGTTTTTTTTGCAGCCAATCAGTTACGCTGCACTGAGTGGATAAAGGAGTATGTACTCCAATTCCATTAAGCTGAAAAACTTGCAACCTGTTGAGATTGGAGAGAAAACCAACACAACTTAAAAATAAAAAATGCAAAATAAATTAAAGAACAGATAGTACTAAAGTTTACAATACAATGTTAGATAATAAAAAATAAAAAAATACTTGTGATAGAATCTTGATTGCAAGAGGTTGGAGGAACAAACAATCTTGCCCATGGAGGTACCACTGATGAAACACACACTTATATTGAGAGGGGGCGGGGAGGGGTGAATCAGTATAGATCAAAACTTTACTTCTTCTCAACTTAAGCAAACAAAGCAATACTACTTCAAACCTTAATTATCCATAGCAATACCAAATATGCAAGATATAGCAATGAAGAACACACATAAAAGACACAATTTTATGTGGAAACCCTTACATGAGAAAACCATGACAAAATCATTAGTTGTATAAATCTTCTTACAAAATTCGTAGGCACCAACCTGCTGGAGACTCCAATCCTCACCATTGAGCACCAACTGAGTAAGAGAGACCAATCCCTTCTAATGAGAGGCACCAACTCTCCAAAGTCTGCTCCAAAACTTCACTTATTTCTGCTCCAATTCTGCCTTAATCTTTGCTCCAAATCTTCCTTATATCTTTGCTCAAGTTCGCCTTATATCTCTGCTCCAAAATGATACAAAATTTGATCCAAATTCTACTCCAAAACAGGCACAATCTCTGCTATAAATCTCCCATAAAGGTCTGCTTCAAATCAGGCACAATGTCTGCTATAAATCTTCCTTAAAGGTCTGCTCCAAATCAAGCACAATGTCTGCTATAAATCTGCTTTAAAGGTATGCTCCAAATCAAGCACAGTGTCTGCTATAAATTTGCTTTAAAGGTCTGCTCCAAATTAGCCACAATGTCTGCTATAAATCTTCTTTTCTTCTCCTATTTTTTGCTCTTAAAAGGAATGATTTTTGCATTGAAGAACTTGCTTTTTAACCTCCAAAATAACTTGTATTTATATCCAAATCATGCACTTTATCAAAAGTAGGTCAGCCAAGATTTGACATAAAATTTATTTTAAATATTTAAATTCATCTTTCAAAGTAGGTCAGCCACCTTTGATAAAAAATAATTTTAGTTTCCACCTTTTGAATCTAGTGCTGCCATAAGTAGATGGAGGTCGGCTATAAAAAATTTAAATGAAACTCTTTATTATTCCTTGGCTTTAATCAACAAACTTTTCATCACAAAAGTCTTCTTTTGACATCAATGATAATAATTCTAACCATAGTTTACATACTCGGACTCGGAGAGTACTCGGCAAGCCCAAAATTTTTGACTCGGCAAATACTCGGCAACTTAAAAAGTAGCAAAATTTCTCATGAAAACACTTTTTTTTGCAAAATTCAATTACAAAATGCATCAAATGAGTCTAAAAACCATGAGGGAGTGTTTTATATTAAATTTCATAGTTCAATACATATGGATTACAAAATGGCATCATTATACGAAGCCACATAGTGAAACTGGTAATAACTATAATGAATTTATGATGATTGTATTTGAAAATCATCATCATAAATTTCATATCTAGGCAATTACAATTTCCTCTTCCCCAACCTAGTGAAAAATTGGGAGGTAGAGGGTATGGTCCTTGCACTCGATTCTGGCTCCCTGCTTGCCGTAGAAGATTGTGGCAGTGGCTCCACCATGCTGGTAGGTGGCAGTGGCTCCTCCTCCACCACATCAATGTCATCCAATCCAATCTCCCCTACTTCTACTGCAGGCAAATCCTCCATAGCTTGCCTCTCGAAATCAGCAATCTCATCCTCTGTAAACAAGGAGGCCTCATCATCCTGTACGGTCCAATCACTGTATGGATCAATGTCATCCAAATCAATGAGCTCATCTGAAAAGTCCTGCACCTTTCTTGTGCGAAGCCGAAGATTATATTGCACAAAAACAAGATCATTGAGGCGTTGTTGAGTCAACTTGTTACGCTTCTTCGTGTGAATGGAATCAAACAAACTCCAGTTTCGTTCACAGCCAGAAGCACTACAAGGTTGAGACAAAATTCGGAGGGCTAGCCTTTGCAAATTTGGAGTTCTTCCACCCCAATCATCCCACCAAGAACCTACAAATAAGATATTCAAGTTTTTGTAAATATTGATAAACAATATTGTAATAATAATTGTAATTCATAACTTGCAAGATAAAGGCTTCACTTTTTCTTACTTGGTGTTTGGATCTCTCTTCCTCGTTCACATAATGTGGAAGAAAACAAAGGCCCCCTAGCTGCCTTATATTTTGCAACTCTATAAGGATGAGGTCTTTCACTTCAGGTAAAGGTGTCATCCTGTTAATACATGTGAATAGGCCCTCCATAACCTCTCCATTAGCATCCGTGAAGCCATCAGAGAAGTAGAATTTGGGGTTGAGAAAGTACCCCGCTGCATGAATGGGTTGGTGGAGTTGATTGTTCCACCTTCGATCAATGATCTCCCAAATAGGGGTAAATCTATTTGCATCCCCCATGTAATAGTGTTGGATGGCCTCTTTGGCCCTATCCATTGCTTCATAAAGATATCCCATCACATTTTTCTCACCATCCACCAAGCGCAAAACCCTCACCAATGGCTCAGTCACCTATAAAGTACAAAGTAGAACTAAATTTAAATTACACCTTACAAGGAAACAAAATACTTATAGAATTTTAAATTAAGAATAAAGGATTAAATCTGAAAATTCATTAGAGTTTAAGTTACCTTGACAATCTCTAATGCTCTAGTTGCAAATTGACCATCAAAGATTATTGCTACAATCTTTTCTCCATCAGCCTTCTTTGAGTAAGTTGAGTCTACCCATGGTTGACTCACAAACATCTGCTTCAAGGAAGTCAATAAACTAGTGATACTTTGCAACGTTAGAAAATTAGTTGCAAACCTTGTAGCACCCGATCGCACAAGCTCTTTCCCCTTGGTGTGATCTCTCATCAATTGAAGAACCCATGGGTGATTATATATATATTTTGTTATGTCTCTTGCTTGTTCTACAATTGGTTTCACCCAATCAATTTTTCCTATGTCCTCCAAAAGAAGGTCAAGGCAATGAGCTCCACAAGGGGTCCAAAAAAGTGTTGGATGCCTTGCTTGAAGCAATCTACCAGCTGCCACATATGCCGCCGCATTGTCAGTAACAACTTGGACAACATTTTCTATGCCCACCTCTAAAACAACCCGCTCCAACATCAAACTCAAATTTTCTGCATTCTTTATTATGTTGGAGGCATCAATTGACTTTAGAAAAACCAACGCACCATTTGAAGCCACTATAAAATTGATAAGAGTGCGGTTTCTTCCATCTGTCCAGCCATCTGAAAGAATTGAGCATCCATACTTTTGCCATTTCTTCTTTTCAGCTTCCACAATTCCATTTGCATCTACAATAGCATCTTCAAGTAACCTGCCACTTAAATCTCTTGGACTAGGGGCCTTGTACCCTTTCCCTGCAACTGTCAATGCTGTCACCAAACACTCCCAATATGGACTCCTTGCCACATTGAAGGGAAGGTTATTATAAAACCAAAAATTTGCACAAGCCTTGTCTGCTTCTTTGTGCACCTCCCTATTCCACCCAGTACCTTCCAATGAAGGTTGTGATCCTTGAACATTTCTAGGGACAAAAAATTGGAATTTATTTGAAGTGGATGGGGTACGTATACGTGGACCGCGACTAGAGCCCACAATGCCTTGCATATTCACCTCAGAATCTTCAGTCAAATTAGGAGCAATGGCTTCTTGTATGGCTGCTTTTGTCTTTGCCCTCTCCAATTTTTTTTCATCAAGTGCTGCAAGAAGAGCTGCCATCTCTCGTTTCACCTCTTCAGGGGCTTCTTTACATGCCTTTGCATCACGGCAAGGAATACTAGCAAGATGGTATTTGAGGCGATTGATGCCTCCACTAATCTTCTTCTTGCACCAAGTACAAATAACACTCCCTGGTACTGGCCCATAATAGCCATGTTTCCAAGCGGGATCACGGCTACCAGGGGGTCTCCTTTCAATGGCCTGGCTTGAGGCAGCTGTGTCTGAACCAGATGCAGAGGCAGATGCCATTGTGATTAAATATTAACCTGCAATATTAGAAGTTGAATAATAAATATATTAGAAGATGCAACAGATCCAATACAAAGTGAAAGGAACAATCAACTAATTGTTTAACTTTATAATTTCAGTCATTATCAAACAATAAAGTTGTAAACTATCAAAGTGAGACATTTCATTTAGTATGCTATCTGTTCTAATTTCAGTTTTTTTATTCTTATATTTTTATTTTTTGTTGGATGCACATTGATTTAATTTACTTGTATGCAAATTGGCATTGCAGTCCTAACTCGTAACTCCTAACCTTGTTGGTTGTTGCAAATTTGCAGGTGGGAGCAGCAGGTTATCTGTTATCATATTGTATTTAATAATTTATTGCAGATATTCCACTATAAAAGTACTTTGAGACTTTTGATCATAGTTTGCAGATGGGCGAGTAATCTCTTATTCTATGTAGATGAACAAAATTTGTGTGTATGTGTGTGGATTGTCATTGTGCAGCTACATCAACATATGGATATGAGTTTTTCAATTTTCACTTTAAACTTTTACAGTTTTACTCATATCCATATGCTGATGCAGCTGCACAATGACAATCCACACACATCAGAAAAACTGTAAACATGCTGGTGTTGTCTATATCAGATTTAATATTAAAATTTAAAACTTCATTCTTAATAATTTATTGCAGATATTCCACTATAAAAGTACTTTGAAGTTTGAGACTTTCGATCATAGTTTGCAAATGGGCGAGTAATCTCTTATTCTATGTAGATGAACAAAATTTGTGTGTATGTGTGTGGATTGTCATTGTGCAGCTACATCAGCATATGGATATGAGTTTTTCACTTTAAACTTTTACAGTTTTACTCATATCCATATGCTGATGCAGCTGCACAATGACAATCCAGATTCCACACACATCAGAAAAACTGTAAACATGCTGGTGTTGTCTATATCAGATTTAATATTTATTATTATTTTAATTTTTAAATGTAAAATTTCATATATTATTCTATTATTATAAATTAATAATACCATGGGAAAATTGTAAATAATAATATCATTTTTGACATCAAATTTATGATTTATTGTAATTTGTTATTTTAAAACTAAAATTTCATATATTATTTTATTATAAATTATAATAATATCATTGCAAATAATAATATAAAAAGATATTATTATTTGTCATGATATTATAATTTATAATAAAATAATATATGGAATTTTAATTTTAAAATAATAATAAATTATTAAATATGATGTACAAAAGTGAATATTTTATCATTATGAATATTAAAAATTAAGACTCCCATGATATTATTATAAATTTATAATAAAATAATATATGAAATTTTGAAATTTTAATTTTAGAATAATAATAAATATTAAATTGATGTAGAAAAATAAAAAAATTTAATATTTTTATTATTTTATACATAAACGTTTGGAAGCATATATATAAAATAATAAAAATATTAAATCATTTCCAGGCATATGTTCATTTAATATTATCATTTTTTCAAACATATACTATGAAGTATGAAGTATGAAGTATGAAGTATTTTAAATTTTAATATTCAGGCATATGTTCATTTAATATTAGCATATGTTTGAAAAAATGATAATAGTAAATACCCACGACCTGGCACAGGCGCCGCACAGCCAATGCGAACAGGAACTAACCTGGAAATCGCGCAGACTCCAAGTCGCGCAGCCACCACTGCAAATCGTGGAAATAAATCACGCAGCCAACACTGCAAATCGTGGAAAATGAAAAGGGTAAATGTAAACTGCAAATCGTGGAAATAAATCACGCAGCCGACATTGCAAATCGCGGAAAATGAAATGAACGCATCCAAAACGCGGAAAAAATGTGTAAAAAATCCCGCGAAAAGGTAAAAACGACTTGAAAAACGTGTCAAAAACGTGTTACGTTTTCTGTGCCGATTATTTTGCGAGCAAACAGAGATTAATCGGCGAGTACTCGGAAAAAAACAGTAAAAAAACTCGGCTAGGGTTTCCTGCGAGTAAAAGTCAAGATTACTCGCCCAGCCAAAAAACATGCGATTACTCGGCTGCTCGGCGATTAATCGCCGAGTATGTATACAGAGATTCTAACAATCTTATCCATACGCCTTTGACATCAATGGCAATATTTCCACCAACCACCATGTATGAGCATCTACATTGTATTGGTCTTGAAGAGCACAAATACTATGATCTCGTCGTGAGATGAACATGCCAAACTCTTTCCTAACATTTTCCACCACTTCAAGATTTGAGAAGAGTCTTTTGAATGCCCACTTGTAACCATTAGCAACTTCACTATCTCTATATGGCGGAGTTCTCCTTGGCAAAGCAAGTATTTGTGCTCTATAGTATTTGGGAGATAATGCATATGAAAGGAGATGCATGGTGGGTTCATCTTGTTCCAGCGGCGATGAATGATTTTTTCAACACTTTGGAAAAATGTTTCCTCAGAGTCATTCTCTTCTTGTGCTATTATAACCTTTTTTATTTATTTATTATGCAGTCAATGCCATCATAGATTTCACCCAAACATGGTTGATCTCTATCAACAAACTTGATCATACTCATGATAGGCTCATTGAAATTCAAGACATAGTCCACACGAGCCCACCAATCGTTATCTAGGATCAATGACTTGACCTTCTTGGCCCTCTATAAAGTTGATTGCTTCCAAATGCTCCATTGGTTGCTAATAACTATGGCACCCAATGCCTCTCGCACCTTCACAAGTCATCTCAAAACAATCATGTGTGATGCAAATCAGGTCTCAACAACTTAGGATCATGTAGAAAACAAGTTAATAACACATTAAAATCTATTATATAAGTAAACATGGCATAAAAAAAATTAAGAAATAAATTAAATTTACCTTCAACAATTCCAAATTCGAGAAAGTCTTGAAAATGCCTTGTGACATATGGTGGTTTGTCACAAACATTTGGATTTCCTCACCCTCTTGGTATATAGCTTTCACCCACTCTATTTCAGTGCCAATTGCTTGCATCACCAAGTTAAGGGAGTGTATGGTGCATGGTCCAAAAAATGTGTTCATACCTTTCCTCAACCAAAGCACTTGCAGCCCTGCAATTTTTGCATTGTTTGTAATGATTTGGACAACATTTTCAGGACCCACCATCTCTATGGACTCAATGAGGATTTTAGAAATGAATTTTGCATCCTTGATTTGCCTCTCACAATCAACTGCCTTCAAAAACTCTGTTACCAGGTTCTCCATTTTAGGCCCCCGTACCTGCCAAAATGCGTATGGGTTCGGGTTCGGGTTCGGTTCTCCTCTGGGTTCGCTCTGGGTTCGACGTTTACAACCTGGGTTCTTCGTGGGTCCTTCACAGAAGAACCCACAGAGAACCCAAGTTGTAAACGCCGAACCCTGGCCGAACCCGTGAAGAACCCAGGAGGACCTGGGCGAACCCACGACATCCAACCCAAAAAAAGAGAAAAAGTCAACTTAAAAACATAAAATTAAACCCTAAAAAGTGCCCAGGATTGCCTTATATTGACTTGGCCGATCAAATGGCGTATTTCATTGTTTCAATATTCTATGGCATTATGGCATTATGATTATTCATTATATCAATATGATTATAATTTTGAGCATGCTTATGAGTTATGAGTCTATGGCATTATGTTTATAATTTAATAATATATATATATATACACTTCCGTACCCGTACCTGTACCCTAGGAAAAAAATAAAATCGCCGAACCGGCGTACCCGAACCTGAACCCGCACCCGAACCGGCAACTTAGTTCAAAAACATTGCTCCTTTGGGGGACATTGCAATAACATTTATTAAAGGTTAGTTTTTGCTATCTTTCCATCCATTAGAAGCAATAGACACTCCTGTTTCAATCCAATAATCCCTAATTAGTTTGAGTGATGTCCCTACAATATTTTTTCTCTTGCCAATAAGGTGGTGTAGACCTTTTCATACCTAGGAACTATTGGCCTTGTCATTGCACCAAAAGATCGACCTGTCAATGCCCGATACAAGCGTCAGTTAAGATCCACGGGAGGCGGTTAAACCATGTCGCGAACCCGAAGGGAGATGCTAGTGGCTAGTCCAACAATCCCCCCCTTAGCGTCACCCAAGGGGTTCGAACCCGTGACCGGCTCTGATACCAATTGTTGGCCTTGCCGTTGCACCAAAAGATCGATCTGTTAATGCCGGATACAAGCGTCAGTTAAGATCCACGGGAGGTGGTTAAACCATGTCACAAACCCGAAGGGAGATGCTGGCAGTTAGTCCATTAGGAATTGTGAAACCAGAAGGCGCACTATTGATTGTCACCACCATTTCATGCCAATATGGTGATTTCACCAAGTTGAAAGGAAGACCATAGGCATAAATGCAACATGCAACTTTTTCCTTTGCAATCCCTCTTGCTTCATTTTGAAATGCCTTATCCAATGGGCCTCATTTGTGGGAAGGAGTGGGATCTTATACTTGGATAGAGGGTGTCTCCAGAAAGGATGTTGAGAGGCCATTACAAAATGTGTAGGTAAAGTCATTGATGTTTTCTTTGCTAAGGATAGATCTTAATTTTGCTCTTTCACTCATAGCATCAGCTTGTTCTTGTTCTCTAATGAATGCCATAATTTTTTCTATTGGCAACCCCTTCTTATTGCACCCTTCACATATTCTAATCCCTTTCACACTTTGTGCACATAAGTGAGCTTTCACTCGTCTATACAAGCTCTTAAATTGGACTTTGCACTCACCACAATTGCAAATGAATGCCCCACCTCTTGGAAGTTGTTCAAACATCGTAACATAATTCCTCAATGGAGATGCTTGATCAATTTTAAATTTTTTGTTTGCATCAATACCCACTGAACTTGAACTAGTGTCCATTCCAAATAAATTGCAATTTGATTTTGCTGTTATATGAAATAATAATATTTTAAATAAAATTAAATAAATAAATGCAACCCTACATATGTATAATTTATAAAGTATAAACTAACGAAAGTTCAAAATGAACACCAAAAAATATTAAACTTAAAAGATTCATCAAAACCTTAAAAAAATTCATAAATCTTGATTTTTTTTGTCTTCGATTTTTTTTGGGTGCATCGTTCTCCGTGCCTCAAATTTTGTGCCAGCGGATTTTCATTGTTTTATGTGCCTAAACCTGCCTCAGTGTATTGAAACTTGTGCCTTGGGTTTTGTGCATTAGCCTCTTCTCAGTACCTTGTTTTTCGTGCCTCGAAAACCGTGAAGATGGCCAGTTTGAACAACATTATGTTGAAGGGCAGTTAGCGATTCAACGGCAAAAATTACTTGTATGGGTTTTTTAATTATTTTTTCCCTTAAAAAAAAAATCAGTTTATTATGGGATTTAATTTTTTTTTCCCTTAAAAAAAATCTGTATGGGTTTTCATAATTTTTTCCCTTAAAAAATTCCGAGAGGGTTTATAATTTTCTCCTCAAAAATTAAGAGATTTTCCTGTATACCCTAGTTAGGGTTTCTGTTGTTCGGGAGGGCTCTCTGGTATTTGGTTTTTACCGTTTTTTCTGAAAAAACGATGATTTGTAATCTTGGGTTTGGCAATTTTTTCCTCAAAAATTGTGGTTTGTTGTAGTCTGTTTTGGTCGCACCTGGAGTTGCTGGGGCAAACATCTGCACAACTGGGTTCTTGCAGTCTGTTCTTGGGTGTCGTGCTCATTTGCAAAAGTTTCGACGGTTTGCCGATTTATCCTCAAAATCGTGGCAGCTGTTCTCAGTGTGTCTCTGGTTTCAGGGAGGGACAGCTTTGTTACCCAACGTCAGGTTGGACATTTTGTGATGACTTCTGGTCAACAGTTCTGCAATTTTTGGGAGGGTTGGTGGCAGACTCCTCTCAAGTGGCAGAGTCAGTGGCAGGCTCTTGTCTCTTGTTGCAATGCATTCTAAAGAAGGGGGCAGCCTTCTCTGTTTTTTCAGGACGATTTTTGGTTCTCTTGGTCATTCACATTCTGTAGATCCAGGGAGGGTCTCCGTAGCAGCAGAGTGTTCTGAAGAATTTGTGACCAATCGACCTGCAAATTGTTTTCTGTAGGCTAGTTAGTAGATTGACCATTAAGGGAGGGTGTTAGAATATTATATTCTTCCTTTGTATAATGGTCAATTATTGCTACAATAGTTAGTAGTTGAGGTAGTTAGACATCTTAAATGTCTACAGTCATCTACCTCCTCTTTATATTGTAATCTACTTTCTTTGTTAATTCAAGCAATGTTTAGCCAACATTGTTTCAGAATTATTATTTTATTCGCTTTATAAGAATAATATTTCATAAAGCCATTTATTTATTTATTAATTAAATAATTAAAATGTCTTTTAAACTTTTAAAATAAATGAAGACAACTTTATTATTTAATTAATTAATCAAATTTTTTTATTAAAGGTGCATTAGAAATGAGGGGACATCACATAACTGTAGAAGCCTAAGGAATAAGTAAGGTTTAAAAAATACTTGAAGTAAATAGCACACTTAGATATATAGTCAAAGACTCAAATGTATACAAAACTCATGGAATATGAAATCCATTACATCAAATGTTCCAAACAAATATGAAATATCAAAACAATAACTAGAAGTCTATGGCTCAAAGGAGCCTGCATCTAAGATAGGTCTTGGCTGATACAACAACCATGATCTCAAGTTTGAGGGCAATTGCTCCAACGGGGTTGAAGGGCAATGCCCCATGCGGGGGTCTGGGAGCAGTGCCCCCAGTAGGGTTGAGGGGTAGCACCCCTCGTGGGGGTCTGGGGGCAACGCCCCCAACGAGGTTGAGGTACAGCGCCACTCATTGGTTCTGGGCGTAGCGCCACCAAGCCCAAATTAAGACCTCCAAAACCATACAAACCTTCATGGCGTACATCATTTTGCATTCACAATAAGTGAAAAAAAAAGTTTTAACTTTAAATTTTTATGTTTCTTTTGCACTTTTCAAACCTGCGAGTCTCGTTACCATGGACTTTAAACATATTGCAATGATTTCATTGAACTTGTGAAAATTAAAAATCAAAATATAGAGATTGGAACGAGAGCTAGAAGTTTTTAAAAAAAATATCATTACTTTTTTCATTTTTATGGGAAATGCCTTGGAGTTTCTTGGGAGTCTCGGGGAGGTTTGGGAGTCTCGAAGACATCCTAGAGTCCCCTTTTGGCCAAAAAAGTCGAGGAAATGTCCCCTTGAAAGAGAAATGTTTAGGAGATGGCGTAGGGACAGCGGAGGGATGTTTGGGTTTCCCAAATGTCCCCACATCTCAGGGACGTCCTTGTCTTGGGTGCGACATGATTTTCGGTGGGGACGTGTCCCCGTGGAACACAGTAACTCCTCCGAAAAAACCAGCAACCCTTCAAAATGGAAAAACATTGGCTGAGCAATGTTTTTGAGGAGAGCAATGAAGTGTGGTAGAGGCATAATGTTGCTTTAGGGGGCATTTTAGGGTTTCCCTTTCACTTTTTGCATGTCTTTTTTATGTTATGTTTATTTTTGGCACCAACTAAGTGTTGGCGCCCGCAGGAGCGCTTGAGAGCACCCCAGACACCTCAAGTTCCCTGTTATATGCGTCTGCGTACCCACAGGGAACCCGGGGCGCTCTCGCGGATGCTGCCGAACCGAGACGCTCCGAGAGCGGGCATGAGGACTCTTTTAAGAGAACCTAGTAACTCAGTTCAAATTTAATCACTTTTTTTCCTTTCGAATTTATTAGTTGATGAACTTGTTT
This sequence comes from Sequoiadendron giganteum, assembly GCA_007115665.2. Lineage (NCBI taxonomy): Eukaryota > Viridiplantae > Streptophyta > Pinopsida > Cupressales > Cupressaceae > Sequoiadendron > Sequoiadendron giganteum. The sequence continues at coordinate 1,301,467 of CM021103.1, forward strand.
TGAAATTTTCCTTTGTTGAACTCAAACACAAATGCAGGCCTTATAACATAGATGATAATTGATGCTAGGGTTATGCTGCTGAAATTGTTTTTCCTGTATTTGTGTTTAAGATTTCACTAATTAAGTTGAAGCTGAATGATAGCATCGAGCTTTGTATTGATGTTGTTTTAAGTGGTAGCTTTGCATGCGACTTAGCTGTTTAGATTTTGGAATCATGTGTTGTCTTATGTTGAAGCCGTTAGTACTTTCAAATCTTGTTTGTACTGAACTGCTGGTCTCTCTTTTAGCCAGTAGGAAGGTGTTGTCGTTTGTGCCTTGGTTTAGTTGCTTTCATTCATAATATCTATAAAGTCTTGCTTGTGAGACGAGCTGTTACTGTTAGAAGATTTGTCATTGATGTCAAAAACAAGAAGTCCTCAAATACAAAGCACTCATTCAATTATACAAGAAAACAAGGTTGCTCCAAGACAGAGTATCGATTGATATAATCTCTTATAAATATTAACACAAATATCATTTCTACAAGAAAATAAGTGTGCTTTAGACAGTTTCAATATAATATCAATATAGCAACCTGCAGATCGAAATTAGAAGAATATACATGGATTTTATGTGACTATCGGGTATCTAATTAGAGTCTAGCCCTCTGCGCATTATCATTGCCGTCTAGAAGAACAAATACGGGCCACCTCAAGCTTTCCGAGATTATCAATGTCGATCTCTCTGCTGAAGACGTCTCACCCAAAAGTTGTGTTTCAAAATGAAATACAATTTGTTAAATGAGCGATTGATTAAGAAACGTTGACCATGCTTCATGGACGTATCTTCAAGGGACGTGTTCATTTGGCACGTGGTTGAAAGGACATGGCTCTTCATGAACCGAATTTCAAATGGTGCGATCTTCAAGACATACGTTTTTTCTTAATACGTGTTTCTTCATAAATCTGTTTCAATCTAAAAGATCAAAAAATGCGATTATGATCCAAAAGACGTGCTTCAGAAAATAAAAGACGGGTCTCTTCAAAAACGTGTTCTTCTATACATAAAGTGTCTTCAACAGAAAGACGTGTTGGTTGAGTATGAAAGTGCTTATCCAAAAGATGATACACTTGAAGATTAATATGTGTGTTTGCTGAAAAGATGTGTTTCATCACTAAGAGATGTGTCTAAATTCCAAAGAAAAAGAACAGATTTAATAATTAAACATATGGTAAAAGGGGAGGTAAGCAAAACAAAGAGATTCGATTAATATCAAACTAACTCAGATTTACTTTATGAAGGGACAGTTTTTGAATGGATGCAAGTATAGTTATGTTCTTTCATCTAAAGGTTGCAATGTTTGAGTGAACATCCAAATCAAGGTTGCATGTGTGGTTGTGTGAGTAAGAGAGCAGTTCAGTCAGATTTCTATCTCCTTGTGTGGGCTGAAGGTGATATTATTTATCACATAGAGCAGATTGGAGAGTTGGGTTTGTGCAGATCAGATTGAAGGCAGTCTCACTTCCATCAAGTCAAGGTTTGGTGCCTTGCATTAGGGGTTGGTGCTCCTTGTAGGCAGGTGTCTACTAAATTTTATAGAGGTCTAGGTGTTCCTTGTGGAATTCAATCTACTAAATCATCTTGGTGTAAGTCTGTAGGTTGGTGCCTACTTTAAAAATAGTATTTCAATAAAGTTGTATCAATTTGGGAAAATTGGTTCATATCAAAAATTGATTGTAAAAAGTTTGAAAAGATTAAGAAATAAAATTTTGTGATTGATTTACTGATTCACCCCCCCCCTCTCAGTAAATCTTTGTGCTCTTCAGTTACCAATCTTGCACTCATACCTGAGGTATAAATACATGTGAACAGTTAGTTATTTCATTCATGCAAAACCTTCTGAAGAAACATTTTATAGTGTCTATAATTGTATATTTTTTTTATAGCTTAGTGTCTAGGGTAGTTCAGATTTCAGGGAACTTTCCAATACAATTTGAATAAATGTTTTATTTCACATTCTGTTCTAGTTTCAGTTATCTTAAAAGAGACAGATTAAAATGGTAATAGCTGTACAAGCATTTGTCAATTCTAGATTATTTGTGTAAGTGCTCAATGGGATTTCTTTACTTGCAATTTGAATTGCAAAACAGATGCAGCAGATTCCAAGTGATATTTTATCTGAATGGTCAGAATGGCAAACACCTTGTCTTTAGTTTTGTGCAATTGAACTTCTCTATTCTATTTGGGTAGATTAAGTGCTCATGAATCTGTCCATTCAGCCCTGTCTGAAAGCGATGGAATCACCAGGCTGCGAATTCATTGGGTAGATTTATCATATTTTCAGTCTTTTTGCATGTTCTATCTTCCTGTTTTTGTAATTGGTAACGATTGAACGCATTTATGAGGGTCCAGACAATCCTCAGACTCTTTTCATCTTCCTTCCATTCTGTACTTGTGCCTGCAACCAACTGTTTCATGCTACTTTCAAGTCATCATTTTCTGAAATACATTGATGCTGTTGAACTTGAGTATATCAATGGTCATATAGATGATGAAAAATTGATTATAACAGCAATAAATGGAACTTGATCAATCCAATTTACATAGAACAATGTTATTCTTTTATTCTCCTTTGTTAGTACAGTGACTTGAAACTTAATACATTGTAGGAATAAATGTTGGGTTTGGCCATTTTCTTTAAAGAACAGTATGGTGGGGATATGAACAGCCTAGTTCTGATGAGGCATGGAGTTCATGTCCATAGGGGAACATTATTTGACTTAATTTTTTTGGCATTTTTGCTATTTTCTATGCTTGGCATTTGTGTTGTACCACTGGATCATTTTACACTTCCAAATAAAATCTGGTTTTACAAATAAGGATAACCCCTTGAGTCTTCATTGGTCTGCCTCATTAAATCAATGACATTAGAATGTTTTAATTACGTGTAGCTTTAAGTGTGTTGATTCTTCCTTGTAATATACTTTTCTTTATTAAAGGTGGACACGAGAAACTAAATCTTGCATTTTTCATCTATGAATTGGATTTTTGCCTCAACCTTTTTTGCTATCTTGTGATTCATCTATGATTTTGTTTTCCAGGAATGGGAATATATGATGCTATGAAATTATGCAAGGCAGATGTTTCAACTACATGCTTTGGCCTTGCTGCATCAATGGGAGCATTCCTACTTGCTTCTGGAACAAAAGGAAAGAGATTTTGCATGCCCAATTGTAAAGTGATGGTTCATCAACCATATGGTGGCCAGTCAAATGACAGTTCGGTGAGTTATATTGTTTATACTAGTTTTTGGCATTCTTGGAAATTACATGGTCCGGATTTTTTTTGCATGCATTTCTTTTACAATATCCAATTGTATCAGCATTTTCAATTACATGAGTTTTGAATAACTACCAGTACCAGCAAAATGGGTGTTTACAAAATAAATACATGTAAAAATTTATAATGTCTTGCCAAATAAGCCTTAGCTGGAACCTTTCTGAATACTGTTGCTGTGTAATCTTTTTCTATTTCTGAAGACACAAGATAGGGTGGGCCAACAGCCTGGGTTTTGTTAAATTTCCAGCCCATTTTGGGTAATGCATGTTTTTTGAGCTATTATGTTCTTGACCTTACAGTGTGAATCTGCTTGTTTTCCTTCTCTGGTCGTTTTTCTTTTCTTTGGAGGAATACATCTGAGAACATGAGAATCACATCAGTTCAACAAAATGGATCCAACAGGAAAAAAGATCAAGACCAGGAATATGTGCCTATCATGCAAGTCCAAGCTCCTGGGGAATTGAATCTCAGACCTTGAAAGAAGCTGCTCCAGGCTTGAGTGCTGGTGCCTCCTCCACTTTATCTAACCATGTATATCTGCACTCTGAGTATGGGAACATCAACTTACAAGCTCTATTGATTATCCCAGCATGTTCTGTTGACCTTATACAACCAACCTTGTCATTATAACTGTTCCAATGAACATAAAATTGGAATTTCTAGCTTTATAATTATCATAGTAATAATTATGCGCTCTGTAATGTTGCCTACTTATTTTTGCAGTCTTGGTAGCACTTCTTGTTAAACTGTTTAACTGTGCGTCTTGTATCTTCACTCCAGATGGGCATTCTGTTAATCATTTAGCACTATCTGTTGGTAAAAATCAGGTGACAGGCATTCTGTTAATCTGTTAGCACAATCTGTTGGTAAAAATCAGGCGCCTGATTTTTGTTCCACTAGTAATTCTTTGGTATCACACCTTAGGAGTTAGGATCACTCATACCCCGCTAGTTGTTCAATCCTAGAGAATTTGAATATTTGTATCACATAATCATTCTTATCCATAAAATTTATTGATGCAAACTAGTTAGGGGCAGCTCATGGGACTAAGTCCCTCCTCTATTTTTAGGGCAAGTTTCCCTTTATTGAACAGCAAGAATCTTACAGATAATGAAATATACAGAGGTATTTACGTACATATAAATATTTGCAGAAAATAAATCATTGATATCACTTGCAATAACAAAGAAACTACACTGTTCAGAGGAGTAGTGTTATGCTAAAAAGATATCAAATATGCTACATAAAAACCTTGCAAGAAGTCTTCTCTATTATAGCAAAATTGTCTTTACAAAATGTAGCAATTGCTCTCCAAGCTCTCTCTCCTTGTTGATTTCTGAAAAAGATGTGTACGAATGAGAAGCAATACCCTTTTATAACAACTTTGGTTAGTTACAAATTATGAGTTATAACTAGTTTTCCAATCAACTTTTGAACCACCCTAAACCCATAAATGACTTAAGTACTAAGTTACCGGTTTGGGTACGGGTGCGAGTACAGGTATGGGTACCGATACGGTGGTACAGCAATTTTTTTCCTTGGGTACAAGTATGGGAATAGTGATGCTCATAATTGCTGATAAATAGAATACAACATAATTTTGACATAGTAACTTATAACAGTTCAATTCATGATCACTTCACAAGTATAGTAATTGATTCTCCTTAATTCCTTCAGATCAGACCCCACTTTCCAGTTGGCTGTAGCTGTAAGTTGTTTTTCCCAGATCCAACGCCTACAGAAAAAAGGATCCATTAGAAGTTGGTGCTGCAGCAGGAGAATGCTGAAGAAACCCTAGCAAACTGGATACTTTGCTGAATACCACCAAATAAGTTTAAAGTCAGGCCTAACCCTAGGGCATCACCCAGGTGCATAACAGACCAGTCACTCATACATTCAGGAGGTACTACCCCTCCCTGCACAGCAAAGTTTGCCATTGCCTACTATGCTACTGTTGTAATTTGAGGGCCTGATAATAAAAGACATTATTGTAAGGACATTTGATTTCCTATGGATCTAAAATTTGCTAGTTAACTGCTTAACTGGTAGTGATGTGATTTCTTTAGAACTGGGTGTTCGGATGAGTATTATTGTTACAGACTTAATAGTCCCTTCCAATTTCAGTTTCTGATTATCTTTGATTAGGGTTTAGCAGTCGTTGACAATGAGTAATTGATGAGCTTTAAATTTGAAATCTGAGGCTTAAACCTAGGGACATAACATTATGCATATCCTTGCTAAGTTTGTGTTGCATCCCATAGAGACAAAAGTAATTCTTGCACTAGTTGGAGGTTATTTGATGTATATCCCTTAAATGTTGCTCCATAGGCTGTCCATTCATTCACATGGGTGATTTTGACATGCTGCTTGTTGGATGTGGGAGGCTTGTCGGGTGATTTACTGATCATAGGAGTACACCACATCTAAAGTCATGTAGAATGAATTCCTCTTATTGACCTTCAACAACTGGTGATGAATGGAGTTGCTAATAATTTGAGCCTATATAAATTTGCAACCATCCTAGAAGACTTGATTAACAAACACTAAAGTAGAACATCTAGTATTTGAAGGAACACTCATCAGGCTCTTTCATGAGCTAACCGAGGAGCACAATTTTGTGTTTATGTTCTTTCTCGAACTCTATGGGTCTAGAGAACTCAACCTATAATTAATTCTTTTTTGGTACTATGACCTAGGACTAGTTGATGAACCAAATATTGTTATCAACCTTGCATTGAATGTGCGCTCCACATCTTTTAACTTGACTTCGACCATAGTTTCCGGGGGATGCAACATAACCTCAAAGAACTGTGGACTTGGATTTGCAATCTTGTTCTCATATATGGTTTTCATTTTGCTATAAGGGAAATCTCTCCTTAGAAAAGCCAGACATAACATCTTTAATTAAACACACCAGCTTAGCTTTAGTAAGCAGAGCCAAATCTTACTTGAAAAACCTCTGAACTAAGTGGGGATTGGTCCTTAAAAAATGTCGCTTTATACTTTTGCTTCTGCAAGAGCCAATAATAAAAAAATAAATCTAATGCCATAAAGATTTGCAGCTATCCTGATCATCCAAATACACTGGCAAGGCCTTTGGCATTGTGCTTTAGGATCACTCATACCCCACTTGTTTAATTGTGGAGGTGAAGAGTTGTGTCAATCTTATAGATATTTTCTTTCATTGTTATAGAAGGCCTTTCCATTACAAATTTTTCAATCTCTTCAATAAGGGCCAAATCTTGAAGCTGCAGTTTAAGTAGGTAAATTTCTGGGATCCTTCTACAAAGCTCTTAAAGGGCTGATTTGTTTGTCCTATTTAACTTTTGAGCTCAGTTCAAGTAGTCCCAAGTGCCACCTTGATCTAGCTCATAGATCAGCATGGTTTAAATTTTCCAACTTTAACTTTGGCTCTTGGGATCTTAAGGTTAGCTTTGTCTTTGATCCAAATTTGTCTAAGAATTCAGAGGATAACACCTAGTGAGGAACTGGCAGTATTGTAAAACACACAACAAACAATATGCGAAAATGTTTTTATTTTGAATATGAACAGTTCATACAATATTGGCAAACTCAGTGGAAGAAATGTATGTCTCCAACTGTGCCTATTGGCTTCAATTGACCCATTTATACATTTTCAAAGAAGCTGAAAGGTCGCCAACATGTGTCCTCCTTGGAAGTTGAAATGGACAGTTGGATGGGGACAAAGTTAATTACAAAATTTGAAAAATACAAGAAACTTAGAAAACTATTTTATTTTGGTAGCCCATCTTGGTGGGGTCATATCTCCTGGCCCATTGGGCGAAAATTGGATTTATTGGATGTGTTGGAAAGATCTCAAAGAGAACTAGCTTAAGTTGCTTGGAAGGTAGCATTTGGCACCCTTCTAAGTAACAAATAAAATTCCTCAAGGCCAATTTCGCTCTGAAGGCCTCTGAAAATGCAGATTACAGAAACATAGAAAATAGTAAATACTGAAAAAATAGATTTTTGATATTTTTCAGATTTGACCATGCAGATGCCACCAATGTGGCGTTTCTGTACAATTACATAAATCTTTTAGCCTTCATGGTGTGTAAATTTTGTTTTTATATGTAAATTTAATAGTTGATTAACATTCATATTGATAAAAGCTTTTGTCAAACCTAATTTTGTGCTTTATTAGTTACTGTTTACAATGTGATACTAATAAAAAATGGCAACAATATACTCCTGTATTTTATTATTTCAAAAACGAAGGAATTGGGTTCAGGCTATTTAATTCTTTTGCAAATGCAGGCTGTTGGGCCTACATCCTAAGAAATGTAACTAAAACTACAAGATGTGGACAAGGCATTGCTAGTGAGACTTTGGAAAAAAAACTAATGTTGTTCAGATTGATGTCTCTTTTTGCAGTTGCTTAACAGATTAATTGGCTGTTGGGCCTACATCCTAAGAAATGTAACTAAAACTACAAGATGTGGACAACAAGGCATTGCTAGTGAGACTTTAAAAAAAAAAACTAATGTTGTTCAGATTGATGTCTCTTTTTGCAGTTGCTTAACAGATTAATTCGGGAAAGGGAACTGAATTACCACCGAGTCAAATTCAACAAAATTTATTCCCGTATCACTGGCAAATCAGAAAAGCAGGTATGTTTATAGAAACATATGGCAGACATTGTACATGAAGGTTTTTTAATATAATGTAATTGTGGGTTCTATAGGTGCTCACACCCTTGTAGAAAAGAGAATACAAAAGAGATATAAGCTGATATAAACTGTATATAAGAGATGGCATAATATTTGCTGCCTGAATAAAGAAAAAGTTCATACAAAAAACTAGCCAAAAGGGAGATTTGCAAACTACAAAGGAGCAGGGACTGCCCCAGCTCCATTAGCTCTGTCCTCCATCATTACAATTGGTTCTATAAAATTTTTTTGAACTGCCCTAACTACATCATCCTTGGAAATTGAGGAAGTGTAAACAAAGTTAAAACCTCAAGATTTCCATTTCTGAGAGTAACCTTGCAGTTATCGACATAAAGAACCAAATCAAGATAGAAATTTTTAAATATCCTCAAAATGCCTAGCAAAAGGATCCACAGGGATTTCCTGGTTTCCACCTCGAGAAACCATAGTCCTCACTCCAGGCAGCAGCAGCAGCACATCATTAGAACTATTGACAATAGCATGCACCTTAGAGAACAGAGAAAGAGAGTTGAGAATTCACTCACAAACCACCAGGTCCACCACCCTGACAGCAAGTTTGGATGCAAAGTCTGTAGCAATCCAAGCTCTGGAGTGTAGTGCTCCTGTATTCTTCAACCTGTCCATACCCAACCCCTCTTTCACAAAAGCAATTGCTGTAAAATCATCCATATTGAAGGTGTGTTTCAGATGCTGTTCTGAAACAACATCCCTATAAGCAGCATCTCTTCCTTCATTACCTCTTGGCATAATAAAATACACTGCAGACCTTACAATCTATCACTGGCTGCCAAAACAATACACAGCAGCCAAGATATATAGAGCTTTTTGCATTTGTCACATGAGAGATTAGTATTCACCAATGTGTAGACAATTGGATCCCACACAAAGGCTTGACTATGGTACAGAATGCCGGCCACAAAATGATAATGCTTAAGCATGTAAAATCTCAAACCTTAACGAGACAGGCATAAAACATTAGGTGGAGGTAGCAGAAAACTAAGAAGCCTTTCTTGATCAGTATCTGCACTACCAACCCTTACAGAAAAAGGACATTGAATAATTCCTGCATTTTCCAAACCATCCACTATTCTTTAGGTCTCTCTGAAGCAGTGCTTGAAAGCTTCCCCCTAAACGTTAACTTCATCTAGATGCTTTTTAGATGCCAATCTTTTAAACTATCTCTCATACATTCATTAATGATAATTTGAGATTCTCTCCCTACCTCCAGGAATTGACAGTTCACTGAAATTGTTAATTTTAGACCATCCAAAAGCACAAGTGCTTTGACTTCATTGTTGGATTTAGACACTGGGAAAAAAGAATTGCCTTTGACAAACAATCCTATGTCAGATCAGAATACGACCCTAGCACGTGCAGGGCCCACATTTCCTTTTGCTACATCATTAAAATAAAGTTTTAAAAACCTTTCTTCATAGGAAGCCATACATGCTCGAGCCTTTTTTCCTTACTGTCAATTACCCCTTCAAGGTGGGTAAATGTAGTCTTTATTACTGTTTGTATTGTGTCCATCTATGGGTTGTGCAAATTGAAATAGATTAAAATTAATTAATGTGTAATGATTTCTGTGTGTGGTTGACATTGATTTCATTCAAATGCATCTAAATTGAGATTATGTTGCATGCAGATTGAAAAGGATACAATTGCAGATTATTATATGAATGCATGGGAGGCAGTTGATTATGGCATTGCTGATGCTGTTATTGATGATGGTAAAGCTGATCTGGTTGCTCCAATTGGAGAAAAGAAACAACCACCTGTTTTGATGGTGAATATCTATTCAACAGTATATAATGTTAATCTCGATGATTATAAGAAACATATGATGCCCTCGGAAGAAAATCTAATGAAGAAAAAATTGAAAGTTACTGGAGAAAGCGGTGGTGAAAAAGATTCTAGAGGGGAAAAGGATGCTAAGAAAGTGACAGCGGCAGCCGTTTAAGTCTGCTATGCTATTGAATGTTTTCTAAACCAATGACATTCCGACTTGAGCTTTCAACCTTATTTCCTGACAAATCTTTGGACAGTGTAAATACTTCTATAAGATTTTATACTAAAAAAATGCAAAATTTATTCTATTACTACCTTATTTGTTCTCATGAAGAATATCCAACTGTCTAATCGGAACAAGTAGTGCCTTCTGTCCTATTCACAGTTTATAGAAATTCAAGCTTTTGAGCATCCTTTCAGCATTTACTACCTTTTTTATGCCAATGAGCTGTCAATAATTGGAAGGAATGTGAAGATCAATTACTTGTATTGAGACACTGTAAAAATTAATTTGCTCCCTTGAGAAGCTTTAGTTTTAATTTGCAATGACCAAGAAAGCATGCTTATCAAATTTGAAATGGACAAACAACTATCTGATATTGCAGAAGTATCCTTGAGAGTGGGAAGGTCTTAAATGCTAACATCGGCTCCTGCAAACATTGTTGATGATTGTTGCTTGTTTCTTCCTTTTATAGCCTTCATGCATAATGACAATTTTTGTGAGCAGAGTCAGCCTTATGGTAGATGTATGGTTCCGCATACTACTGAGGAAGGTAGATTTCTACTATCTTTTCAATGTATAAAAACTTATTCTATTTAAGCCAGTTCAATTTTTGTCTTCTATCATTATATGCATTGTCTTGGAAAAAGGCTATTTGGATGTGGATCGTTGACCCGGATCAATGGTATCAATTGATACAGAACAAGCTCTTGGCCTAGACATTGTTTTGATAATTGATAGTTTATTTTGCACTGCAATCTAATATTTTCTGAAAATTACAGGTCTCCGAACAAGATTACACAGCCACTAGTTGAACATTTTTGTTTCACTGTAATATTAAACCATCTACTCATTTAAAAATTGTCAGGTGCCTTCATCTCACTTTCATAATAATTCTTAGGCAAGGAAGGTTCATACGGCACTTAAGGTACTAAAGCCTTTACCCGAACACAAATTTGATTTGCTAGTCCTTGATTCGATGTGTTAGCATCCTCCTCGTCAGTACTAAAATCACCTTCTTTGAGGCACATCTAAGGATTTTATTCCACTATGATATCTATTTTTGGGCCTTATTTTACAATTTTTCATTTGTTGTCTTTGCAAGTGAAAATCAAATATGACTAAGGATTCTTTCAGTCTAGTACCTTTGGGTTGATGATTAGGCGTGTTGGTGATGTTTATTAGATGTCTTCCTTTTCAACACAATTTATTAGCATTTACACTAAAAGAAGTTTCCCCGTGATTGATAGACCATAGTGTTATACTTCTGATTCTTTTATACTTGAATTGTGATTTTGATATGACCGCATTCCACTATCAATGTATTAACATTAAAAAACATATCATTTTGATCATATTTTTTGATTGATTTGTTCCATGTTTTATTCGAATGTTCCTGAAATTTTAAATAGAACTATCTAATAGTATTTGCCATGTCCGGACTATTCGTCAAAATCTAGTTTGCCATGAGAAACGAAAATGTGTGTACAACATAAAATAGACTGGTCTTTAGAAACTCTTAGAATCATCTCTCAACTTTTTTTTTGGACTTGAAAGACAACTTGAAACTTTCTTACCCAATCATTATTCAAGACATCATTTGCTATGCAATAAGGTGATAATTTTATAAACAAATAAGTTAAAAATAAAAATTCTTTTACCTTCCTTGGTTGTTTCTCACACTTGTGTCTGAATAACTTAGCATGCTAAAATAAATTTTAAGGTGTTTAAATTTATGGTTTAACCTCGAATTAAATTTCATTTTGAAGTTTATCGATTAAACTACAAAGATTGTCATTAAGATGATGACAATCAAATGTCTTTTCTCACAATATAAAATATGGAAAATGAAGACATTCAAAAAACTCGTGTCAACACTACTGCATAACTTGAAAATGAGTTGTCTCTTTTACATGTAATAAGTTGAGAATCGTTTTTTCCTTCCTATATTTAACAAGTATTAGAACTCTACAATTTAAGGGAATTTTTTGAATAGAACATTTTCTGATGTAGTTGTGGGTTCTATTACGGTCTATGTTCTTAAAGAGAACTATTAAAAAAGGTTAAAAATCTCACATAATAGATCAGACTAAAACTTAAGGAACCTAGCGAAGGCCTAGGCAAATATGTGGCTGTCCTTTCGCTATAGGATCTTAGGAACATCTAAGATTACACTTTATTTGGAAGGAATCTGATTTGTGATTGGAAACCATTCTCCAGTCAGATTTGCTCATAATTTTTTCTGCTGGTTGTACAGGCATAATTTTTTTCTGGAATTCAATCCAGTAGTCTTGGAGAGAGGGCATCAACTTTGAGATGATAAGTAGACTGAAAAAGGTACAGAATAGCTGCTCCAGGTGATGCTAAAATATTTGTAGAATTTAGAGCAGGCCCCTGTATTGGCTAAACATTAGAGGGGGAAGAAAATTTTGGGACTGAAGGCACATATTGAAAAGGCTTTAACTTCCCAACCAATAAACACTGGGCCGATAAGAGATGGGGTCTAGCATCTTTCCACCATTTGGCTTTATTTGTTGCTTTGCGTTTTAGAGTGGACATTCTGCAGTCATGATTTTTTAGAGAACAGCGGTGGCGACAAAAGGCTAGATTCCATAATCTAATTGTTGTAGCTAGATACGGTCTTCCGCTTTGAGTCTAATATTCGCCGAGAGATCTTTTGAAATATCCATCTCAACCTAGATTCGAACAAAAGTGGTGTAAGAAAAGATCAAAGTTTTTAGAATTGTAGCCATATGACGTAAAGGGGATAGTAGGAAACCTAACTCAAATATAAACTATTTTGAAAGTTTCTGTTGAAGGATTGAAGGCTAGAAACAGCCGTTCCATTGGGAGGGAATGGTTCACCCAAAACACATTTTATCATTGAGAAATAAATCTCTTTTTTTGCTAGATAAAAGAACAACTAGAATAAGCTCTATGCATAGGGATATAATTCTACCATGCTTTCATAAAACGGTTTCCAGTTATAAGGGATCTATTTGTGCATGTCCATGGCACTAGGCCATACTTATTAAATTTAGAGATCACTCCATCTTTGTCAAAATAAGCTCCACCTTCTAAAACTTCCTCTCTAAATTCCAAAGAGGGGATAGCTCCGAGCATTTCAAAGGAGATGAGGTATTACATCAGCCTGCATTGCACCGTAAACAACAATGGCATAAGACTGAAGATGTAAAATCCTCAACTGAGGATAAATTACTAAAAAAACCGAGTTACAATATATAGTGTGTCAAACCGACCACACCAGCAATATCAAAAGATCAAAAAGATTAAACCAGTTCATGAGATCCCTGTCAATAAAAACTATGAAGACAGAACCAAAGCTTATATATGAAGCCTAGAAGTAACAGAAATTTAATTGCATATCATGTCCACAACAATGTATAATTAACAACCAACATTCATAAACAACTCATTTCCAACAATGCTTGATATCATTACTTTCCATTTACTTAACAAATTGCAAAGGCCAATAGGAAGAGAATACTCCTCATCGTTGTTGGTTATTTTATCATCTGATGAGTAATTTCAAGATCAGGTTGCTTGATCTTTGTGGGTGACTTGATCAAGATTCTGACGAGTAATTTCAAGATCAGTTGGTTGATCTTTGTGGGTGATTTGTTCAGGATTGACATAGTTATTTGTTTTTATCTAATCTTTTAGAAACTCCATATAGCCTTCCATGAACTGCTCATAAGTTTTTCTCACATCATGAGGCCAAAAGTGTATTTTCACTTTTTTTAAAATTTATAATAAACAATAGCATAACCTTTATCTTTAGGGATCTCCAACACCATTGTAACTTGCAATATGATATTAAGATAGGCAATAAGGCACCTCCTTTAAGTTTGGAATATTTCATCAGTCCTCTTCCATATATGCTATAAGAATTTTTTAGTTAAAACCAACAAGAATAAGACCAGCAAGAATTTATTAAGGGTCCAGAAAAGACATTAGAATCAGATGGTTTCATAACGAATTTTCCAAACAATATATCATGTGGATAGTGTCTTTTCTATTGTTAAGTTTTTTGAATACCAAGATAATATTATTCCTTATTGCAAGGGTAATGCTTTGCAATTTAAGATCCTTTAAGCCCAATCCTACTTTTGATTTGTCAATTCAACAACATTCCAATCTTCTATGTCTCTTTCTAGAGCTCTCACCATTTGATCAAATATAGTTTGTTGATTTTATGGATCTTATTCATCGATAGTTGCTGAAAATCAAGTAGATAAGTAATATATGTTATATGACGATAACATTTTTTTGAAAGACTTCTATTCTACCAACCAAGGAAAGAAATTGAATTGCCATTTAAGATTTTTCCTTTCAATTTGGCTAAACTACCATTGCCACATATCATTAAAGAAAAATACGTAGAGAAGGGGATGCCAAAATACTTGACATTTTTTGTCAGTTGATAAGTAGGAGGTATTTTCCACAACATGTCAAATTATGATATTGCTATCAAGATTCAACTGCGTGGTTTTCGAGTCAAACTCATTGACCCATGTTTTATGAGTAGTGGTTCACATGAACCCATCTCTCATGAGTATGAATGGTCCACTCAACACTCATTGCGTCTAGGTGATGCTCATAGAGGTGAAACATTGGGCCTTCCCGAGAGGTCACCCATCCCATTACTACTCCAACTCAAGTAGCTAATCCAAGATGGATTTCTCAACTTAAATTACTTGCCTACTAAGGAGTAAGCTGTGAATATCTTCACTAAGCCTTTGGTATCATCTTGTTATCTTTAGTTGCAATCAATGCTTGGGTGGAAGGAAGTTATCCTAAATTTTTTTTCTTAAGTTCTCCTTCACCTTTTCATGTTTTCTCTCTCTTGGAGAAGATTTTTTTCCTACAAGTTTTCTCCTTTTCTCTATTGGTGAGATATTTCTTATACATGGGTATCTTACCATACCTTGTTTCTAGGACCCATCTTTGCATTTGTTTGTTCCTCTTTAAGTTGCACTTTAGGGGGCTGTTGGTATGAGCGAGGTTATTCCCTAACTAGTTCCTTTTCAAGACTTATTCACACCTAAATTATTAATTTTATTTAGTGAACATTTAGAGCACGCTTAGCATAGTTATCTTTTTGTGTCTCATGTCATATGATTATGAAAATTGTTATAATCCTATGTTGCCCTTGCTCTCACTTTTCCTTTATATTCAAGGCATCATTTGTACATTAGACATCATCTTATATATTTGATCTTGCATCCACTTATATCTTTTTTATCATTATTAGAATTATGATATTCTTTGTTGCTTCTCTCTTGTGCATGAAAGGTTATTTGGTAGTGTAGAAGATCAATGCTCTTATGAGTTTTTGTGGTTACTTCATCAAATGCCACATATAATATCAATAGTCACAAAACCAAAACATGATCATAGCATGATGCCAACTTACTACATATTATATAAAATATGACTTATCCACATGGATAAACATCATATATAAGTAGATGATACCACTCTGTTAGCCTCATTTTGGTAGCTCAAAATTTAAGCTTTTTGTGCCAAAACAAGAAGCGTTGTCATTCATCAAACACCCTTATTGAGCCAATTCCAATTGCAAACTAATATTATCACATGTTTCCTATGCTATTCATTGTCCTTGTCCATCTTTGGAGTATCATAGTTGATTGAATTAATGTGGAAAGTTTTGGCAATTTGAAGAACCATCCTCCATTTCAGTCGAAGTCTCAAGAGCAATCACACAGTGTGACAAATTACATAAACAATTAAATTCAAAAATATGTAAGATTTGGTGTAAAATCTTTTTATAGAGGTGTTTATGACTTCATTTTGCCTAATGGAGTGAGTTTTTAGATCTAAACGCCTTCTGGTTTGAGAGATTTTAAAACTTCAATTTTTCGGCAAGTTGTTTGTGGAAACAATTAAATATGGAGTTTTGTAGCAGATGGGGAAAAATGGTTTGGCAGGGAGGTTCCTGATATTACTATTGAATACATGACAAGGTTTTGTGAGAAAATATAAACCCAGTTGAAAGTTATACATTGATCTTCATTTGTTGGACTAGCGGATTTATTAGGAATATTCATAGAGTTTCTAAAAAGTTTCATTCTAAGGAGAAATTAGGTATATAATTCAAGTGAAGAAGTGTGTGGCAATATCTACTCTACTCCAGGTATTTAAATCAAATGCACTAGTCAATATGTATGCTGAAGATGGAGGGAAATTTCAAAGGATTACCACTTTTTAAACTAACACAAAAGTTTTGATGACAAAGGAAAAGTAATATTCATTGGAAAATTTATATTGATTTATAGCCTATTCCAAACATTGATGCAAGTTATTAAAGTCACCATTAAATACCGATGACGGAAGGAAAGCATAGTTTTAATTGACACCTTTATACAAGTTAACAATTTCCTTCCAAATGTCGATCCAAAGACAAATATTTGTTAATCAACAGTTTTGTGCAATTTAACAACTTTCCATGATAGGGAATAGTTGAGTCACATTGACTATTTTCTTAAGTTAACAATCATTATCATAATGTGAAACATAGAAAAGATAAAATCTATCTACACTTTTGTGTGAATTGCTAAGTCAATATTGTTAGGGAAAAGAAGGTGTCTCAACCTTTGATTTTTCTGTAGCATGTTTAATTATTTAATATTGAAATTATATTTGATAATTATCCCATGATGCTTTGTGAGATACAACTTGCAGTTTCTATTTTTGAGGAGTCAAGTTGGAAGTTGTTTATAGGTGGATTTGCGCATGAAGGCGATTTTTATTTCATGTTGAGTTTGCATGGAATGTGAGCGCTTTGGAGGTGTAGTTATATTTTCGTAGGTGTAGGTTTTGCATGTGCAAGTTTAGTGGCAATTGGCAGTTACAATATTGCATGTGTAGACATTTGGAAACTTACTATTATGCACATGTAGTGGTTTTGGCGCTTTCCACGTTGCATCTTCAACCTTTGGTGTTGGATTTTAGAAATGTCTAATTAATGCATTGTAAGCTCCTATATATTGAGCACTTGTATTTTGGAGTTGATGTTACTATTTTGTTGAAGTACCATTATGCTGTTGGAATTACTCCAAAATTGAGAAGAAGTGTGAAGACTCTTACAAGAGCATAGCTATATAATTATATTGTAACTTGTTTATTGTTGTTGAATAATATAATTGAGCCGTGTTTTGGAGTGGGGTTTTTCTCTCGAAAGGGTTTTCCCCATGTAAATTATGTATAATGTTTTCATTGTTTATTCGTTTATGATATATATGTGCATCTAAATCTATAATTGTCAAGGTGTTAAAGAATTTTTTGTAACTCTCTCTTGCTTATATTAGTGTAGAAAGTATCTTTCGTGCACTCAACTTCCTTTTAGTTGGTATTAGAGCCTGGCCAACTTTGATTTTGTTGTTGGGTTTGAAGGGTTTTTTGAGCTGATCTTTGTTTTAGTGGGAGTTTTGCAGAAGGGTGTTTCATGACCTTGTTGTAGGAGAAATATGGCAAGCACATTTAGAAGAATCGAAATGGAGAAGTTTAACAATGAAAACTTTGAATTATGGAACTGCAACAAATTTGGTCGTTTCAAAAAAAAGTGAAAGGAAGAAGAAGAAAGGCAAGAAGAATTTATTAGATTTCGATTATGATAAATCCTCTCAAGAGGATGCAGATGCATTTGTCACAACCTTAACAACCCATGCATAAGAAGATGTGTGGTTGTTAGACTCGGGTGCTTCCTTCCACATGACCTCACACAGAGGTTGGTTCTCAAAGTATGATGAGTACGATGGTGGGAAGGTGTATTTGGGTGATGATTCTCACCTAAAGATCGTTGGCCGTGGAAGAGTCAAAATCAGATTCCTTGATGGAAGAGTGAAGGGGATTGATGGTGTCTTACATATCCCAAAATTGGCACAAAATCTACTTTCTATGAGTAATCTAAATGATTCGAGAGTGTAAGTTGTTTTCTCGAGTGGAGGATGCAAGATGATGAGAGGAGCTATGGTGTTGGCTAAGGGTGTTCAGATTGGCCTTGTACAAGCTAGATGCATGCACGGTTCAGTGAAATAGTTTCTCTAACAAACCAAAGAAGGAATCATTGGATTCTTCATTATCACCGTTGGATCGAGCAAAGAAGTTTGTAGCAACTACATCTAATGGTCGTGCATTTTGGGTACCTAAGGGTGCTCATTCCTCAGAAATGAAGTTTTGTATAAAGAAGGCAATGTTGTGGCACCAACGATAGTCACATTGGTGAGAAGGGTCTTAAAGCCCTAAAATCTAAGAGCCTTGTTGAATGCTTTGATTATTGTAATCTTGAGTTTGAATTTTACAAACATTGTGTAAATGGAAAGCAACATTGTGTTTCCTTTTATTCTAGTTCTCATAAGTCTTATGGGGATTTGGACTATGTGCATCCAAATGTGTTTGGTCTTGTGAATGTTCCTTCATTATTTAGATCTATGTACTTTGTCTCATTCATAGATGATTGTAGTAGGACATTTGTTTATTGTCTCAGAAGTAAAGCTAAAGTCTTTAGTCAGTTTAAGGATCTTGTTGAAAATCAGACTAGTAGAAAGATTGAGTGTTTGAGGATTGACAATGGTGGTGAGTTTTGTTCAAATTTTTTTGACAAGTTTTGTAAAGAGCACATGATTGAGAGAAATACGACAACTCCATAGACCCCACAACAAAATGGAGTTTGGGAGAGAATGAACAAGACGTTGAGGGAGAAGGGCTAGGAGTATGTTGAGTGGTGCTGGACTTGAGCAAAAGTTTTGGGTTGAAGCTGTAGCCACTACATGTTATATAATCAATAGATCTCCTACATCAACTCTTGTTGATAAGACACCCATGGAGGCATGGTCTGGTAAAAATACTTTGATGAGATATCTTAGAGTATTTGGTTGTGAAGCTTACACTCATGTTTTGAGTGAGAAGAGGTTTAAGTTGGAGAACAAGTCGGTTAAATGCATCTTCATCGGCTATGGTGTCAGTGTGAAGGGGTACAAGCGTTGGGATTTAGTGGCCCAAAAGGTTCTCTACCACAAAAATGTGATTTTCTAAGAGATGAAACCTTCCACGATTGAGCTGCAACCAAATAAAGAGGAGAAATAGGAGGCAGTTCAGATTCACCTACTTCGTTGAAAGAAGAACTACATACTCCTATTGGACCTAATGATGAGGAGAGTTTGACAAGCTCTGAAAGTTCTGAAGAAGAAGAAGAACCTCAACCTCAACAATTCATGAGGTCGACCAGAGATAGGCGACAACCTGATAGGTTTGGATATTCACCTGAAAGGTTTGGTTATTCATTGTTGGATTCTAGTTGCATTTTTTCTTTGATTGCTAACACTAATGAGCCTAGGATTGTTAGAGAGGCTATGAGTATGATGCATATTCATGGATGAAAGCCATGGATGAAGAAATGGTTGTATTAAGAAAAATGATACATGGGATTTGGTACCTTTTCCTAAAGGATGGAAACCTGTTGTATGTAAATGGATGCTCAAGAGAAAATCTAGTCCAAATGGCAGTGTTGAGAAGCATAATGCACGGTTTGTCACTAAGCGGTATTTTCAAGTGGAGGAAATTGATTATGGTGAGATTTTCTCTCTTGTTGTGAAGCTGACATCTATCCAGTTCTTGTTATCACTTGCAACAATGTGTGCTTTAGAAGTGAAACAAATGGATGTGAAGACATTGTCCCTTCATGGTGACTTGGAGAAATAAATTTATATGTCACAACCAGAGCATTTCATGGTTAAAAGTAAAGAACATCTGGTATGCAAGTTGAAAAAGTCTTTGTATGGTCTAAAGCAATATCCTAGGCTGTGGTACCAAAAATTTGACACCTATGTGTTGTCGTTGGGATTTCTGAGATCTAAATATGACCATTGTGTTTATTAAAAAAATGATAATGGTTTCATTCTCATAATTGTCTTCTACATAGATGATATGTTGTTTTTGGGAATGGTAAAAGTTTGATTTCAAATTTGAAGTCTCGGTTGTCAACACAATTTGAGATAAAGGATCTAGGTGCATCAATATATTCTGGGGATGGAGATTTGAAGAGATAGAGCTAACATAAAGCTTTGGTTAAGCTAGAGAAAGTATGTGAATTCAATGCTAGAGAGATTTAACATGACAACTTGCAGACAATTAGTTGTTCCTATAATGTAGGGGACAACGCTTTCTATAGAGGATTGTCTAAAATATCCTACTGAGATGGACATGACTAGAGTACCATATGTAAGTGATGTTGGTAGTCTAATGTATGCTATGGTCTATACAAGGCCCTACCTTTCCCAAGTAGTGGGAGTCCATAGTCGGTTCATGGCTAATCCTAGATGGGTACTTGGGATGCAGTGAAGAGAGTGTTCAGATATTTGCGGGGTACTTCCAAGTATTCCCTATGTTTTAATGGTTATCCTACTAGACCTAGACATTTAGTGAGTATTCATGGATATGTGGATTCAGATTGGGTAGGTAAAATTGAAAACAAAAGATCCACCAATGGCTATGTTGTCATGATGTTTGGTGGTGCTATCAGTTGGATGAGTGAGTGACAAATTGTAGTCACTTTGTCCACTACAAAAGCAAAGTACATGGTAGCTACTCATGTGTGCAAGGAAGCCATTTGGTTGAAGATATTGCGTTTTGATATTGGTTTTGATATATGACATATTGCTATCTATTGTGATATTCAAAGTGCCATTTTCTTAACAAAGAATCCTATCTTCCATGCCAGAACAAAGCATATTGATGTTTAGTTTCATTTTGTTCATGATATGGTAGAAAATGGAAAGGTGAAGTTGGAGAAGGTTGATTACTTTGACGAATGTTGCAAATGCATTAACAAAGCTAGTGAGCATTGATAAGTTCATATGGTGTTCAGAGTGTATGGGCCTCACGACCTCTAGCAATTAAATCTTGTTTTTCCATTAGTCTTCAAAGGTGTTCGACAAGTGGGAGAATGTTAGGAAAAAAAGGTGTCTCAACCTTTGATTTTTTTGTAGCATGTTTAATTATTTAAAATTGAAATTATATTTGATAATTATCCCATGTTGCTTTGTGAGTTACAACTTGCAATTTCTATTTCTGAGGAGTCAAGTTGGAAGTTACCATTTACAGGTGGAGTTGTGCATGAAGGAAATTTCTATTTCATGTTGAGTTTGCATGGAATGTGAGCGCTTTGGAGGTGTAGTTATATTTTGGTAGGTGCAAGTTTAGTGACAATCAAAAATTGCAATATTGCATGTGTAGACAATTAAAAACTTACCATTATGCACGTGTAGTGGTTTTGGCACTTTCCATGTTGCATCTTCAGCCTTTGGTGTTGGATTTTAGAAATTTCTAATTAATGCATTGTAAGCTCCTATATATTGATCACTTATATTTTGAAGTTGGTGTTGCTATTTTGTTGAAGTACCGTTATGCTACTAGAATTACTCCACCAAAGGCTCAATTATATTGTAACTTATTTATTGTTGCTGAATAATATAATTGAGCTGTGTTTTGGAGAGGGGTTTTTTTTCTCGTGAAATGGTTTTCCCCACGTAAATTTATCCGTTTATGATATGTATGTGCATCTAAATTTGTAACTGTTAAGATGTTTAAGAATTTTTTACAACTCTCTCCTACTTAGATTAGTGTAGGAAGCATCTTCGACACACTCGAATTCCTTTCAAATATCAAAGACCAATAAAAAATTCTCATCAGCATGTTCAAACAAGTCAATAACTCCCACAAAGATACCGATAAAGGAAAAATAAAACAAAGATCATCGGTGGCCTTAAACAAGTTTGCAACCTTTTTCATCGATTCCAAAATGCCAATATAGTCTTGGTCGGTCAATTTTCTAAGGTTAATAAGTCTCTTTTAAACGCCAATCGAAAGTTAAGAACTAGCATATATTTTTCATAATATATATAAAAAATATCGAGAGATATCCTTCTTGAGGCGCCTATGCACTTTTATGTGACAAATTGATTAAAAAATAGGTGCCTCGAGAAGGATATCTCTCAACATTTTTATATTTATTATTAAAAATATATATATGCTAGTAGTATTTACAGTGCAACATGGAAGATAAAATTATTAGGGTTAGGTTTAAGATTTAGGATACATTTAGGGTTAGACATAAAAATACAATTATGATTAGGGTTGGGGTTAATGTTAGAATTTGGATTAAGGTTACCATTAGAAATACAATTAGAATTAACTTTGGGTTAACATCATAATTAGGATTAGGGCTAGGAATAAAAATAAAATTAGGATCAAAGGTAGGGTTAGGGTTAAGGTGAGGGTTAGGGTTAGAGATATAAGTAGGGTGAGGGTTAATATTATGGATACAGTTAGGGCTTGAGATAAATTACAATTAGGTTTGGGGTTAATGTTAGTATTGGGATTAGGTTTAGGGTTAAAAATACATTTAGAATTAGGCTTGGGCTTAGCATGAAAATTAGGATTCGGGTTAGATTAGAGATATAATTAGGATCAAAGGTAGGGTTAGGGTAAGATATATAATTAGGATTAAGGTTATGATTATGATTACAACCAAGATTAGAGTTATGGCTAGGGCTAGACATACAATTAGCATTAGGCTTGGGGTTCGTATTAGTATTAGGGTTAGGGTTAAGATTAGGGATAGGGTTAGAGATTGGGATACTGTTAGGGTTAGGATTAGGGTTACAGTTATGGTTATAGATAAAATTAGGATTAGGGTTGGGATTAATGTTAGTATTGGGATTAGGGTTAGGGTTAGAAATACAAATAGAATTAAGGTTGGTGTTAGCATCAAAGTTAGGATCAAGGGTAGGGTTAGGGTTAGAGATATAACTAGGGTTAGCCTTACAATTACGATTAGGGTTAGGATTAGAGTTATGGTTAGGGTTAGACAATTTATTAGCATTAGGGTTGGGGTTAGTTTTAATATTAGTATTAGGGTTAGGGTTAGGGTTAAAATTAGAGATAGGGTTGGAGATTAGGAATATGGTTAGGGTTAGGGTTAGAGACAAAATTAGTATTAGGGTTGGCGTTAGGGATAGAAATAGATTAAGGATTAGGGTGGAGATTAGCATTGATATTAGGATTATGGTTAGGGTAAGGGTAAGGGTTAGAGATAGAAGTAGAATTAGGGTTGGGTTTACCATTATAATTAGGGCGAGGGTCAAGATTAAAGATAAAATTAGGATTATGGTTAGGGTTAGAGATCAAATTAGAAGTAGGGTTGGGTTTAGCATTACAATTAGGGTTAGGGTTAGGACTAGATTTAATATACAAATAAGGTTAGAGATATAAGTAGCGCTAGGGTTAAGATTAGGGATATAATTAGGGTTAGAGATGAAATTACAATTAGGGTTGGGGTTAATGTTAGTATTGAGATTAGGGTTAGGGTTAAAAATGCATATAAAATTAGGGTTGGGCTTAGCATGAAAATTAGGATTAGGATTAGGACTAGAGGTAGAATTAGGATCAATAGAAGGGTTAGGGTTAGGGCCAGGGCTAGGTTAGAGATATAATTAGGGATAGGCTTATGCTTATAATTATGATCAAGATTAGAGTTATAGTTACAATTAAGATTAGGGATATAATTAAGATGAACCCTAACCCTAAATTTAACGCTAACATTTACTCTAATTGAACTCTAATTGTACTCTTAAAAATACTTGAATCCTAACATTAACAATAACCCTAAACCTAACCCTAAGTGAAGGCATCAGGAAAATTCACTCCCAGCAATTCACTGCCAAAAATTTCATCATGGGAAAATTCATCGCCATGAAAAATTCACCTCAAGGAAAATTCACCACCAAAAATTCACCGCCACGGAAAATTAATCACAAAATTTTAATGTGATGAATTTTCCATAATGGTGAATTGCTGGTGGTGAATTTTCCTTGAGGTGAATTTGGCATGACAATAAATTTTCTCGCGATGCATTATTGGCGATGATTTTTTTGACGGTGAATTGTTGGTGGTGAATTTTCCTAGAGCCCTAAGTGAAGAATTGAAATCTAATCATAACCCTAACCCTAAGTGAACAATTACCTTTATTGAAATCTAGCCCTAAGTAAACCCTAACCCTAACCCTTATTAAACACAAAATCTGACCCTAATTGAACAATAACTCAAAACGTTGATAGCAAGAATAAATGGAAAGTCATGGGTGATTTTATATATGTTATTAACTCTTCTCAACAATCGATCAAATGCAAAAAAATAGTCATCGGTGATTTCATGCAACTTAAAGTTGTGAAAAGAACTCCAAACATTGATGAAGGAATCACCAACACCTACATCAAAAAAAGATAAAGGCAAGTGGTTACCAAAAGTTATAGCCATTCAACATCAAGCTCATGGATCTAAATATGGAATCATATACAAAGAACTACAATTGTTAGACATAACGCCTCAAAGAAATACTGTTTTATAGACACCATGAAAATAGTCATGATTATCCTGGTAAACATGCATGCAGAATATGGAAGCACAAACAAGGAACGTTCACTATTTGGATTAATGCCTCAAAGATATCTCTTTACATGGAATGCATGTTTCCGAGATGCACATAAAATGGATTTGTTGAAAATAATTAAAAACCTCTCAAGTAAATGCATTTTGGAAGTGTAATGCTAAATTCCTCAATAAGAATGTATAATAGGGTATAACTGTTGATGAATTTGTCACAGATAAAATAAAAAAGATTGTAGAAAATTAAACTTAGACAATTCGACAATACACAAACATGAAACATGTATTTATAATGGTTCACCAATTTGGCTATATCCACTTTTAAGCATGGGAATTCTCATTAATATCTCAATTATTTTCATACATCTACAACAATGAATATATTGTGTAATCAATAATGAAAAATAAATTACATTATCCACAAAAGATAAGCCTTTAAATAGGAAAGTGAAGAGTCATTTCACTTGGAGGGATAAATAAGGCTGACAGTTGGGCTTCAACACCCAACAATCTCCCACATAAAGTCCAACGTATTGCAAACTCAGAGATATTTTCCCACTTCACCCCTATTGTCACATCTTGAAAATGTCGAGAGAAGTCTGACAAAACTCAAACTTCTCCCTTGGTACTATCTTCGCCAATGCATCTGTTGAATTCACCTTTGTGTCAATTTTCTCCACTTTCAGCTTGCCTTCTTCAAATACATTCCAAATGAAATGATAGCGCAACTCAATATTCTTGGTCCGCTTTTGAAAAGTTGAGTTCTTTGCCAAGTGAATAGCGATGTTGCTATCACAAAAGAGAGTGAAAATTTTTTGTTTGAAACCAAACTCACCCAATAGTCGCTACAACCAAATCATCTCCTTTGCACCTTCAGTGAGTGCAATATATTCAACCTTAGTAGTGGAGAGTGTAACCACTTGTTGCAACTGTGAAACCCAACTGATCACTGCCCTGACAAATGTAAAGACATAACCTGTTGTAGGCCTTCGTTTGTCCAAGTCTCTAGCCATATTAGAGTCAACATAACCTCACAGATGTGCATCTCTACCTCCAAAACACAAAACATAATTTGAAGTGCCTTTTAAGTACCTTAGTATCCATTTCACTACTTCCCAATGACTCTTTCTCGGATTGCTCATAAATTTTCTCACTACACCCACTGCATGGGAAATGTATGTGCAAGTGCACACCATTGCATACATAAGACTCCCAAACACTGATGAATAAGGAATACCCTTTATGTTTTCTAGATCCTGAGGTGTTTTGGGGCACATTTTGAATGACAAACATAATTCAACAAGTGGAGTGCTCACAAGCTTAACACCCTTCATGTTAAATCTGTCCAAAACTTTTTCAATGTATTTTTCTTGTGATAATATGATTTTCCTCTTATGTCTATCCTGAATACAGAGGTGTTGATTGCCACCACAAATCCTTCCCAACAATTTGGAAGAGAACACAACAGTAAGATGGCTTTGATTTTGTCATCCAAATTGATATTTATTGAAACCAATTGGCTAATCAAAGTGTTGAATTTGTTCAAATGGTTTGACATGATTCCACCTTCCTTCATTTTTAGATTATATAATTTTTTCATGAGGTAAACTTTATTTGAAGTTGAAGCCATCTCATACATGTTGGTTAATTTATCCCACAACTCTTTTGAGGTCTTTTCTACTGTGACATTGAAGAGGACGTTGTTGGATAATGATAAAATAATTGTAGCTCTTGCTTTCTTATCTAATCTTTCCCAATCCTCATCTGACATTGCAGTTGGCTTCTTTTCTTTTCCTTCCAATGCGAGTGAAAGATCACTTCTAATCAGTAGACTCCATTTTCACTTTCCGCAATCCAAAGTTCTACTCGTGAACTTCTCTATCTTCCATTTATCTGCTTCCTCCATTTCCTGAAAATTATCACAATTCTCAAAAAACAATTTTCCAAGCTCTGATACCAATTGTTGATGAATTTATCATAGATAAAATGAAAAATATTGCAAAAAATTAAACTTAGACAATTCGATAATACACAAACATGAAACATGGATTTATAGTGGTTCACCAATTTGGCTACATCCACTTTTAAGCAGGGGAAATCTCATTAATATCTCAATTGTTTTCATACATCTAAAACTGTGAATATATTGTGTAATCAACAATGAATAATCAATTACATTATCCACAAAGGATAAGCCTTCAAATAGGAAAGTGAAGAATCACTTGTAGGAAAACAAAAGTTGACCATTGGGCTTTAAACCCAACAATAACAACATGAAGTCCATGTTTTTCCTGCAACGAAGATGAAAAAACATTGTCACTTCAAAATGAAACTCTTTGTTGATAACCAGTATGCTAATTGAAAGTAAATTGCAAGACTACAAAGAAACTAACTATAGTTTCCTTGGATAACTCTTGTCTTTTCCTGCTTCGATACTTCATGTTTATTGGCACTCACATCACTGTACACCATCTCAGATGTCCAATAAAACCCATGCATATGATGAATTTTATTTTTTAAGAGGCTTTCAAAAGTTTCAAGCGAGTGAAAATGATAGGTGTTAAGTAGAGTTTCACAACCTCTGCCTGTGCAAATTTTGGAATCTTTGAAATGGGGTTGGTTCACTGAAGGGTTTTGGGGATAGTCCAAGGAATGGTAAGGCTAGGAAAGATTTGATGTCCAAGATGATGAGATCTTCAAGCACCTTAAGTCTGCAAGATTCTAGAAATATATCTCCATCAAGGTCAAGCACTAAGTGGGTAGCCAAGGGTGGCAGTCGGTATATTGACATTTGCTATGGCCAAACCACTTTTTGAAGCTATATCTAGACCATCA
Organism: Sequoiadendron giganteum; assembly: GCA_007115665.2. Classification (NCBI taxonomy): domain Eukaryota; kingdom Viridiplantae; phylum Streptophyta; class Pinopsida; order Cupressales; family Cupressaceae; genus Sequoiadendron; species Sequoiadendron giganteum. The sequence continues at coordinate 1,328,806 of CM021103.1, forward strand.
AATGGGTGATTTGAAATTGGGAATGGTCTCCATCAAATTCCTAATGGAATGGAGATTTTATAATCTAAATTCTCTGGTAAACAGAAATATATCTCCATCAAGGTCAAGCACTAAGTGGGTAGCCAAGGGTGGCAGTCGGTATATTGACATTTGCTATGGCCAAACCACTTTTTGAAGCTATATCTAGACCATCAAATGGGTGATTTGAAATTGGGAATGGTCTCCATCAAATTCCTAATGGAATGGAGATTTTATAATCTAAATTCTTTGGTAAACATACAAGCAGAATGTGTAAGCATAAAGAAGGCATATGAATAGTTTGAAAAAATGTCTCAAAAAAATGTGATCTCGTGGGACACCAAAATTGTAAGAATATGGGAATTGAAATGTGAAAAACTAATGAATAATTATCAAGCATAATATAATAGGTGCTTTAGAAAGTGGTATGGGGGAAAAAACCAGAGCACTATTGGTGAAACGTGTAGTCCAATCTTTATTCATTATAATGGTTCTAACAACCCACTTCTCCCACTCTTTTCCATCGACCTTTGCATTTTTTCTCACTCCCATGATGAGGTCAAAAATAGTGTATTATTGGAGGTAGTGGTGCATGTATAGTTGTAGGAACAACAACAAGAAGAATTATTATTATTAAGTGTGGGCTGCTAGAAAATATATTGTGAAAATAGTTGTAGATACTTTTGTAATTGAGATATTCATTATGGAAATAATACAAAGAGCAATCCCCTGCTCAAAGTGGATGTAGCCAATTGGTGAACCACGTTTAAAACTTGGCTGAGTTTATTTCTATGTTTGATCTATTATCTTGATTTTGTCTTTATCTTTTCTTCGCTCAACAATTGGTATTAGAGCTTTGGTGAAGAAGCTCGACAAAGCAACTCAGTGGTGAAGCTAGTTGGGAATCGTGAAGAATTTCCAGAAGAATGGAAAAAGTAGACAAATGGAAAATCGAGAAGTTTTCAGGGCATAATTTTGGGCTGTGGAAAGTCTAGATGGAATCGTTCCTAATTAAGCAGCATATCTCACTCGCATTGCTTTGAAAAACCAAGGGAAAAGGTTCGATGTCAGACGAAGATTGGGAGAGAATGGATATGAAAGCAAGGGCAACCATTTTTCTTTCGCTGTCAAGCAATTTCCTCTTCAATGTTTCAGCAAAGAAGGCATTGAAACAACTATGGGACAAACTTTCAAACATGTACGAGATGGCATCAACATCAAACAAGGTATTCATCATGAAAAAGTTATGTAATTTAAAAACAAGAGAAGGTGAGCAATAACGAAGCCAACACACCATATGAAAAAGAAGAAGGTGTTCTGGTTTTGTCGGCGAGTGACACTACTGCTGATTTGTGAGTGCTTGACTCTGGTGCCTCTTTCCATGCTACTCCATGTCAGAGTGCTTTCACAAATTATCAAGAAGGTATGTTCGAAAAAGTTTTTCTTGAGAATAATAAAGAATGTGAAATCGTAGGAAAAGGTGATGTGATATTGTCATTGAAAAATGGAAATAAATGGATCTTGAAATATGTGAGACATGTTCCCACGTTGAAACGAAATCTCATATCTGTAAGTCAGCTTTACGCTCAAGGGTGTGATGTCAAATTTTCTTTAGATACTTGGAAAGTAACCAAGGGTGAATTGGTGCTTGCAAAAGGCTGCAAATTGGGTAGTCTTATGTGTTAGAATGTCATCGTGAAGTGGGAGCTAAAATGGCATTTGTGGATAGTGGCTCATACCTTTGGCATAAGAGGCTTAGACATATGAGCCAAAAGGGACTTGAAGTTATGTTAAGGAGGGATCAACTTCTAGGTTTTAAGTCATTGATTTAGAGTTTTCTAAGCATTGTCTCCATGAAAAACAAAGGTGAATCAACTTCCTAAAGACCGGTCATGACTAGAAAACATCACCCTTGGAGCTTGTGCATTCCAATGTTTTTGGACGTACGGAGGTAACCTCTTTTGGAGGTGCAAATTGTTTTGTCTCTTTTATTGATGATTGTACTCGTAAAGTGTGGGTATACATGATGAATAGAAAATTTGAAGTCTTTTCCAAATTAAAAAATTTCAAAGCCATGGTTGAGAATCAAAGTGGACATAAAATAAGATGTTTAAAAATGGATAATGGGGGAGAATTTTGTTCCAGGGAGTTTGATGGTTTTTGTGTAGATAATGGTATTAGACGGATTAAATTAGTCCCATTCACTCCTCAATAAATTGGTACAACTGAGAGAATGAATAGAACCATTCTTGAGAGGGCTTGATGCATGTTTTCCAATGCAGGCCTAAGCAAGGAGTTTTGGGCAGAAGCGGTTAACACAACCGTATATCTAATCAACAAAATCCCCTCATCTAGATTGGATTTTGATATCCCCGACGAAGTTTGGTTGGGCAAACGAATTTCATTTTCTCATCTACGAGTTTTCGGTTGTGAAGCCTTCGCCCATGTCCTCAAGGAAAAGCGCTCGAAGTTGGATTCTAAGTCCCAGTGCTGCATATTTGTCGGCTATGGTGAAGAGAATTATGGGTTCCGTTTGTGGGATCCAGTTGCCAAGCAGATTGTTCATAGCTAGGATGTTGTGTTTAATGAAAAAGTTTTTGTAGCATTACAAAAATAAGGGACATCATCAAACGAATACGTAGAGGTCGATATGTTTGAACAAACCAATAATATGTATGTCACACAGGGGAGTGTCAATGTTTCTCATCCTGTAGCAAAGTCCACATAGCCATTCAAAACTCTACCAGAAGCTAGTTTAGCACAACCTTTTATTTCCACATGCTTTCTCCAAACACAACCTATGGAACACCCTGCATAGTCCTCACAACATCCAAATGCATCTAATGTTCAAATGCTGCCAGAGGTTCATAATAATCCTCAGATATTGGGTCGTAGCTATTCATTGCCTTCATTAACATGTACATTTCTAGTCAAAGTTTCTATGTAGGTTTTGGAAAAGTCTCCACATGAACCGCATAACCCTTTATTTTCAACACAACCTTCACATAGTTCAATGCAGGTGTCTAAACTTTCAAGGCAACCCCGAGTAGCTTCATCGTTTCCTTTACACACTCCAACACCACTAACATATGGCATCAATTCTGATTTATTTAATCCTTCCCCAAGTCACATGGATAAACTAAACACATGCACATTTCCAGAGAAAAGTACAACGTAGCAATCACAAATTCCATCAATGCCAATTGATGCTTCAACACAACCAGTGTTAGATATGAGAGTTGTGCCATGCCTGGCACACGAAAATAAGGAATAGGAACAAAGTATTTTGCTAGAACATGGCAATAATGAAGAACATAGTAGTTTACCAACACTAGATAACCTCAAGGAGCCAACACCTCAATGGTCAACTAGGCAGAACAAGCTTCCAACTAAATTGGATGATTATGAGATTTTGCTTTCCGATCAATTAGAGCCTACAATCTTTAAACAAGCTTACAAAGATGAAATCTCAGTAAAGTGGATGGAGGCTATGCATGAAGAAATGGCCTCTTTGCAACCAATGACACTTGGGACTTGGTGAAGCTCCCACCTAATCGGAGACCCTTGAAGAACAAGTGGGTATATCGACCGAAAGAAGAAGATGGAGGCAAACATTGCTACCAGGCAATATTGATAGTAAAAGGTTTTGATTCAAAAAATTGGATTGAATTCAACGAAATATTCTCACCTATTGTAAAAATGACCACCATTCGCGTAGTCTTGGGTATGGCAGCCATTTGGGATCTTGAGCTTGAGCAGCTTGACGTTGAATTTTTTTTTCTACATGGAGATGTTGTAGAAGATTTGTACATGGAGCAACCTGAAGGTTTTATAAAACAGGGGCAAGAACATTTATATTGCAAATTGAAGCGCAATTTATATGGGCTCAAGCAAGCCCTGAGGCAATGGTATTGCAAGTTTGATAGCTTCATGGCTGAGCATAACTTCATTTGTTATGAATTTGATTCGTGTCTTTACTTCAAGTGGCTTGAAAATGGTGATTTTTTCATACTTTTACTTTATGTTGATGACATGTTAGTCACTAGAAGCAACATGAGGGTTGTTATGGAATTGAAGCAACATTTAGCTCAACAGTTTTCCATGAAAGATCTAGGGTCAGCCAAGAAGATTCTTGGCATGACAATCATGAGGGATAGAAAGATGAGACAAATCAAATTGTCTCAAAAGATGTATATTGACAAAATCTTGGAAAGATTCAATATGAAGCATGCAAAACCTGTTAGTACTCCTTTAGCTGATCACTTTCGGTTGTCACCAGCTATGTGTCCTACAATTGAAGAAGACCAAGAACACATGAAGAGTGTTCCGTATTCATCTGCAGTTGGCAATCTCATGTATGCCATGGTTTGTACTCATCCAGATATTTCCCATGCAGTGGGAGTTTTGAGCAGATTTATGAGCAATCTAGGAAAACCTTATTGCCAAGAAGTTTAGTGGATATTCAGGTATCTCAGAGGTACTTCAAATCATGCTTTGTGTTTTGGGGACAGGATACTCAACTACAGGGGTATGTTGACTTTGATATGGTCAGAGACTTGGAAAAACAAAGATCTACAACAGGGTATGTGTTTACATTTGTCGGGGCTGCAATTAGTTGGATTTCACGTTTGCAATAGGTAGTTGCACTCTCTTCCACTGAGGCTGAATACATTTCTCTCACTGAAGGAGCAAAGGAGATGATATGGTTACAACGGTTATTGGGTGAATTACGGTGTATGCAATCATTTTTTACTCTCTTTTGTGATATCAACAATGCTATTCACTTGGAAAAGAACTCTGCTTTTCATAATTGCACCAAACACATAGAGTTGAGATATCATTTCATTCAGCATGTCCTTGAAGAGGGAAAGTTGCAGGTAAAGAAGATTGACACAAAAGTGAATCCAACAAAAGCTTTAGCGAAGATTGTTCCAAGGGAGAAGTTTGAGTTTTGTAGGAATTCTCTTGGAATTGTCAAGCTCTGACAATAAGCCTGGAGTGGGGGATATCTCTAGGCAACTCTCTTGCATCTCGGATGGACTTAAAGTGGGAGATTTTTGGTGAAATGTGTAGTCCAATCTTTATTCATTATAACGGTTCTGATAGCCCGCTTCTCCCACTCTTTTCCATCGACCTTTGCATGTTTTCTCACTCCCATGATGAGGTCAAAAATAGTGTATTATTGGAGGTAGTGGTGCATTTATAGTTGTAGGAACAACAATAAGAATTATTATTATTATTGAGTGTGAGCTGCTAGAAAATATGTTGTGAAAATAGTTACAGATATGTTTGTAATTGAGATATTAATTTGGGAAATAATACAAAGAGAAATCCCCTACTCAAAGTGGATGTAGCCAATTGGTGAACCACGTTTAAAAACTTAGCTTTTGTCTTTTGCATCTTCTTTGAGTTTATTTCTATGTTTGACCTATTATCTTGCTTTTGTCTTTATCTTTTCTTCGCTCATCAAGCACTTCTTATAGTATGGATTCAAGTTACGAACCCATCACAACTTTTGTCTGAATTCTAAATCTATGCACAAATGTTCTCAATCACCACTAAAATAAATAAAATAAATTCAAATTTGTAAGAAGAAATTTAGCATTGGGTTATCATAGCAAGAAGCACTATGGTACACAAGCAAAAATTCTTTGACTATTCCTAGAAAGGCAAGAGGCCTTAAGTAAAAAGAGACAACATGGGTATGACTTAAGGGCATTGGATAGATGTGCTTTGATGGATGGAATGACTAATAGATCTCCATGTTGCAAACATAGATGCTTTGGCATTGCATCGAGTAACATAGATTTCAATCAACTCATAGGAATGCTTGAGATAGGTTGGCTCCATTTTCAAATTGTATGACATGTAAATGACATAGTCATGAGAAGTGTTCATTCTTCAGAATTAGTAGCATCAATATTCTATCTTCTCTCAACTAGAAATGATGTGGCATATAAAACAATTAATACAATAAAAGGGAAAATTTGCAACAAAGTGAGTAAATGCATTGTGAATTGTGGAAAAGATAAATGGATGAATATGAAACTTTTATCTTAGAAGCTTGTCAAAAAATGGGACTTCAATTGAGAACTGAAGCAGTCTAATGGTGAATAAAATGAGTATGCTAGACTCTTAAAATGGAAACAACCCAACAAAGAAGAAAAAGACAAATTTTCCATCTCTACTTGAGAATTATATGAGTATGGATAAGTTGTCATGGGAAGAACTTATGGAAACTTATTAAGAGGATACTTGCAAGATTTCTCATATCTAAGTCATTGAACTTATGTTCAGTGTGGAAAAGATGGAATTCAATATTAGATTCTTGAAGTTTTCTATATGCTTCTTTAGAGATGCGGTCCCAAAATCTATGGTTCCAAATGGTAGATTTGGAATTTAAAGAAAGGAATGGTGTATGATGCATGAGTGTATACATATAACCGCATTAAAGTCTCTCATGTTCTTAGAAAAGATATGTGAAACCAATAGCATGTGTAGAGGTATAATCTATTTTGAGTCAACTTATGATAATTTCATTATATGAAACAATCTCATGGGACAATGTCACAAACTAAACACATTTGTAAGACAAAATTTTCCAAAATATTTGGAAAGACTATGAGTACATGGAGGAAAAGAAGGGTGCTTGGAAAGTACAACTAGATTTCACGTCCATGAAGGTTAGGTTGCTATTGAAAAGGTGATTTAAGAATTAGGAGAAGATATGGTTTCCACTTCAACTCGATAATTTGATTTTCCTTTCAAGTTATGGGTTTCAAATTATTATTATTATTTTTTAAAGTGATTTATGTCAATTATTATAATTGAAAGTTAGAAAATGAATCTCATTTATAAAAAATTTATGTAAAATCCAATCAAATAAGGCTTTATTATTTTGAAAACCATTTTGTTTCAAAAAATAGATAGGAAGTGGTTACAAGTTAGTTATAAGGTAGTTATCAAGAAAAATTTTATATATACAAGACTTTTCTATTGTAATAGAGACTTCTTTCAAAGGGGGAAAACCCCAGACAAATTTTTAGAGAGATATTTGGGATGAATCTTGTGTTTACACTTTGTACAAAAAGGGTTTATGAGATTGTAAAATTTCACAAAGATAATAAAGAGTATATTTAGTTCGTATTTCCTAAATGTGTTTCTGAGTTATTATTATTTATTTCTCATATGTTAAATTGGTAATCCCTTTGTGTAATTGTGGAATCCATTGACCATTTATTCAAACAATATGCAATTGATGAAACACAGTCATACCTTGTATCTTGGTGTGAATGTGCTAAGGTAACTTGTTTCCTCGTATGTTAAAATTTGTTATCTTTCTTTCATTATTGTTGCACATCAAAACATGCTTTGTGATGGAACCCCCTTATAATTTTTCCTATCTTGTGAAGTCTTGGTTGGTATTCGTATGTCTACCACTAGGGTTTCTATTTGTAATGGAGTGAATTTGCACCCCTCACAAATTCCCCATTTACACCCCCTTACCTTAGAAAAATTAAACTCGACGATGCTTTTCCACCTCATCCATTCACTTTCCACCCACTTGGCGGCTATCTATAGTGTCGATGGGGGAATTTTTGCCAAAGACGCTAGTGTGACATAAAGATGTCTGTGCAACACACCCTTGCACCCTTGACCAACCTCAAACGACTCTTTTGGGCTTCTATTCATCCTAAAAAGGTCTTCTTCTCCATTCATTCGATCCTCTACACGCTTCTTGAATCAAACTTGCTTCTACACACTTCATTTTCACAACATTCTTCATTATTGAAGCTCCACGATGACACTGCTGGTTTTCACTCTCGTTGCAACAATGTTGGCATCTCCAGGCTTGCGAGCTCACATCTCCCTTCATGTGCTCGAGGGAATATTGTTTGGGAGGTGATATCCATTTCATTTAGCATCATTATTTAATTTATGTAGCATATTTTTGTTAGCATTGTGTGGCATTGCTTTCTTTCCATACTTTCTTTATCGCATTATTTCTCTATCGTTGCTATTTTGGCTGTCCATGGACGTGGGAACATCGAAACAGGGGTTTGACTACAGCAAGCCCCGAAATAGCCCTAAAAAATTTCCTTGTTCTGTTGTGTGTAGGTACTCGTGATCGTGTGGAGCTTGAGGGAGGCTGGACCAACCGTAAGTTTGATTCTTGCCACCTTTGTTCTCATCAACTTCTATCTTTTAAGTTAAAGTGTTATTCTTGTCATTTTGGTAGTTTATTCTTTTATGTTTTTTCATTACATAAATCTATATTTATCAGGTAGTTAGTGAGTTTTTTGTTAAGTCTTGAATATCCTTTGTACTTCCTATCTGCACGGATGCCAATGTGTTGCATTTTCATCCATCTTCTGTGCTGGATTCCTTTGGTAGAGAGTTGCCTAAGTCATTGTCTTGACTTGAGAATTTTTTTGGTTGTTTTTACTGTAACCAGGTTTATCTTCTATTCTACCTATAGAATTGCCAATTCTAATTGAGGGCAGCTTGAAGGACCTGGACCAACTGACGAGGATTTTAACAATAAACCCCCTACACTTTGGGCTTTGAAAAAACCAAGAGGGTGGTCCCTGTAATGTGTTTATAATCTTTGCACCAAACTTATAAACAATCATTAACAATTAACAGATAATCCCATTTAATAGCTCAACAAAATAGGATAATACTAAATTGAATTGGCTTTTCATTAGTAATACCAACTACTTGGAGCATGAGATGATTACAACAATATTTCACAACTTAAGATAGTCATTTAATTTGCAATTTGGTAGCAAGCTCTAAGCAGAGACAAACAGACACAAAACTCACAAACACATACGATTTAGACCAGTGCCATATACCATTGGGGAGTCAAATTCACAAACATTTAAAATTCCACGATAGGTTCAAACACATAGCATATAAGATCTCTGACAACAATTGCCTTAGAACATCATCAATTTATATCCTAACCCAATACTTCTTACCAAATCCCTTTATAAACATATCCATCTATAAATCCAATTCAAGCATTTTAATTAATTCTTTGAATTAAAGCCAAAATGGAAGTCATACACACCACAACAGTGAGATGAACGCAATAACCCTTGATTATATTATTCAAAATTATGATATGCTTATACAAAGGAGAGACATGAGCTTGAAATGAATCATTATAACTCAAATGCTAGTACTGTTATGAAACATCAAACTTTCATAAACCCAATACCCGACTACAGAATGATAAAACCTAAATTGCATTTACATTTGAAACAATCAGGCTTTACAACTTGCTCTGCAACTATGCCTAGACTCGACCTCAAAATATCTAACTTACCAACCCTTATTTCTGGCCTTGAAATCCTTCTTATAGAGAATGAAGGAGCAAACAAGCATCGGGCCAAAAAATACACGTCACCGATTGATTAGACCGCCTTGTGACATTTCAAAAATATGATTACAATCGCCAATTCCCAGAGCATCTTCTTGTTAATTCCACTCATTAGGGAATAGTCATTGCATTTGCCAAACCTCAAAACCTGCGCCAAAATCCGCCATGGAGACAAAACCATAATCAGTTACAACTATAATCGCTGAGCTGTTAGTTTCTGATAGTAAACACTGTTTTACTCCTCTTCTGTTAAGTACTTGTCCACCCATTTCTGATACTCTTCATCTATTGGCTAGTCAAAATTTACCACCTCATTCACCTTAGTATTTTAAGGTGTATATTTCACTGCAACTTGATTGGTTTCTCTTTCAAAAGACTCTAAGAATGTGCTGGTGTTAATTATTTTGTCCATGCTACTTACCAACAAGTCATAATCAAAATCATAACAAATCAATTTGATTTGTGCATTAATAACTTCTTCTGCCCTTTCTTGCCACTGCTGCAATGTTTTAACATTTCCTTGTGCATCAGTGATGTCTGGAAAAAATGTATCACTCCAGTCATCAAATCTTTTTACTAGCTCCCTAATTCTTCTACTCAAATTATCAGGTAGGGCCTGGAATCCCTTCAATGATTTCACAAATATTTGAGTAAGCTTCAATGACTGGGGCCTATTGTCTGCATCAAAACTAGAAGCCTTATACATAAAATCTAGATCGTTGGCCCTAGGGATCCACTTCTCAGCCAAAGGCAAAACTATTTCCCGATCCCTATTTATGTTTTTTATTCCATCCAAAAATAAAGAATATAAAGAATGCACAAATGGTAATCTACCATCCACCTTCTCATTTAAATTCCTCAAAACTATGTCCACCACCTCATTTTGTTTGGCAGTTGCACCATCCTCACTTTCCTTTAAGGCAACCTGTAATTCTGTGATCTTAATTAACATTTGCTTGTTGGTGGGATCCACAAAATACTCAAATTCTTCTTCAACTGGCCCTGGTGTAGGACTGAGATCAGGTGTCTGGTTGGGGGATCTCGGAGTAGAAACAATTGGAGTAGTAGGGGGAACTGACCCTGAAGTAGGAGGTAATGCTCTGATACCAGGAGCACTGGAGGATTCTCCTACCTACCCATATTTCAACCTATCTACTTCAGATTGCAGCTCAACATTCCTTTGTTGCATCCTACTATATTCCCCAATTATTATGTTGTACTTCTCCATCAGACTCTTATTTTCAGCCTCTTCCCTCTTAGTTGTCTTTTGGGCGAATTTGGCCACATTAACTGTCAGGCTTGTAGCTTCTATTGTTGAAGTTTTAGAAGCTCTCTTAATAATTATCCCTCCCCTTTGGTTTGGACTAATATCAGTTACATTTGGTTTTCTTCCCTGGGGTGCCAATGTCCATATGCATAGAGTTTCATACTCCTCATTGAAGGCAAAATCTTGCAAAGCTACCTTAACCTCTTCTTCACTGTTTTGCATAGGATGCTTGGACTGTAGGACAAAATTGAATACTACAACATCAACTATGTCCCACTCAGGCAAAATTAGGACACCAGCCTGAGTCACAAGTCTTCTTCCCTCCTCAGGAGTGATGTTTTTGAATTCCTCCATCAGTTCGGCCTTGACTTCATCATCATTCTCCTGCTCAGACCTATCAGGTCTTCATTCTCTTCTTCTCTTGCACTTATCTTGGTATTCCTCCAGTTTCATCCTCCAAATTAGTTGCAAGAATACAAGAGTCTTCACAAAGGCATCATCATCTAAGACTGCCTTGCAGGCCTCCATCCTGGCATCCTGTACACACTGCCCCTTTATATCTATATTAGATAACACCAATTGTGTTGATCTAGGAGGGGAAGGGATACCAACCTGCATGTCTTGATCAGTCACAAATATTTCATCCATCAAAGCCTCTTGTGTTTCCTCAATATTTTGCCTCTTAGGGCTTGGCTCTGATGGTAGCACTGTAGGATCACTCCTTGGTGGTGAATCTAAATCCACAATCCTTATCCCTCTAGGTGCTCTGATCCTTGGGGCTGGCTATGATGATTCTCTCACTATTTGTTTTCCCTTCTTATCCCCCTCATCCTCTTCACTGCTATCATTCCTCTTTCTCTTGTATAGAGGTTTGTCAACTAGGGGCTGATAAGTTGGCCTTGTTTCCTCAGGCCTCACCTCTGGTCTTTGAATTCCAAAGTCCATTTCCAAATTGACCTTCTTGGTCATCAAGGTGCCCATGATCTCTTTAAAATTATCCAACAAGAGAGAAATTCTCTTGTGGAATGGAGTAAACTCCATTAATGGATCATATTTTGGATCCATTTTATGCACCATGGCCAATAGCTTCTCATAGGCAATCCATTTCTCTTTATTCAATTCTTGCCTATTCAAATCAAACTCATTTATGATTAGGTCCTCGGGAAAGTTGAATTCATGTACATATCTACCACCTTTAATTCATTTCTTGAACAAGGAAAAGAATCCCTCAGGGTCATGTTGCCTCCTAGATCCACTCTTCAAATGATAATCATCAAAAAACCTTCCAAAGTGGACCCATCCTCCCTTGGAAAAGACAAAATCTGAAACAACAGTATAATCAGGGAACAAATTCCCTTTTTCTCTCCCTGTCAAGTTGTCTTCATGAATACAACCTAGCTACCACATGACCTCGACAAATCCCATCCTTGATGGTACATTATATGGGAGAATGTGAGGAGATCCCTGGAAACCAAACACCCTTAGGACAGTGCTTACGGGGTACAAGATGATGTCACCCCAATTGTGGCAGACCTTTAAATCAGGCTTCCTCACCTTTGGTCGGAGGAAGTCATGCAAATATTTAGGAACTCTTGGCACATTTACCACCAACCGAGCTCTTAGTCTGGAGGCAAAGCAGTTATCAAACTGCACAAAGCTGGCACCTCCGCTATTGTAAGACAAATCTGCACTCCACACCTATACTGGTAACCTCTCTCGATTCACCTCTTGCCTCAACTCCATCTTCTTTGAGAAGAAGTCGACATTCTTTTACAGGAACATATGCATTAACAGGGAATACCAGAAGAAAGGAGTGCTAACATCCCCCATAAGCAACTTCAACAAACCATCATGTATCTTTTCTACAAGAAAAGATGCATAATCATCACCATGGAGAAGTTGGGATGCTGAATTTGAGCCCCCATGAACATATATGCAATGGGCATCATTGTATTTGGGTTGAATCCCAAAATTTGGCACAATGAATAAAATGTTGTCAAAAAGTGATTGGCAAAACAACTTTGCCTGAAAGGCTCTTGGTCATTTGGGATGATATGAATCGTTGAACTGCCTACCCTGGCCAGGTGAGGAGGAAGTAACTTTAATCTAAAAAGAGGCTTTGACCTCGCATATTCCTGCTTCATCTCCTCAAAATCAATTTGGACCAAGAATGAGCTAGATTCACTCAAATGAAAAACCTGCTGAATTTCAACTGCACTTATGCTCAACAGAATCCCACCATGATTATCCCTAATTACCCTTGTAATTGGGTCATAACATGTTGCCACTGCCCTGAGTAGGTCCACGTCAGGAAACACATTCGACACTACTAGTTTCCCCATGTCGTATCTGCAACCATTAGAAAAAGGGTGGGGTAGGTTTCTTTGTCCATACCATAGTCTAAACATTTCCAGACCTATCATTGGAACCCTAGCATCGACAATAATATAAATTTTGCACTAGTCTCTCGCCTAGGGTTCTTCCATTCATTAAAACCAAACCCCTTCTTCTGTCATTTGTTGATAATGGGAGTTGATCCAGAAAATCATCATATAAATTCCTTTGCAAGTAATCAACATGGTCAGAGTGTTGCTTCGGTGGTGCCATCTCAAACAACTAGGGCTTTCTTAAAATTCAAATTCTTGAACAAACTAGGGCTACCCAAAAAATGAAATTACAACACAACTATGCAATTTCCAACAATTCAAACAAACCAGTAACCCTATAACAATAATCAACAACCCACTGACCAGCAAACTACAACCTTTCACAAGAATTACAATCAAAATAAACTAGTGATACAAAAAGTAAAACACGGTAATTCACTCCTCGTAGAGAACCAAACCTTCGCTGTGATTGCTTGAAAAACTTTATCTTTGGCTCTGAACCGCTTTGAAAACACTTGAATTATTTTGTGGCGAAAATAGAATGAAATCAAATACTTTATGTCGATTGAATTTAGCCAGTAGACGTCTCATCGGCCACTAAAGCGCATTTGCATGTCGCACCAACAACTCCAATCGCATTTCATGCAAATTTAAACTTCAGCCGTCGATCTTTTGTTTTTGTCAGATCATCGAACGACCACCTTCAAAAATGCTGATGTAATCTCCATGTCGACGTTGAGAGCCCACCACAATACGTAGCTCCAAAGGGATACACGTGGCGCCTGCCCGTGATATCGCAATCATTAAACACCCTGCATCTTTGGATCACGCGATGGTGGGCAACCGTTGATTCCCACCATCGATGATCGTGTTCACTCACAACAGTTAGCAGCACCAAACAGAACCGTCGAGTAACTTTTCATCAAGATTAAAACACCGTCATCGATCTCGAGCACGTACATCTCACAACTCTTTTAGTAACCCACCTTTTAACGTATTAAAACCCGATACAAATAATAAACACTTTATTAATCCTTTTTCGGCATCGGTAGCTGAGACACGTGGCGCCCATCCATGATATCACAATCATTTGAAACCCAACGGTGATGTCATCGCGAGATTGCGGGGAATGGTCAGGATCAACCGTAGGATGATCGACGGTCATTAAAATATTTCCCTGCAAAATAAGATAATTATTAAAAGGGGGAAAGGGGACATCGCCTAGGCCAATGACACACGATGGCATAAGGTTGTTCTTAAAGCACGGGGTACAGGCCGACCTAGACTTAGGAAATAATAAAGTCAGGTGGAATATTTAACACAATTTATTAAAGGGGCCCGACCTAGACGACAATGGGGCATAAGTCGTTTTAAAACCTCCCCTAAAAAGGTAACAACGGAATAGATCCAACCTAGGGTTTAAGATAGAACATTAGGATTTCATGAAGGAAAAAATAAAACCCCAACCCTAGGCTTCTCCGAAATAGCATGACAAACTAGTAACGTGGCAAAAAATTAATGGAACTCAAAGAATGAAATTTGAGGCTCCATCAAATTCACTCACCTAATTCCCTAAACCTCTCAGGTTGAAAAAAGTGTAGTGGAAGATCAATTGCCCTTCCTTTTCACCCTCTTAAGACATCAAACCTACCTTAAACAATCTTTAGTGTGAGGTAGATCAGGGTAGTTGATTTTTCTAGACCCTCCCGTGACCTAAGGTCCTGAGTAGTCGGTCCCCCTGTACATTTTGGTGAACTCAACATGAATTATTCTAGTTCCATTTGGTGGTGTTGAAATATTCTTCTCTCATGTTCTAGGAGTGTTGTGGGTGTGTCCATTGCAAGGCGCTTAGCCTTGCAACCCAACCTATGACCCCTAGTGGCGTAGCTAGAATAATTCCTAAGCATTGAGAAGCGAAACCTTGAGTAGGTCAATATCTAATTGTGAAACCCCTGGGGGTTTCTGCGAAATTCCTTTCTTGTGTACGTAAAGATGGCTTCCTTTCTACATCTTCCCATCCCATTTGTGTAACCTGCGAGTGGATCCCCTACTATAAAATTCACTTCGTATGATTTGTCGATGAATGCTAATAGAGAACCATCTCCCTTGTACATTCTCGCACGTATCAATGTGAACACCGTAACTGGTGTTCTCGTTGACCCTACATGTCGAGTGAATTTCATCACAGAGGAGATCATGTTGATAATTTTTTTACATAAGGATGGATATGATGAGTCTAGAAGCACTGTACGTACACATGATGGGCTTTATGTCCCTCCCATCAGTTCAATCACCTTGTCAGTCTTGGTTGGGCCTAGGACTATAAATGCACTCTTTGATATTATCCCGAGGTCTGAATTGTTTAGAGAAAAACTAGGCATCTATTGGTTGGTTTCCATGAACGTAGTCCCCTCGATAATCCATAAGTGTATGAAGTTCTCTCATGAGGGTTTTGTGCATGTAGTCCATGACACCGATTACAAACCAATGGTGGCGCATGGAAGCTACTCACTCGATCAATTCTGGCATGCCCCTGTTGGTATGCTCCCTCCCATGGTGGACCTGTTGCATTGAACTTATTTCAAGTTCAAGAATGGGGACATAACGTTGAAATTTACCTAGCCTCCTTCTCCCTATGCCATTTCAGTTAAATCTTCCATGATAGCATAGCATAAGGCTACCTATGCCACTCAAAAAAGAGAGGAGGATAAGTTCGCTCAACGTCCCTCTTCTTCCTCTATTGTTCCACCCGCCTTTGCCTCTTGCCCTGTTGTGGCATCATTGACTACCACCCTTATGCATCTCTTAGGGAGTCTGATGGTGCCTTCTTAGTGGAAGGCCAAGCGTTAGGTGTTCGACCTTCCTATCTTGCCCATGGTGCCTCAACCCGTCTTGTATGGTAAGGGGAAGGGTCCCCATGGAGAAAATCCTACATCTCAACCTTCGCATCCTCCTACTACTCCTAGCTCTAAGGTAGTGAATGGGAAGAGGCCCGTCATTGAGGCACTAGAGTCTGCTCCCCCCTCTTTTGTTGCATCTGCTTCTCCATCTCTTCCTCTTGTTCCCATCTAGGAGCCACTCCCTCCACTAGAAATGACTATGATGGATACTTTGATGGTGTCTTCTACTCCTTCTTAGGTTGTAGCTTCTAGCTTCCAGAGCCATAGAAATCGCCTTGCATGTGAGCACAAACATTAGAGGAAGGATTTGGCCATTGAGTAGGTTGCCTCATAGAAGGGGGAAGGGGAGCCAAAAAATACCGTTTCAACATCTTCTGCTATGTCCTCCTCTTTTTCCCTTGCTACTTTAGTTCTGTCTGCCTCAATCTTTCTTCCGGCTTCGTAGCGAGTGTGAATGATCCTCACCCCAAGAGGGTGAAATTATTCATTGCTCCTTCGTCTGAGCCTCCCCTCCTGATGTCCCTTCTGGACATCCCACCTTTTTCAAAACCCATGGACATGCCGAATACCTTGGTGGTGTTCATTGCGGTTTTCTCCTCTTCCTCCTCACCTTCTGCTTCATCTAAGGGGATCTCACATCCTCCAATGAAGTGAAAGTTGAAGGACGACCCCGCTTCCAATGGGGGTCAGAAGAAGGGTTCACCTTCTTCGAAGGTTAGTTCTATGGTGGCTTACACCATCCTAGTGATGGAGATAGCCTCAGCGTCCCGAAGTTTGTCACTACTCCCAAGTCTTTCGGTGAGGCTAGCAGTGGATTTCGGGCACCTCCTCCATCACCCGATGAGTTGACACATGGCACTCCTATAAAGTGCATGTTCAACTCCATAGATAATGTCCCAGATTTGTTGGTGATCTTTGCAAGATTTCTAATGTTTACCTCATAGGAATTGAGTGAAGAGGACCTCGAGGGGCCCTCTTCCTTGGATCTTGTTGCAGGAGAGTCAGAGGGTACCTCCCTTGTTATCTCACCCTTGCAGGCTCATCTTCCCTCCCCTTACAGTGAACTAGATTGGGAGAACAATGACCTCTTGGTTGATGAGGACTAGGGGGTGCCTCTTCTTTATTTGTAGATTAGATTGTGTGTGTGTGTTTGTGTTACCCTGTGCTTGTTTTATGTGTTCCTAGAGGACCCTTGTCACCCTCATAGGTGCTTGGATAGAAGAGTATTTTTGTGTCATAAAACTTATATTTTTCACATCATTCTTCTCTTCATTGTGCTTTGATTTTCAACAATTGGAGATGATGCAAAGTGTTGGGTGCATTTGGGCCTCCCTTCCATGTTGACCCAATATTTTTTTTATTTTTTATTTTTTTTATGTGCTCTTCTTCACATGGTATGATATACTAGGGGGTTGATGACAATTCATTTATATATTATTATATCTATTTATCTATATTTATAAGTAGCTCTAATCTCGAAATATCAGATCCCCCTATCTCTTGTCATTGTTTATCCTTTCCTTTTTATCTTTTTCTCTTATTTGCTTGTTTTGTGATGTTGTGGTGTTCATGTGTTGTCCCTCGTGTGTGCGACAATATTAGCACAGTTACATCTCATCATGTTTCGCAAGCCATAACATCACTTTCATTGTTGATTTTCTCTCCTTAGGATGTCACATGCCTTTGTGCTTGGAACACACCATCCTAAGGGGGGCTATCATACTGATTTGATTTTCAGGAGGTGTATTCGGTGGCCAACGAATCCCTAGCTGAAAATCTTCTATTTTTTTTAAAAATTGCATTCTTCAATATGGATCCCTAGACGAATTTTTCTTTCATCGTAGATTCGTAAGATATAATCTAGACTTGCCCTTGCGAGGGAACATTTTTTCTTTTGAATTCCTTGATGAAAAGAATCTCTTATAAGGATTCCTTGATGCTAGAATCATTGGAAAAAAATTCTCTCTTTTAAAAAATGTTATCAATTTCAAACAAAGCATCCCTTGAGTGGACCCCTTTTCTTTTGAAGGGTTCCCAAGGGAACCGTTTGAAAGATTCTCCTTCAACGGTTGATTGTCTGCTTGCTTTCTTGCATAGCTTTTTGATGTCTAACATGTTTTTTCTACGGATTTACATGTTACTTTGTAGGTGTGCATGTGAAGCTAATTTTCAATAGACCTTGGAGGATTGAGTACCTATAATGCCCCATCAGACTCTGCAGAGCCTCTCACATCCAGCTTCCTTCAGGACTGAGCACCTAGGGGGCACCTCCTTTGCAAGTCCAAGGACTTGTGAAGCGTTTACATCTTGCGAGATCTCTTTGTTCAACTCTATAGGACTAAGCACCTGCAAAGCCTCTTTTTTCACCTTCCATAGGTTTGTAGACCTACAGTGCATATTTGTTCAACTCGCCTTGGGTCTGAGGACTTATGTATCCATCTTCTTTTCTTGTGCTTTTTGGTGGGTTAGACTGTGGTCTACTTCCTCGACGGTTCAGGTATAATTCCTTTGAACTCTTTCGATCTACTTTACCTTGCATTTGGTAGAACATATGCTTGCTAAAGTGGGGGGAAAATGTAATGGAGTGAATTTGCACCCCTCACAAATTCCCCTTTTACACCTCCTTACCTTAGAAAAATTAAACCCGACGATGCTTTTCTACCTCATCCTTGCACTTTCCACCCACTTAGTGGTTGTCTATAGTGTCAGTGGGGGAATTTTTGTTGGGGACGCTTGCACGACGTGTGGACATTTACACAACACACTGCCATCCTGACAGGATTCCTGACTCTAGAATCTGCAGAGGTGTTACACTTCTCCATTAGCGATGAAGTGTAACACCCCTGTGCCCTTGATCGACCTCAAATGACTCTTTTAGGCTTCTATTCATCCTAAAAGGATCTTCTTCTCCATTCATTCGATCCTCTACATGCTTCTTGAATAAAACTTGTTTCTACACACTTCATTTTCACAACATTCTTCATTGTTGAAGCTCCAAGATGAAACTCTATTGGTTTTCACTCTGATTTTTGCGGCAATGTTGGCATCTCCAGGCTTGCGAGCTCGTATCTCCCTTCACGTGCTCGAGGGAATCTTGTTTGGGAGGTGATATCCATTTTATTTAGCATCATTTTTTATTTACGTAGCATATTGTTGTTAGCATTTCTTGACATTGCTTTATTTCCATACTTTCTTTATCACATTATGTCTCTATCATTGCTATTTTGGTTGTCCGTGGAGGTGGGAACACCGAAATAGGGGTTTGACTATGGAAAGCCCTGAAATAGCCTTAATATTTTCCCCATTCTATTGTGTGTAGGTACTTGTGATCATGTGGCGCTTGCGGGAGGTTGGACCAATCATAAGTTTGATTCTTTCCACCATTGTTCTCATAAACTTCTATCTTTTAAGTTAAAGTGTTATTCTTGTCATTTTGATAGTTTAGTTCTTTTATGTTTTCTATCATTACATAAATCTATATTTATCAAGTAGTTAGTGAGTTTTATGTTAAGTCTTGACTATCCTTCGTACTTTATGTCTGCACGGACACCAACGCCCGACTGGGACACCAACGCGCTATGATGTCATCTATCTTCTATAGTAGAGTCCTTTGGTAGAGAGCTACCTAGGTCACAATCTTGACTCAAGAATTCGCTCACCTGATTCCCTAAACCTCTTAGGTTGATAGAAGGGTAGTGGAAGATCAATTTCCTTTCCTTTTTACCCTCTAAAACATCAAGCTCACCTTAAGCAATCCGTAGCGTGAGGTAGATCAGGGTAGCTGACTATTCTAGACCCTCCCATGACCTGAGGTCCTGAGTAGTCAATCCCCCTCCTCTACACTATTATTAAGATTTCTTTAGTTTTTCCCTTTCTTTTTATGTATATAGTGTCAAAAAAAATATCCCTTTTTCACACTTAATTTGGGAATAATTAATATTAAAATGAGCTTAATGTTGCCTTAATTTAGTGTTGTGATGTGTTTTACACATTAACATTAAGTTTAGGGCCCCATTTAACCAAATGGACTTAATGGTGCCTTATTTAGGGTTTTGTAAAGTGTATCTTTACACTTTCACACTAATCTAGGGATTTATTAATTAATTGAGATCAAATTTTCCTTAATTGGCCCCTTTAATTCAAATCCAAGCCTGATTAATTGCAGATTCTAAGGGATAAAGCCCAACATTCATAAATGATATTACACAACAATTAATTTTAGAAGGTTTGTGTCTTAGGTTAGTGACCTAGGACTCATTCGCCGCATGGCGAATGGTTCCTCATTAGGTCCTAGGACCCTATTTTCACATAACACTACACATTGTCTGAAGTGTGTCCTAGCCAAGTGAGCTAAGACCCATTCGCCACATGACGAATGGGTCCTCACTTAAACCTAGGACCCCCCCTTGGGATATGTTTTTGGCGATATTTTAATTATTTCAAATCCTCGATTTGATGTCGGCTTGTGATATTTGAATTTCGGGAATGAATCTTAAATTATGTATAAATATAAGGTTATTTCTCTACGTTTTCACCTAGAACTTTTGTGAAACTTCATGAGATCAAGCTATAGCATTCAAGAGAATTCAAGGGAATATTTTTGAAGGATTATTACAGAAATCAAGAGTCATATCATCATGTCAAATATTTAGTGCATCATGCATGTTGTTGAGCTAATGTGTTGATGTAGCATTCAAGATCCTATTCAAGCATTGTTTCATATCAAGATTCATGATCATGATCTACATTCATTGAGGAAACTTCATACAAGATTTTTGATTTGCACTCCAAGGTTTCAATTGATGTTTGGTGAGTTGTTACATATTGTTGTTCATTGATCATTCCTTTATGCATTGTTTCAGTACAAGGTTTAATTACCAATACAGGGTTTGACCAAGGAAAACCCCTATTCCCTAACAAAAAAACATATTTCTCCTCTTTTATGTGTGATTGTAGGTTTTAGGTTGAAGATAATTTGGAAAGAAAAATTGCAAAATTTATCAAAGTTGCTAATAAAGTTGTCAAATCACAAGAATTGAGCTACAAATTTTGGGTTTTCGACAATCTCTAACTAGGATTTGGAGTGCAGAAATTGAAGAGCAAAACCCAAAAATTGATTTTCCAAAACCCTAGCCAAGACCCATTCGCCATAGGGTGAATGATTCCTCAGTGAGGCCCAAAAAAACACTTTTTGCAATAGGTGCACAACATTTGACCTTCTTAAAAATTTCCTTTTTACTAGTATTTGGGTTAGGATTGATTTATGTAACTCATTTATGCATTATAACCCTCATAATTGAATGAAATTGAGTTTCAATAGGTTGCATCCATTTGGCTAATCCATCTTGGATCCCCCAACCCATTTTTCTTTGTTTCAATGTAATTTTAGGTTAAAAGTACACAAAAACCCTATCATACGAGGAATCTACCCCTCTCAAACGTAGAGGAAAGTTGTTAGTCTAGTAACAACTTATCCAACTATTGGGTCATTTATCACTGCCCATTGGACAAGCCACTTTGAGATTTGTAGTGAAAAATCTATTTTCCAACATACTCGTACTTGGTCAAAGGTTGTTGACCATTTATACCTAAACCAAATATATGACTTTTTACAATATAAAAAAACACCACATGTGGGTTGTGGTACTAGAGACGAACACTTGATTACTCTTAATTTCTTATGGTAACTCTAAGCATCCTCCAAAACACCACTATACACCTAACTATCATTTCATGTACACACACACTTGCACTACATACACACTCTACTAAATACTAAGACAATTATGTAGTTGTGAGTTCTCTTCCAAATGAATTACATTTACATCCATAGAAACCCTAGACTTAGATAATTGTCCATGCTAAACCACAACATATCAAAACTCACTACAACTTCTTTGTAGATATATAATAGTCTATGATCGAAGAATTCAACATCAACTAAAATTGTTCATCGTCTTCTCTCACTAGGAATCCTCTATAAGTGAATAAAACACCAAAATTCTAATACAAGTTTATTTCCCTACTCTTCATAGAGTCTTTATAGATCAAAAATATGCTAGAATAGAATGAAGTGGTAGTAAATTTTTTAATTGCAAGTGATAGTGGTTGAATGTTAAGTTATTGAGGTTCAAAAATAATTTTATAATGGGTTTTTAGAATAGAAAATAGCATCTTTTAGAATAGAAAAGGTAATCTGTGATTATATAACACCTATCATTATGCAAGATTAAGTCAAATCACAACTCCCAAGCTCTCCATGAAGGCTTTATTTACAAGGCATGATTTTACTTTTCAATACAACCTTTCATCTTCCTTTTCCTATTTTCATGTCTTCTTGCAATATAATACCAAATAAATAGAGAATAATAATTAATATTTTCCCCACAAGACATGGGCATCCAAGTTCAATTTTGTGTATTAAGGAGAAAATACATTATTTTTTGTGTACACAATTAAATGCAATAGAGCCAAATATTTACAAGGTAAATATCATCCTATTCCAACATTCTCCCACCTAATATTTATATTATAGAGACATAAGATAAGAATACAAATAAAATCAAGTACATGATGTAAGGCTTATGCCATTCCTGCACCAAGAGAACCTATTCATGCCCACTATTTTCACTGAATTTACAACATTATCCAATATGCCAAACTTTTGAATCATGAGCCTACCATTGTCCACCATCTTGTAAAAAAAGTGATACTAAACATCTATGCGCTTAATATAAATATGGTACATGGGATTCATGGTGAAACAAATAGTGCTCTAACTATGACATCCAACTTGAGCCACTCTACAATCAAAACCTAATCTTGATCACAATATTTATTAGTGAATAATACAATCATAGGATGTTTCTTATTCATCTAGCTAACAACACTACCAAGTAGAGAATATATGCAACCACTAGCGACCTCCAACTAAGTCACCTACTCAATCTATTTCAACACATTTATATCCAATAACTATTTCTCATTATTAGAACCATGATAGCATAAGAAATAATTAGAAGTTCCTTGCAATTATCTAAAGTCCCTCTTAATACAAGTCCAATGCTCTCTACTAGAGTTAGACATAAACTATCTAATAACTCGCATTGCATGATCAATTTCTATTCTAGTACATAATATTGGATACATCAAGATACCAATAACACCAGTATAATGCACATTATACCTACCTTAAAAATTATCATCCAACTTAGGAAACATATACAATGAAAACCTAGTTGTAGACACCTAAAAATGACTAACACATAATTTTCATCTTTCCATGTCATCGTTTTCTCATCAATTTTTCTATCTATATTAATTAAATAAAATTATTTAATTAAGCTAATATTTCCTCTCTTCTTCTATAATAATTATCTCAATGTTTCTTTATATCTATATTAATTAAATAATTTTTAATTATTTAATTAATTTATCATTTCTCCTCCAACATTAATTTCAATTACTTCTTTTGGTCCACTATAATTAAATAATTTTAAAAAATTATTTAATTAGATAAGATTTCTTTCATAATTAATTAAATAATTTATTTAATTACCTATTTTCATCCAAAATAAATCTATTTAATTCTTTCAACTGTATCTTATGAATTAAATAAATTTCTTTAATTCTTTCAACTATCCCACCTTATCAACCCAATCCATTTAATAATTTTAGCTCCTACTCTTTCTCAAATTTTCTCATCCATTGATTCTTCTAATTAATCTCCATCGTTGATCAAATATCAAGTGAAACATGTAAAACCCTTCATCTACACATTATCCCCTAGCAATGATTATCAAGAGCACTAGCATTACCATTATCAAGAGCATTATCAAGCAAGTTCATATCAATCTTGTATCATCTAGCTATGTTATAAAACTATTATCTTTGAGCATATAGCATTATCATTGCAAGACTCATGCTATCATACTATCATAATGCTATCATGATTATGTTATTTTGAAGAGCAATCTACATATCAAGCATTCAATAAAATATCAAAGAAATAATGGAGCAAATATAATTGTTCATTATTGGATTCATGCATAGATCTTATAATTTATTGAGTGTTTGTTGAGTGAGGATTTGGTACTTTCATTGCATTGTACCTATTATATATAATTCACATTTTCATCATCCACACTAGTATCAACATATAAAGGAATACTCATTGGTCTATAATTGTGGATAGAAAACTACTAAAATATAATGTCAACATACTTAATTAAGAAATATTTTTGTGAAATCGATCCCTACTAGCTTTAATTCCCAAAATTTATTTTATTACCCTTAAATGCTTCATATGACGTGCACTATAAAGTTGTGTTTTGGGCTCCTTAAAGATCACCTTGTTGTTATCAATTAACATTCCATGAACATACAAGACAATGATTATAAAATCTAATCATCAATAATTTAATATAGACAATATTTTTTTCGGTTCAAATATAAATGAACTTTAATACAAAATCATTAATTTTTATGCCATATTTTGAGGCTTTTTAAGCCACACGATGAAAATTTAACCTACAAACATTTTTTTTGTTCCCTTTTAAACCCATTTGGTTGTTGCATATAAGTTTCTTCTTCAAGATTCCCATGCAAGAAAATAGTTTTAGCATTCATTTTACCTACTTCAAAATCACAAGCAACAACAATAGAAAGTGGGAATATAATGAAAGACAATTTAGCATTGTTACATAAAATTTCATCAAAAGCAATTCCTCTCTAGGACTAACCATTAGCCACCAATTTGGTTTTGTGTGTCTTTAACTTCCAATTTTTTAAACACCTATTTATAACTTATATGAATTCTTCGCCCCCCCCTCCCCCCCAAAAAAAAAAATCACAAGGTTCCAAGTGTCACATCTATCAAAGGCCAACATTTCCTCTTACATGACCTCCATCCAAGAGTCATGTTCCTCTAAAAAAGAGAACATTTCTAAAATATCTATATTCATCATTAGTATATGATATAGTAAATACATAATACAATTTTTTGGGCTATATTTGTCAACTGGGTTTCATTATCTCATGGATCTTATCAAAGGTGAAGCAAGAGATTTTTTCTATTCCTTTGCATGTTCAACCTACCTATAAATCTCACATAAATTATGTTTGTCCTCTTTATCCTCATATATGTATTTTTTCTCTTTAACATTTGCATGCTCATATTTCTAAACCTTAGTATAAAATGCACTATTTTCCTTCCTTCTTTTTCCTTTGATATCATGGATTATAAAATACTATAAGTTTCTTGAAAAATAACATCCTTAGAATAAATATTTTTTAATATTAGAGGATATCAAAGCATATAACCCTTAAAATTCTCATTGTATATAATAAATATATATTTCTAAGCTTTGAGTGAGGGTATTTAATTCTTTAGAAAAATGAATTAAATACCCTTAAATGTGAAACAAAGGGTTTCTCAATTGTCCATAGCTCATATGAAGTTATCAAAATTTAAGAGAATAATGATATTTTTTTATCAAGTTGTAGGCAATACTCACAACCTCAACCCAAAAAAAATTGATCAAATTATTTATTACTTTGTTGGAGCTCAATCTAACAATGCCTATTTTTTTCTTAAGTTAGAGCCCCCATGTGTTTAGCCTTATTGTAACCATCACTCATTACCGATATAATAATTATTTGTATGGGTATCCATTAGACATAATTGCATAAGGTTTTTATTCAACGCCATCCATATTCCTCTCATATGTTAGAAGTTGCAAGATTCTATAAAAATCCTAAGTCTAGGAATGTTTTGGTCTTTTTCTATTAGTTTAACAATGTCGCATACTATTATTGGACTACCAATCATTTACTACCTGATTGATATTTAGTTCCAATGTTTAATCCTATGTGAGAGTTCCAAAGTTATTTAAGCCCTTCCATCCCTTCACCTTCCTTTCATGTCTTCATGTTTCCTCCTATTGCAAAAACTTGATGAAAGTCCAGACCTCCTACAATTATTTCCATGTTCAAATCTCCCAACCTTTCTCATATTTTTTACATGTTTCTAGATCTTATCTATGTGGAATTTCGAAGTGTATCTAAACCCTTCCCTTTTACTTTTCATCAACCTCCCTCCTCCACTTCCAATTTTATGTGATCCATGATTCTTTCTTTGTATAATTCTTATCCACATTTATACATGTAAACTACCTAGTTCCCATACCTTTTCACACATTTTCCCAAGTATTCCTTTTATACTTTCCTTGGACATCAAAAATATCACTCCAATTTTTGGATCTTATGAAGACTTCTGCACTTATTTTCCACAAGGATTTCTCTCATCCTTTTTCATTCATTCATTCTTATGTGAAGATTGACCCGAATTTTGAACCTCCATTTCATCCACTTCTAAGGTCCAATTCTACACCAAAACATTTCATCCCCTTCTTTGATCTCCTAACCTTTATTGAGCTTTTTCAAATTCCTTTGTTCATTGCAACTAATCTCTAGATCCTCCTAAGGTACCATTAATGACCATATTTGACCTTGCAACTACACCAATATGTCTTTTCACCCAAAACACCATCGTCCATCTCAAGGCATAGATTCTCATATAAATCTTATAGTGAAAATGAAGCATTATAGTTTTCTATTAATGTGGTGTTAAAATTTAGTTCTTAATGAATCTCATTCCTACTCTAAGTCTTTCATCTTATAGATTTCATGGTACTTAACTTATCTAACATTCCAAGTTGAAATATTTATTTATACATTTAATGTTTGGGGTTGCCTATTATTGTGCACATTCTAGAATTCAATTAGTGATGTATGAAGGATGTGATTTAATGGAAGATGGATTCTACATGTCTTCTAGTACCAACATATAGGTTTGTTGATATCATAAGTGTGGATGACCTCTACAATTACTAGTGACCATGGTTCTTATCCCAAAGATTCTTTTTGGTTATTGAAAATGTGAAGGAGGTAATTCACTACTCTCGTGTCTCTAGGATGAAGAAGAATTAGTAGGGAGCAAATTTCCCCCAATCACCTCAAATGACACACACCCAAGTGACGATGGTTCAAGATGAAAGATATTGCAAAACGTATTTAAAGCAAAGTTTTTGGAATGCTCACAGATAAAGGACCTTCGGAACCAAAAGAGCAGATTGCAGAGACTTCTGGGACAAGAGGACAAGCTCTCAACCAAAGTATTTTTGTGTAGGAGTGGGACAATAGTGTAGCGCATTGTTGTCCCAAGGATGCGCTAACGTCTCGTATGAACGAAGAACATGACCCTTTACACATAACTCAAAGAATATAACTATTCAAAATTCGAGGTTATTTTGATCTACTAATTTAATAAAAAGAAAGAACATGAGTAAATGAAAAAGAGAGCAAGATATTCACTCACAATAGGTCCCACATTTCGAAGCTTCCCACAAATCTCCACATGAACAACCTGCACACAAGGCGAACAAGGAAGTGTTGGGGCTGTTTCAGGGCTTGCCTTAGTCAAACCCCTATTTTTGTGTTTCCACCTCCACAAATAGCCAAATAGATAGAGAGTATAAAGACACAAAGTAAATTAGACACGATGAGTGATAAAAGAAAACCCCACAATAGAGGAGAACCCATAACACGAAATAGACAACTAAGTGATAAAATCAAACCTCGCTATGTAAGGAGAACCTTTATCATGATATAGATAGACACAATAAACTGTGCTAGCACATAGACAAGAGAACAAGAGAGAAATGCCATCAATCTGTGGCTCCCTCTTGGCTTCATAGACATGACGTTGAGTGCTTGCAAGAGAGATTTGGTTGTTGGTGAGACTTCAATCTGGCATAGCTTCACCGTAGAATCACAATGTAGAAGAGACAAGCAAGTTGGAGTGAGAGAGAGTGAGAATGCTTGCAAATGAGAGTGAAAATGAGATTTTTGTTAAGTTGCATGGGTGGGAAGAGTTGTTACACTCAAAAAAATTCCACGATGACACATATCATGGATAAAGGTTCTTGAGATTCCTCATTTGAACTCGTAAAGCTCGGGAATGCTAGTGCACCGCATAGATGTCTATGTGTCGTACAAGTGTCCAAGTCATAACTTTACAAGAAATGAGGTGCCAGGCTGTTGTCACTTCATCATTGTCCCTTATGGAGCTTAAATTGCAAAATTTTGACTCATAAGGTTCTTGTCATAAATGTGGGTAGGCACTATAAATGCGGGGGGCAAATGCACAAATGTGAAATTTCCACGAGGTATAATTTTAGGACATTAGATTTTGCCCCCACTTTAGTGAGCTGATTTTTGAGAAAAATCAGCTACACTAAAGGAGAAAAGAGAACATTAGTATGTGCTTGAAAATTTGAAAATTTTACAAATTTCTATGCTAAAAAGGATACTGTAGAAGACATAGAGGTCGAGCAAGTGGATATTGATGATGCCCCCAATGATTGAGCTCAACAAGAAACCACAACATTAGATGTGAAGTTTTATTATGCAAAACTCAAATTTTGATCAACTCAAAAATTGAAAGAAGCTATCATGACGAGAAGAATGTTCAAGAATAATTTAGTGGTTTGGAAGAAAAATATGATGAAGAGGTAAGTATATGCCCCCTCTTATTTTTACCCCTAGCTAGGTGAAGTAAAAACTGGAAAAATGGAAGGACCACATTCATCGAGAAAAATGGACCGATAATGACCTATATATACCTAGGAGGGCCCATAGAAGGGTCATTTTCAATATTCACCACGAGAAAATTGTTGACATTTGTGAGATAAAATTTAGAAAAATGCCTTGCAACTATGACTATGTGGGTCCCAAGATCGAGCACCTGTATCAAGTCATAGTCAAGGGTGACGAGGTTGATGAGGTACGTTGAATTTGACCCTCTGTGTCCATTGTTAGGATTTTCAAATTCAAAGTCACACACGCATTCGACCAGCGTGAAGGCATCTAGTTGATGTATTGCCATCTAGACAACGTGCTATTGGCCTTCGTGCACATTTTCATCCAACATGCACACTGTTGTTTAGTGCATGACCAACCCTAAACACTAGTGCATTGTGTAGATGTTTACATGGCGTGCCTCTATCCTAGAGGTCGCTTAGAAAAAATTGATGTAGAAGGTAGAATTTTTTGATATAGATGGATCTGACATACATTTTAGTTTTGTTTTGCAGGATTGGCCTGAGATGTGTGAGCATAGAGGTGGGAACGTGCTCACAATGCTTCAGGATCAGGCAGCTTAGATTCACATGGACGACCAAGATCAACTTCGATAGGTAAGCCCGTGGTGGGCCTATACACTACTTTAGATGTTATACCATCCCTTGATACTGATGGCGCTCATGGAGCGTTGTGATGTGATGACCTCCTCTTTCCACCTGTCGTCAAGAGAGATAACAATCACTTTAGAGGACATTTATCAGATCATAATCTTTCCCATCCACAAATGGCGGGCGACTCTTGATGATACACACTCACCTCGAGAGGTGTTAGATGGGCAGCAGTACTGCACCAGGTGCATACAACCTGATGACACCACCAACCACATCTACATACGGTGGTTTGAGCATGGACTAGCGGTCCCACTTTTGAGGGTGATGGTAGTCATTATTTCCCTCTGAGTCACCATGGATGGGTGAGGCTCACAACTACATAGAGGCATCATCCATACTATTTGGGAGATGGAGGAGTGGCATACCATTTTTGCCTGGGGTCACAACATGCTCACCCACTTGTACCACGAGCTAGGTAGGTATGTACATTATGATTATTGGAGCCCACATCCTACATGCTCCTGCAAGTGTGAGCCTTTGCACACATTACGACTACCTGGCCATTTGGGTATCCTTAGGGGATGACCCATGGTACATCAATGGCTCGCGCTTACCAATTGGTACACGAGTGGAGATATGAAGACCTACAATTTTAGCTGCTATAGTTTGATAGAATATGTTCCCACAATGTGAGGTGGTGACCATACATGGGAATGTGGTGGCCCATAGATAGGCAGAAACTATGACACATGTAGCGTGATTGATTCTTGGCTGTGCACACCAACTATATTATCATGTCGTATTATTGGCACAAGGTCGCCTACCAATTCAAATTTTGAAAGACTATTCCCTTGACTCCCCCCTACGTATGCTTGGGTAGATATGAGTGTTGTTATATCGGTTGATTGTTGTCATTCGACCATAGAAAAAATTGGTGATAGCGGCTGTAGTATCCTTTAATCAGGTTGATAATTAGGAACATAAATTCCTCTACTCAGGGATTAGACATCATAGCTGGTAGTCATAATCTACTAAAGGATATCATTTGATTGTCAACCTAGGGTCGTAAGACTTGAAATGGGTCTGCAAAGTATATGCACTAACCACCTATTTCGGACATGTATTATCTACTGAAAACATTATGCTGGAATTGGAATTGCTGGAAACAAATTCTAACTGACTAAATCTGCTCAGAATGAAAACTAAATCCAGCTTTAAAGATAGGAAGTACTTCGTCCCTAGTGGTTGCAGGAACAGTTGACAGCTCTGTAATTTTGTCAGCTGCAGGAACAGTCACACTGAAGTTCTATGAAATGAAGTGCAACTATTCTAATTGCAGAAATGAAAAGATAGACAACTCCCTAAGTGGCCCCCCTTAGGTAGTGTCAAAGATACACAACAAATTAGACTATAAATTCCATGAATGCTTTTATTGAGTTGAAACAAACAAGTACATGGCTCACAATCTTGCAATTGTATTTTTGAAAAAAACTAAAGCTTATTACAATGACAATCTTCCAACCCTTTCTTTGAAGGAGAATGGGCTATTTATTCAAATCTGAACTTAACGACTAACTAACCTTTCCCTCATAAAATGGGAAGTCTTTATTACATCATGATCAACCTAATAAAGAAGTAGATAGAAAAAGGAACGACTGAGTCAAATCAGTTTTGAAGATGTAAAGCACCACCATCCTAGATTTATGTGCCATCAAGATGCCCTGCTGGATTCCTTGAACACTTCCCTTGCATGGTGGATGACTTGAAGTTGTTTCCTTATTCTTTGTTGTTGAATCGGTTCTCCTTGAATCAATCTTTCAACAATCTAGTTGAAGCTAAATCTTCTCCTGGAGACTTGGTACCTGCAAATAACTAACAGTTATACCTGCGGCAAAGGATCCACTCAACACATTTAACTCATTAAGACGATCCATCATTTCATTCATTCATTCATTAGGTATTAGTTTGGAACAAACAATATTTCAGATATGGCTGCAGGGAGGTTAATAGTAGTGGTTGCAGGAAAGGCATGTCATCACAAAAATTCATAAGGCACACATTTTTTGTCAAACTAATAAAATATTTAAGCAATAACCATGGAAAGACTTATCATAATAAACTTGTTATATTAAGCATAAATTCTATGTATTACTCTCATAATTACTACTAAATGTCTTCTCAGCATAATAAAAGATATAGAAATGTCTAAAAACATAGTCTAAAATATGCCAAAAAATGGGCTCATCAGTGACAATGGGTTAGACAACGATGATCGGCCCCTAATGCTTCCCGTAGATGACATAGGGGTTGCTTGCGACTTTAGGACCTAGTGGACGACACATGGTCCTACCCCAATTTTCTCGAAAGATGCCCCATGGGCGATGTTGGTGTATAGGGGCAAACATGAGGAGAAGGAGAAGAGAGTTGAGGCGATGATGACGATGACCAACAGAGAGAGGCGGTGGGCAGAGAGATAGAGAGGTTGAAGCGGTGGTGGAGGATTTCATCCCCTCTAATAGCTATCCTAGTCTCTATGACATCATATTTGACATCTAGTGCTCCCACAACAACAACAACATTAGGCATCGGTCCTAGCGTCACACCCCCTAGATCCACACTAGCAGCCCAAGGATCTAGGTATAAGAGTGATTTATGCTATTAGTATTTTAGTTTCAATTTGATCTCATATATATGTATGTTCATGTTTTGATATATCATCTGGTATTGATGATGTCTACTACTATGTGGTTGCAATGGACACATAGGAGTGGATTGCCTTCATTGGTCGGTGTATCTCTGAGGTGGCCTCAGTCATTCTAGTCTAGGGGAGCATCCTCGATGCATACATGCTAGCTTCAGTAGGGAAACACACCCACCTATTTGAGCCTCTTTTAGTTCTAAGGACCATGTACAAGGAGGCACAGGTCAAGGTTGTTCAGAGGACTGCCAATGTTACTATTGTGATCAGGAAGTGGGATTAGTAGGCGGTCAAGCTTTGTACTGCCCTCACTGAGAGAGACTAGGCTAGAACATGAGCAGAGAGTGTTGAGAGGGCACATGATGCTCTATAGATCCAACTTGATGACCTTGGTGGGCAGGTGGTAGCCATGAGGCCGACTACGGATCCCTAGTTGCAACAACTTTAGGAGGAGCTATGATAGACCTAAGAGCAGGAGGCATGAATATAGATGGAGGCTATTGATCTGCATGAGGAGATACAAGGATTGTGGGCTAGTTTATCAGTGTCACAGTCACATTGATCACGTTCCACCATATCTGTCCAACCTAGACCTTGATCACCGCTAGGACCAGAGCGCTTGGGGAGCCATGCGCCTAGGGGCTAGAGGCCCATTTTGCACAAATGATATCATTTTGTATAGCATTATTTCAATGTATAGACATATATAGACATACAATCACCTCATTTTGATACAAAGGTGTGATACATGTACATGATACACATTTGATATATATATACATATATATATGATAATGAACCATGGGGGATTATGTATTGGTCTTCTTCTTGGTGTTGTTGCTGAGGGCACTTCGATATAGCTATCTATGGGCTAGGCCAAGCACACGTACAACTATGCATTGCCACTGATTCAAAATGTATCCAAGCATTGAAGGAAGTGTGTTTCCATAGGTAGGTGCAAGATGGTCCTTTCAAAATGCATTTGGAACAGAGCGCTCAACCTAGTCTTCATGCATTGGGAGCCTCCTCTTAAGCTCTTTACAATCATGGATCGATGCTTTACATTGATCGTTTCCCCAGTTTTTGCACTGCAATATATATATATATATATATATATATATATATATATATATATATATATATATATATATATATATATATATATATATATATATATATATATATATATATATATATATATGAGATTTGGTCTGTCATTGTGGTGTTCTCTTATGTGTATAATTTTACTTTCATGTATGACTATGTGATGGATGTTATACTTATGGATGTATGTTTAGATTAGATGCTATCATGATCTAATAAACACACATGGATGTATTTGAATTAAATACAAGGATGAACTAATTGCCTAACTAAAAGATATAATCCAATGCAATACGCACATATATAGCATAATAAAACACATGTATAGATAATTACTAATTAAAGAAATTATTCACATACACATGTTTACATCATAACACAAAATAATAGAATAATGTGTTAATGAAGGAATGCCATAGCATAATGAACTGCAATCCACGAGGGGTGAGTGTTACACACATGACACGTAGACCCTATGCATAGTATCGATGAAGATGCATCACATTAGAAAGATCTTTTAGAGGTGTTCCATCCATAGATGACAATCCATAGGCACTAGAACCATACATGGAGATGATAATGCAAGGGCCTAACCAATTAGGGCTAAACTTCCCCTTTTGATCAAGCGACACATTTACATTTCTCTAATTCTCATTGTAGTGTAGGAAATTGTATACCCTTTACAATTTCACACTTTATTTGTGTCCCTTAATTTATTGGACTTAAAAGCTTCTAATTTTCCAAATTATGGATTCCAAATCCTTATTATTCTTGTTTTTCAAAAGGGAAACCAAAATTTAATTAATGCAATTAATATTTTAATCACCTTGGATCATGAGTGTCCTAGAATTTTAGGCCATGACCCATTCGTCCAAGGGCGAATGGGTCCCCTCTAAATCCTGGGACCCATTTTTAAAGATGATTTTGGTAGTATTTTAATGATTCAAATTCAATATTCAATTGTTGACTTTTGGAATGTGTTTTTCAGAAAATTAGATAAACACATATAAATACATAGTATTTTTATCAATTCAAATCTAACACTTAATAAGCAACACACTTTATGAGATCAATTCAAGAGAAAATATTATTGGACCAAGAGTATTCAAGAGCATATTTATCAGTCATTTGTTGCAGCAATTCAAGATCCCTATCATCATATTCAAGCTTATGTGTGTTCATGTCATCTTGTGAAGGCTAATATGCATTGTTGATCCTAAAGCATCCAAGCATTTTCAAGTGTCCAAATCCATCAAGCAAAGCAAGATCAAGTTCCTTGGAGTGATGTGTTTGTCTTCGGTCCTCTAAGGGAAGCCATTGAAGGTTTGGTCAGTTTTAGCAAGCAAGTGTTCATTCATCATCTCTTTCTCCATTGTCATGATCTTTCTATCAAGGTTTAATTACCAAACATGGATAATTAAACCCCCATTCAAACACAACAATTTTTCCCTCTCTTTGTATGTGCAGATTACAAGTTGAATAAGAATTGAAGATCTTGAAATGAAATTTTGCATTATTGCATAAGTTGTCATCATTGTTGTCAAGCCACAAAAACTCAATTGCAGATTTTATTTCCAACTTTCCGACAATGGAATCTATGCAAAACAAAAGCTAAGATCTTTCCTCAGAGGACTGCCAAAAGAATTTTCAGAAGCCCTAACTAGGACCCTTTCACCCTAGGGGGAACCTATCCTTCAGTAGAGTTTGAAACCTACTTTTTGTGACTGGTACATGTGTCCTAACCCTTCTCATATCTACTTGCAAACTATGGTTTCCATTTTTGTACTTTCAAGATTTTGCATTTCATGTTCTAGGTATTATTGTGCATTTAGTTTAAGCATTGCATATCATTTCAATTTGGTTTCAGATCTGCCTTATCATCTTAAGGACTTTGATCCAAGTTTAAGTGACTCACCTTTGAGGTTGAAAGTCAATCTCTACTCCTTGTGATCTCTTTCCTAATGAAATGCTTTAGAGAGAAATAAATAGAGAAAATAACCCCTTATTCATTTAAGGGAACCCCTTTCCCTCCTTTTCACTCATAAAGAAACATGTCACCTACCTTGAAAGTTCTAGAAAGAACACTCTAATTATAATGAACTTAGAAAGTGATCATTGACAAGATTGAAGATGGTTGAGGGCCTGCAATTGGCGCTCATCGAGCAACTCAAGTTGATGCAAATGATTAGCATGGTAAGTGTCATCATCAATTAATCCTTTAAGGGAAACTCAAAAAGATGAAATCTCCAACTCTATAGGCATGATAGTCTCAGTGTCATACACAAGGTTATATGGTGTTGTGCCAATCGTTGTATGAACACTTCTGCGATAAGCCCACAAGGTGTATGTTATTTGAGTACGCCAATCTTTACCATGTTTATTTACTATTTTTTGGAGAATCAACTCAAGAGTTTTATTTGATGCTTCAGATTGGCCATTAGATTGAGGATAGTATGGTGTAGAAAAATGATGTTGAATGTGAAACTTTTCCAGGAATTGCTTCACCTCTTTGTTCTTATATGGAGTACCATTGTCAGAAATAAGGGTAGCATGAAAGCCAAAATGAGCAATGATATTGTTTAGAAGAAAGCTACAGATTGCTTCAGTGTTCGTGGATTGAAGTGGAACAACTTTGACCCATTTAGTAAAGTAATCCATAACAGTAATTGAACCAAAGGAAATGAGGTGTCCACATTTTAGGAGATGGAACTTTTGGGACCTATTTCACACTTTAGTTCATTAGGAAACCAAGATCTCTCAACCAAGTCACTCAATTGAGGGAAGGACTAGGAGTTTCCTTGTGTGATTATACGAGGGTTTGCCATTAAAATGAAGTTTCAAAGGAGAAATGTAAACACTTACGCACAAAACCCTAGAAACTTGAAAGTATAAAATCAGATTGACAAAAGAGAATGAAACATAAGGGTACCTAGAAGAATTATGGAATCCAAGTAAGGTTTGCAACACTGAAATTCTATTTTTTGAAGTGTACTAGGACTCATATGCCAAGTAGGGTGATTTAGTCTTGCTACAGGAATCTGGGTAGAATCTGGAATCTTTCGGTGATTGTGCAGGATCTACAGAAAGATGCCAAAAAGGGATATACTAGGACTCATACGCCTAGAGGGGCGATTTAGTCCCAGTATTAGGGTTTCATTGATACTTGTATAGCCTCTAGTGATCTTTTGTAGCTTTTGTCTTGTCCAACCTTCAAGTCCGAAAAGTTTAAATTTTGGCCTGTAGGTGAGTTTTATGAAGATGACAGCTTCTTGACAACTTTGAAAAAATTTACAACTTTTTCCTCAAAGGATCTTCAAGCTCCAATTTACCTAGATCTGCAATCACACATCAAGAGGGAAAAAAATTGTTGTGTTAGGAAATAAGGGTTTTCCTTGGTCAAACCCCATTTTGGTAATTAACTTTGAAATGAAATGAAAGAGCACGAAGGAATGGTGAATAAACAAATGCAATATTGCAACTCACCAAACCCTTGAAATAAAGGCTACAAAATTGTGTGAAATGGCTAGCATGAATGTGGACCTTGACTCTTGATTGAATGCTTAAAGATTTGTCTTGAATGCTTGCTTGAATCATGAAACCTACATCACAAATGTTAGCTCAAAAACACACATGATGCATGAAGAATTTGACATGATTCTTGAATCTTGAATTCTGCTCCAAATGTTTGATGATTTTCTCTTGAATGCCTTCTTGATCTCATAAAATTGTTCTCATGAAAATTGCTTAGATTTCTAGATTGCTTGTTAGGAGAAATTATGTGAAATAACCTTGTATTTATACTTGTTCATGCCAAATTTCTCGAAATTACAACACTACAAGCCGACATCAGATCTAGGATAATAAAATCTTGCCAAGAATTTGATTTTAAATAGGTCCAAGTTAAATCGGGACCCATACGCCAATTTGGGTGTATGAGTCCTAATGGATTAAACCTAGGACACAAACTTCAAGAAGTGTTAAGTTCAATGCAATATTTAAAATTAGGCCCCAAGACCTAGGTGGGACCTATACGCCCAAGGTGGCGTATGAGTCCCAGATCACTAGATCCAGAACACATAACCTCAAACATTAGATTATTATTTTCCATTTGTTAAATGTCAAGATTATCCATAGAAAAATGCATTTAATAAGGCTCATGGATGCAAAATAGGACCAAATAAGGCATAAATGAACCAGATTTTAACAAGGAGGGCCCAATCAAGTGTGATAATGTAAAGGGATACATTTTTCTACACTACATTTAGCTCCCACTTTAGTGAGAGGATGACCTTGCATCAAACTCACACTAAAGTAGAAAAAATTGCATCAAGAGGGGTCCAAGTGTACCAATGCTAGTGAGATAGGATGACAATGATAAAGAGGGTTGCACAAGCCCCCAAGATCAAGATACTATGGAAAACCAACATAGGCACAAAAGAAAACACATGTGAATGATGTATGAATCAACAACAAGACACAAACATACACTACCAAAGACATAAGGAATTAAAAGAAAGAAATAAAAGGGTGGATCAAGCCTCAAATGTTTGTCCAACATGATATCGATCAATCCTTAGCTATTTTTCCAAAAAACGTTTACAAGTGGAACACGATGTCCACTACTCAAACAAAATGCATGTTCACATGGGCTAGTGTTATCCGATATCTGTTAGGTGAGACCCCAAAGAGGTGAGACACATACACATGGGTTGGTATGTGTTCACACACACAAATGAGTGGCTATGGAAAAGTCATGCCAATGGTTGTCTCCCATATGTACTAACCATACCAAAGCTATACCTCCTGATAAATTTGATAAGGCGTCACACAACATGAACAACAGGATTCATGAGGCAAGCAAAACTTCATATGCTAACACCCATGAACAAACAAGATGGCTCCACAAACAAGCAAAGTGTGTTATGCAAGGTGGCCATATAACAATTGTTGTAAATGAAAAATAGTGTAAGGGAAATTCAAAGGGGTTTTGCTTAGTTCATATAAGGTCTCAACCTAGGGAGCATTGTGCCTAATGTCTCCAAGAGAGGACCAATCGAAGAATAGAAGATTCACAACTTAGGGAATGCACTCCGCTTCACATTTCCACTAAGAGGAATATAATATGCTAAGAGAGATCACACTCTTAAGGACATCACACCCAATGTCATCACCAAGAGAAAGACGCCACATAAATTAAGAAGACCACACAATGAAACATAAGAAATATCAAAAGATAATGTCAATGTATGCCCCCACTTTAAAGCGATTGCTAATACCATTGTTGTGAGCAATTTCTTTAAAGT
This sequence comes from Sequoiadendron giganteum, assembly GCA_007115665.2. Lineage (NCBI taxonomy): Eukaryota > Viridiplantae > Streptophyta > Pinopsida > Cupressales > Cupressaceae > Sequoiadendron > Sequoiadendron giganteum. The sequence goes on from CM021103.1 coordinate 1,367,124, forward strand.
AGAAGAAGACATGAGAGCTTATTCAGAAAACCCTATGCTAAGTCATATTTCCCTGAATGAAACGACATCATGAATAAAGGGTTGCTCCCAAAATGTAATGCTAAATATAGGAAGAAAAGTATGTCACATGCGAGCCAACTTAAGGCATGTCATCCACATCCCATGCTTGCTCCTATATATACATGGAAGACAGTCAACTAGACAAAAGAGACAATGACAAGTTCCATACGAGGACAAGGCTACCTAACCCCTTTGCCCCCACTTAGTGAAAGACAAGGGTGAGCCAAGATGATTGATGAGAAACATGAAAAATCAGTATCAGTTAGAGGAACTAGGTGCCTCAACATAAGGAAGAGCACCACATTCCTTAAGATGTTGAATTTTATCACTTAAATCCTTACATTTATTAGTAGAATGACCATGAACTCTATGATATGCACAAAATGAATTATTTTAGTAAAATTTCTTTCGTGTTCTTGGAGGGAGAGATATCGAGTGATCTTGGAGGATTCTGGACAAGATACTCTCTTGATCAAAAGTAGATGTTCCTTTATTTTGTGACAAAGATATCTCTTGCTTAGTACAAGGTGTCATATTTACACAAGACTCTTTAGATTGTGATATTTTGTACTATCCTTTACAAGAGAGTGTAAAATCTAACAAATTCAAGTCATTAGTGTTTTGTGTGATGAAATTGATATTAAGCGAGGATTTCTTTGATTCTTTCATTTGTTTCAAAGGACAATAACCAAGAACACTAGTGGTTTCTTGTGTGTTAGGCTCTATAGGGACATAGATACCTTGTTCTCTAGCACCACATCCTTTTCCACTATAACCAAGTTGTGTCAAAAGTTCATAACCTCTTCCATAAATTTTTTTCATTTCTTTAGGATTTGGTGGTTGCTCATAATCAACTTAATCAAAGTTTGTCGTGTATGTTGTCTTTTCTTCTAAAGTGGTTGAGGTGGATGCTTTCGAGGGTTTTGTTGAATTTTGTATTGACATTACCACTTTTTCTTTTCCCTTTTCAGACTCTTTTGTTGTGATCTTGTATTCGCCCATGAATGTAGGTGTGAAATATAAGGAACCCCAATCATCTTCCAATAACTTTGTAACTTCTTCATTATCCTTTTCTTTTTCTTTCTCTTGCACGGGTTCCACTTGTATGGTTGGTGTCAAAGTTTTCAAAGGACTTTGTTTATATTTCTCGGTGTGAAAACAACTTTCAAGTTCAGGATCAACCTGGACTGTGTAAACTTTATTGTTATAAGCATACTTCATTTTACATTGAAGAGTAGAAGGCATTGCTTGTATTTCATGAATCCATGGTCTACCTAAAAGACGATTATATGAAAGATCGTGATGCATAACATGGATAGTAGTTTTTAGTGTGGCCTTTTCAACTGTAATAGGTAATGTGATCACACCAAGTGGTTGTTTCCCTACGTTATCAAACCCACAAATAGATAAAGGATCAGGTTGACTTTGGCTTTTGTCTACTCTGATCTTATCAAGAAGATTTACACTACACACTTTAAGTGTTGAACCACTTTCAATCAGAGTTCATTTTATCCTCCACGTATTAATTGTAGCTATTATCATGAAAGCATTATTTTTTTTTTGTACTTCCAAAGGAGGGAGCTCACTTTGGTGGAAAACAATGTCAATATTCATTCCTTGAATTAGGGTTGTTATATCATTCGGGTTTGTACTAGGGGGAACCATAGCTTGTTACAATGCATTTTGAAGCATACTATGGTAACTAGGTGAGGCTTGAATAAGATTCCATAAGGATATCTTAGCAAGAGTATTCTTAAGTTGTTCAACAAGATCATACTCCTTCCCACTTTGTAAAGGAAAAAAAGGAGCAATAGGTAAGATAGGTTGAGGCAATGGTAATGAAACGGGAGTAGTTTTTTGTTGCCTATTGTTCCTTGTATTATGTGTGTGAGCAACGGTATTGTAACTCGATTGTTGTGAAACACTATCATTAGGTGATTCTAAGATAAGCACGAGTTTATTTTGAACTTGTGGTTGTTGTGAGGGTGGATAAAGGATAAGAACTGGCTTAGGAGATCGCTTTAAGGGATATCTAATGTACACAACCTCAAAAAACCCATCCTTATTGTGATGATCTTTTAGCGAATGAGATTTTAAGGTTACCTCATAATTTTCATCAAATGAAGCCACATTACTATTGTCTTAAAGACATGCATCAATTCTATCATTCTCTTGTACCATGATATCTACCCTAGTAGGAGAGTTTTTAAGAGAGGAGAAAACAATATGCTAATCACATTCCATGGCTAGGTTTTGTAAGGTAACTTCATCACAAGTAGAGGAGGCATCAAGAGAAGAAAAATTATGATTGATTGGATTCTTTTGTTCAATTAGATATTTCCAAGTGGGAGAAGCATTAGGAGAGGGAGAAACAAGACTCTCGTGACTCTCAATGAGTGTATCTTCTAACACCAAACTATCTTCTTCACAAAAAGGAGAGATATTAGGAGAAGAACAAATGTGATTCTAACACCAAACTATGATTTTATCCTCTTTCACTAAAACACTCTCACACGCAAGAGATGAATGGAGACTAGGTAAAGTGATGTTTAGAAATGTGTCTATGATCTCATTCTCTTGTGCCATAATATCTTCCAATGTAGGAGAGTTTATAAAAGAGGAGCTTTCAACATTGTCATGATTCTCAATGGGTGTATCTTCTAACACCAAAATACCTTCATCACAAGTAGGAGAAGTGTTGGGAGAAGAGAAACTATGATTATCATGATTGTTTGTGCTTGTATCTTCTTCTATCACATCATTCCCACAAATAGGAGAGATAGGAGGGGGTGTGGAATTAAGGAAGGTGTCAACATTTTCACTCTCTTGCACCAAAAGATTCATAACTAGGAAATATTTTGGAGGATTGACTAGCATGCTTGTTGATGAAATTTTTCTTGGCATACTTGGGAAAGAAAGATACTAACATTGTAAAGTAATCTATTCAACTTATGAAATGATTCAAAATTTAAATAATTTTTTAACAATTTTTTTGAATTTCACTACTGAAATGATTAAAAATGACTACACTAAATGGATGTTTTGACCTCGATGCATAAAACAGAAGTTCCTGAAACTTTCCAGACTAATACTATAGTTTACTAACAAGCCTGGGAAGTATAGAAAATCACTAGAAAGCTCATAAAAGTTGGTTTTTTGTAGGCCTTCAAGGACTCATTTGCCCAGATGGGCGTATGAGTCCCACTTAGTGTTTTTGACTGGTTCAAATAGTGAAAAATAGATAGCACAAAATACCTCAAAATCTGGGAAAAATGCATGTACAAGGACTAAATCGCCCAGATGGGCAAATGAGTCCCAAATTAGGGTTTTCAAACCATATTCAGCAAATTCTGAGTTGATTTTAGGGTTTCTAGGTTGTATGTTCAAATGACTGTGTGCAAGTATAGTTTTCCAATGAAATTTAATGATGCAAGATGCAAAAATGGAACCTATATGCATTTTTCACTAATGCAAGATTAGAAGCCCTAAATGCAATTCAAGTAATGCAAACCTAATGCAAAGTTAATGCAAACTAGATCTAAGACTACAATGTTTTCCAAAATAGAAATTCAACGGTCCAAAGGCCGGGTTCACCTTTTAGGAGATGAAACTTTGGGCCCTATTTCACACTTTAGTTCATTGGGAAACCAAGATCCCTCAAACAAGTGACTCAATTGAGGGAAGGAATGGGGGTTTCCTTGTGTGATTATATGGGGTTCTGATGTAGAGCAGGGGTGGAAAAATCCAAAGCAACCACAAACAACCAATCTTGCAATCTCTCAAACATCCCATGGTGGGTTTTTCCTCACAAGCCTTCAATCTCCTAGTAGCCTTTCAAAACTGGTTTTTCAGGCATAACTTGCAAATTAGACATGACACTCAAAATGTAAAGACATTTTTAGATACCCTTTTCCTCACTTACAAACATAACTCCAAAATAGGGTATGGTCCTTTGTACGAAAACCTTCAAAAATTGACTATCCTCGCCCAAATTAGGTCTAATTGCTTGGATAGGCTTGGTAGCAGCAGGGTAATTGAACTCTAGAGGCTATTCTTGAATTATAAGGCTCTAAACACATCATCTAGGGTCTGAATCATCAATTCCAAATAGGTAGAACAATATCCCAAAAGCTTTTCAGCAAAACCCTAAGCCTATAGGGTTCCTAAGCCTAATACATGGAGATATTAGGCTAGGGCAACAATATTGCACATGCCAAACACCTTCCCCTACATTTGCCAGTTTATGAAAAAAAAGAGAACACCTACTTCTTCCATTCCACCAAGTTTCAAGAGTTTTCACCGAGTGGAATGGAACTTATTGCATTTTAACTATTCACTACTACCCTAACTAGGGTTTCAACCAATCCGAGAAGAAATGCTTCTAACTTGAAAAAATCTTAATGAAAAAGAGTAAAACCAAGTGAAATGGAAAGTATACTCACTATTCTATCAGTCCCAATTGAATTCAAGTCATGATAAGACCATACAGAACCGTACAATTGACTATAGCAGCAAAATTGTGGTTAGAAATGCAAAAAATAGAGTTTTTTATTGATTCAATCTCAAATTCCAACATCCAACCTTGATTTCGATCACACAAGGATTTCTTAAAGCATTTTCAACCATTTCCCAACTATTCCCAACTACTTTTGAAATTACAAACTTAACTAATCACCATTAGATCTTGTTATGCCAAAAAGTGTAAAAGTTGCATTGACAACATTTATGCAACATGACAACATTTTGCATCTAGACCCTAAATCACCTCTAATGACCCAAAAATGACTCAAACACACTTGAAACTGTCTTAGAAGACCTTATTACATGTTATTAACTCAAAAAAAACAAAACATCAACATATGACCCCTCTTGGAGGTATGAAATGACCTGTGGGTGCCCCTGCACCAGGTTCACCATTAAAATGAAGTTTCAAAGGAGAAATGTAAACACTTATGCACAAAACCCTAGAAAATTGAAAGCATAAAATCAGATTGAAAAAAGAGAATGAAATAGAAGGGTACCTGAAAGAATGATGGAATCCAAGCAAGGTTTACAACAATGAAATTCTATTTTTTGAAGTGTACTGGAACTCATACGCCAAGTAGAGTGATTTAGTCTTGCTACAGGAATCCGGGTAGAATCTGGAATCTTCTGGTGATTGTGCAAGATCTATAGAAAGATGCCAATAAGGGTTGTACTTGGACTCATATGCCTAGAGGGATGATTTAGTCCCAGTATTAGGGTTTCACTGATATTTCTATAGCCTCTAGTGATCTTCAGTAGCTTTACACTTGTAGGATCTTCAAGCTCCAATTCACCTAGATCTGCAATCACACATCAAGAGGGAAAAATGTTGTTGTGTTAGGGAAAAATGTTGTAAAGCTCAGTTTAGAGGAGAGTGGTCAGGTTTCTAATTCTTATATAATCTATCAAAACAAGAACGGACCCTTTTTCCTTTCCCTTTCTTACCTAGATTTTGACAATTATTACTTTTGTTAACTTCTTTATGTTTTGTCTTCTCTTCTTCCTTAGGGTTTATGTTTTATGTATTTACTTCCTCAACAACATCCTCTTGGAATAGAGGGTTGAAGCAGTTTATGTTTCTATCCACAATGACCCCATCACAATCCAATGGTAAGCCTTCATAATCTACTGAATTAGTAACCTCTAGAGGGTCTAGTAGTTTATTCTTACGCTCTTTATTCCTTTCTTTAATTTTCTCCTTTTATCCAAAACAATTTCTTGAGCACTTTTCTTGTGAGGGGGAGGAGTATTTTTCCTTAGAGGCTCACATTTTTTACCCAATTTGTCTGGGCTATTCCTCCAACTAGGTTTAACAACAATTTCATCAATACTACCAAAATTCTTTTGCTCTTCATGTTCCACAGTATTTTCTTGACTAGGTTTATCAACAATTTCTTCATTGACACCGTCCACTTTCACTTGTTCCTCGTTAATTGTTTCATCTCTAGTGTGGATACCCTCTTTAGATTTATTGTTTTCCTCTTTATTACTACTATCAACTTCCCCTGGTTGGAAATTCTCTTCTGGGGAGCCAAAAGCTCCCAAATTATTAAAGGCAGCCCTAAAGGGTTTAGGATTCTTTTTGAATCTACTATGTCTAGGGCAATCCTTTTTTGATGCCCATCAGAATTACATAAAAAGTATGCAATTAATCCTCAAAGAGCCTCTATTTCACACCGGAAAACCTAACCTTCCAAGGTAAATTCAATTGTTTCAAGGATTTGTATCCCAATATTTAGGGATGCAAGGATTTGGGCATTCATATGTTGCATTGTAGACCTAATATCTTCAACCTGCATGGTTTTCCCAATAGGTTTCAAAGCCTGAGAAGGGACATTCTTAATGTTTAACCACCTAGGTATAGAACATAAAATAATTTCTTCTTGCATGGTATCAGGAGGCTAAGCCATAGCTTTAAACAAGGTTCTTCCAATATTCCAAAAATCCTATTCTAACGCCCTTTTCTACATATTGTGGTTTTTCAAGAACACAACAAATAGCCCTTTTTGGATCATTCAACAAAAATAAATATAGATACCTATTTTTTTCCTCAGACATTATTCAACCAATTATAAAAAAAATCCTTGAGGGCAAGTTATTCACGTCCATACAAGCAAGAAAAATTGTAGTGTTCTTGAGCCTATTCTCTTCCTTGACAACATTTAACATTTCTTCATTTGGACAAACACAGAGAATCCTAGGAAAAACGAGATCATTGCCTCCTTCATTTGTTCCTAAATTGGGTCCTCCTTCGATAATGACATCTCCACTGTCTCCTTTGAACTCTACATTTTTGGGTGGTTCTTTAGGTTCCTCCACTTGCAGAGCCTCCTTAAAGTTTTTTCTTTCTTCATTGCTAGCTTCCAAACCCCCCCCTCCCCCCCCCTCCATCAACTAGACCACTTTCCATCAACTCCGACACAAATGCATTTAATACATTTGTGTGAGAATAGGACCGTACCCCAAGACACACAATTTGAACCCAAACTTACAACACAAATACCAATTTAAAATTTCAAAAAAAAATCAAAGAGGATTATTGCTAATACCAATTAGAACACAATTAAAATAACTAAAAGAGCTAGATTTCCTATAATCAAGGCAACAACAAAAAACCAATCTTATCACAAAAGGAGGAAGCTCGTAGCAAGTCGATCTTGGAGGGTGACTATTTGTCTCCCCAATCAACCTCGAAGCTCTTCCCTCTCATTATTCATGGATATAAATTTTGTAAAAACAAAGATAGAGCAATAATAGAACCAATAGAAAAGAGAAAGTAGTCATAAGAAGCCCTAGGGTTTCAATTTTCGGTCTAGGCATCAAATTTTTTGTGTTATTGATATGGGTTTACTCAAATTTCATAATAAATTCCTTGTAAACTCTAGAGAATGAGTATAAGTGCAAATTCAATCTTGTTTGAGTGTCTTCAAGTGTAGTGTGTTCATTTCTAAATGTATTTGTGATTACTTAATCAATCAAAAGATAGTAAAAATCTTCATAATGCTTTTGTTAAGTATCTTTTCAAAATAATAAAGGAAATGTTCATGTTACTTAGGGTTTATTAAGTATTACTCATCTAATAGTTTACAATTCTAGATATGTGAATATAAGGGTAGAACCTAGTTTGCTTGCATATTTTGATTGATATAGTCTTTTCTAGGACCTTCACTAAGATCTCACCTCTAGTTTCTATGGTTGCATCATTGAAGTAAATTCAATAACTTTGTGCCCAACTACTTATAGGCATTGATCTATTATTTGCTCCATATTCCACCACCTCAACACATTAAAACAAAAAAAACTTTTAGTTACTTTGAGTTTGTGTTGTTTCTAGTGATTTCCAACTTCCATGTGTTAAGAGTGTGTAACAACAATAGGGGTTGTTTCATTTGTATCCTTAAACACGCACAATAGTAAGCCTTTGTCTATTCAAATAAAGATGTACATTGTGACAATCAAACCAGTATAAAGTACATTGTGACAATTGAGATAGGGGTACACTACGTAGTGGGTATGGTTTGTGGTAGGGAAATTGTTCATATTAAGTTCATTCAATTGGAACATCTTAGGGAAGCCCCCCTTGGCATAATAGAAGCAAAAGTGAAGGAGGTCTTACCAACCTCAATCATTGGTCCTAAGTTGCCCTCCTTGATCACAAGGTTACAAGTTTTTGCCCTAAGTTTGTCACCCTTGACACTGAGGAAGAGGCCTATCCTTAGGTATTTAGGAACCTACAACTGGGATCACCAACAGTTTCAACAAAAAGACTAAGTCTACACCTATAGTTGGATGTGAGTTCAACATACTCACGGAGAATGATCTAATTAGCCGATAGGCTATATTATGTGAGAGGTTTCCACCGGAAACCTGTCTCACGCCGTTAAACGACTATTGAATGTCGTGAAACTGCGAAGTAGTTGGTGGTTTCCGGATTGATTTTTTCTTACAGCTGTAAAATCATTGTAACAAGTGCATTCAAATCGAATTAAAACCATCTCCGAATCAAATCGGATTCCAGGCGATCAAATTGGATTTGTTATCATCACCGTCCATGAATTAAATGGAAATGCTCTTCCATCTTAAAAAGCAACAGACCAAACCGTACGACGGCCGGGAATGCCCCTGTAAATTAGCTTTCTTAAGCTCAAGCTGCTTCAAACTATGCTAGCAATGATGATTACGAGGAATACGGTAAATTCTGAGGCAATGGGAGCAGTTTTATAGCCCAGACAACGCGAATTCAAATCCCGCGAAGGAAGGAATGAGTGGAGGAGGGGAGCTTGAGTTGCAGAGTTTTCAAGGAAAAGAAAGTCTTGTTAATGGATTCGCGAACAAATACTCTTATTTCTCTTGGCAATTAATGTGTGGAGGAGGGCATCCTTGGTTTCTTTTCAGAAGCTAATCAATCCTTTCCCTCTCATTCAATTTCAAACCTTAAATATTCAGAATGTCGAAAACCACTTCAATCATTTATTCAGTAGGGCTTTGCATATCCATCAAATCTAGAATTGTATTTGCTTGATCATAACAAATGATGCTGTAGTGTTTGTGTGTCTTTCAAACAGGACTGCTCAATCTCAACTATGCTTCAAGAATTCTGTAAGATTTTTTATTTCATCCTTAAAATTTCAATGCAGTGTACCCCACGTATCTTCTTTCAGCTTGATGTCTTCAGCAAATTCATTAACATATAGAGTTTCAAATCAAGATTTCCTGGTCTTTTCATCCGAAAGAATGAACACAATTAATTGTAGTTAGTCAAACATATAACTGTGAAGAATTGCTACCCACTTCTTTCTTAAAAGTATAAAAATGAACGGTATTTAGTCTCATTAACACAGGTTTTCTTACAAAACCTTATTTCTCACAAGTTATGTACTTCACAACAGCTTTAAAGGCTTCAAATTAAGATTTAAGTACAACTACTCAGGCTGATTTCTAACTTAAAATCTTGATGCAAATGTTAACATTCCCACATACATGTGTACGTCTATTGCATCCTTCAATTTACACTTCAAACATGCTGCTACACATGAATGCTTGAACAATCCACAAAACCTTAGTGCAAACAACTACAACATCAAGAGAATAAAAAATTAATACATCGATTTCTCTCTTCTTTTTTTGGGGGCGGGAATCTAAATTTCTAAATGATTGATAAGTTGCAGAAAAACTCCTAAGCTAGTGGGGAAATTTCTAGCCCCACCCCAATTTCACCAGCTAAAATCTCCAGTCCTAAAAGGTAAGGGTTGCTATTTTTCAAGAAAAGATTCCAATTAACCATATAGCATATTTTTTTTCCTTCATGGAACATGCTCCATGAAAATAGATCCCCAAACCACCCCATGGGATCATACTATTAGTACATCATAATTTGATTGGGCTAGTTAAAATACATAGAGGTTGTTAAAATGTTGTCAGATTGAAGGGAGAGTGTATTGCACTTGTACTCTTGTATTGAAGCTTGATACAAGATCTCTTTGATGGTGGTTTTTTCATTCAAGGGTTTCTCCACGTATATCTAATGTTGTTTTTATTTATCATGATTTGTTGATTTTAACTTTGACACATGAAAAACAAGATGCACATTAAAAACCCATATATTTAGAATTCGTAGTCACTATAACATTGAGTAGAACCTCTTTGGTCAATTAGGACTCGTTGTCTAGTAATTTTTCAATCTTATTATTTCAACCATGCTAATGTAGTATTTTCACTTGGATGCTTAAACTTGTTTTGAGATTTGTTGGTGTACTTGATTGGCTTATTGACATGCAGTGATTGCTTTGCTTTCAATTAGAAACTATTCTCATTGTTTTATTGTTCCTTTTGGACAATTATATTCAATATATAATAGATAAGTTGATAACTTTTTCATCTTGGTTGTGGCAAAAAGTAATTTTATTCTACCTTTCACTATTCTATGTACCCTTGAGACCTCAACCTTTCACTATCTTTGTTTCTAGATATCTTTGATACCTTCCACCTCAAGCATGAAATTTTATGGTACAAAAAGAATGCTCTCTAATTGTATAAAAGGTTTCTCCTTCTTATTCTTCACAATTCAAATTGGTTGGCATTGTGCTTTTGAATTAATAATCGCAATTCATTATTGAGCTTTGTGCTTTAGATGTCAAGCTTTCTTGATAGGGCAAGGGAACGCCTTGTTATTCAAGGGTGTCTATGTTGGTTGCTCTCTATAATTCATTGCAAATAAGTGTATACCACAACCCTTCCAAGCTTTGTTACAACAAGGGAGCAACTTGTTATTTCAAAACATATGAGTTTTTTGCTCTCTATAATTAATGCCTTCAACATATTCCAAAATATTTAACTAAGCATGCCTACTTGAGATGTATTACTAGGGTAGTCTTGGCTTTGTGCAATTGTTGCTATCCTCTTAAGAGTCATATAGTTGACATGCCTTGAATAATATCAACAATAATAGCTGGCTTACATGCTCTCTCACCCCACTTAGTGGTAGAGGTTGGGGGTCATGGGGATCCTTTTATAAGTCTCCTACTTAGTCAACTTCCAACAACTTCCTCTCGTATTCCTCTTTCAACTATCACTTATCATAGTTATGGAGAAGGTGGAGAAGGACCATTTTACAATACTACACCCTTGAGGTGTAATGGAAGAAATAAGTATTTTTAGCAACACATTGTACCACTATTTATAGAGAGGGTAGTTTTGTTTTTATAAGTATGTTAGTGGCAGTGGTTCAAAGATTTAGTGTTATAGCACGCTAGAGGTTTTCTTTCAAAATCCTCAATTTGTGGGTGAAAAGGATTGGGGAAGATGAGAGTTTGCAAGTGATGTGCATATTAGATTCAATTTTACAATGGCAACTTAATGTTTAGTAAGTTCAATCATTATAGCATTGTGGTAGAGCTTTGTTTAATGGTCATCGATATAATTTAGTTTGAGGCTATGAAAGTGTCTTGCCTCATTAGTTTTTGTTACCAATCAGCTTGTTAATAGATGTAGTCTTAATATTTAGTTCTCAATCTTGTAAAACAATATGCTTTTGTGCTTAGTTTGATTTCAAAACTGGTATTTCATTTTCTTATTGTTATTATAATTTATTTATCAAAAATGAACTTTATACAAATATTTCCTTCAATTAACTATAAGCAAATAGTTCTCTATCGGCATAACCCTTGCATCCCTTCCCGGTGCAAGTGGTAGTTGGTAGAGGCCGCCTATTTTTCAAATGATTTTTGGGTCTGCTTTGCTTTTATAAAAATGGATCTAGAAATGTGAAAATGCCAGTTTCAAGAACAATTTTGAGAAGTACAAGTTATGATTATTAACTATGGGTTGATTCCCTATATTTGGGAATGACTATTTGTAGGGAGATTTTGCTTTTGAACTTGTGATTTTGACTTTGGTTTAATACAATATTTTGTGATCTATTATGATAATCAAAGTGTCTCCTATGTAGCAAAGAATACTATTTTTCATGTCCAGTCAATGCACATTGATTTGCAATTTTGGATGTTGCAGTTGCTTTGCTAAAGTTTGTGAGCATGGAAAAGTTAAGATGATGCATGAAGATTATGAAATGTTTTCTATTGACCAAGAATTTTATTTTGTCTTAAGTTTGATTGCTTGAGCAATGTATACAACAAGTGAGAGAATGTTAGGAAAGGTGTTGTAGACCTTGCATTAAATATTTAATATATTGCAAAATAGTGGGATGCCACACTTTGAGACCAATATTTTCCTAGGAATTTTTTGTATATAATATTGGAAAAATATATTTAATGTATGTGGGGTTCACATTAAGACACATCTTTTTGAATACGAGAATTAAATGAAGTCATATGGGTTTTGCTTTGAAGGTTGTAACAACTCTCGGATTTCGGCACCGATCTTGAAACATATTAAGTTGATCCTTGTATATATAGAGTGCTTGGGATCATATAATTAAGAGATTGCTAGAAGATAGGTGCATGATGCTGAAAAAACTCTTTGTTTTGAGTTGAAGATCTCCTTGATAATACAAGTGAATTCTCTCGTAACCATTTTGTTATTGCAAAAACATAAAGAGTGTTGCTATTGGTTATTGGGTTTTTTTTTTTCTAAAAGGGTTTCCTAGGGTAAATATTGTGTCATTTGTATTTTCTCTATTGGAATGTTTTGATCCTAATTTATATTGCAAGTATTCTTCTAATTAGATTACTATAATTTCCTGCAATTAGTATCAATTTTAACCTATCGAGGGTTTGGTACTTCATCGGATTTCTTATAGTGGGCCAACCAATACTATTAAACCACTAGAGGCTTGCACAATTCTTTCTTAAATAGAGGATGTGATTTTTTCTTTGCTTTGTTACTCAAAATGTCAGCATCCTTTTATTCTTTGATATGTGCTATAATTTGTTCATTTGCCAACCTATTTTATTAAACCCTAGACAAACTCCTATTCCTAAGCCAGTTATAACACATAGATGAGTTTAGTTTTCACTCACCCATACAAGCTCTTATACTTGTTACAATGACCACAATGCCAAAAAAAAAACTCACCTACAAGAAAGTTGTTCAATCATGCATGTATGTTACCAAAAAGGTGACACAACATCGACTTTGAACAGCCTCTCTGAAATTGGGCCAGCTGAACTAGAACTCGCAACCATTTTGTATGAATAATAAAATAAAATAAAAATTGTACCTTTCATTCAAGAAAAAATATATATTATAACCCCTTTATTATGTATAAACAATTTTAAAAACATTCCGAACATTTTTATAAATAAGAAAAACTAAAAAAAACTGGAAAAGAAAAAATCACAGAATAATCCCTATGTTAAGCCTTCACACCTTTAATGATTAAATCTTGTAGTTGCACGTCTTTCTCTCCTATTGGAGTAGAATCCATATGTTAAGCCTTCACACCTTTCAATAAATATCCACCAACCTTTAAAAATGGCAGGTTAGAGGCAAAATGTTGTTTTGGTCTCTTCTATTTGTGAAATGAGGGCACAAATAAATGGCTTTAGGCAAAAGTAGTGAAAAGCATGCACTTTAGAGTAAAATTAGGTTTCTTAGGTGTTCTTATTTTTATTTTTTTAAATAAGAAGTGATTTTTGACATTTTAATATTTTATGGGTCGGCAGCCAATGGGTCCAGCCTGGGGCCGTCCTAGCCCCAAAGCAGTACCCTAATTGTCATGCTACAATTCGGTAAGCAGTTTTTCAGAACCCATTATCTTAGTGTTGAATGGATGGAGGACTGCCATCACTCTCTTTGGAAGTTTCTTTTTTCACTGCTACTTTCTTGTTTGAAACAGATATGACAATAGTTATTAAAATTTGCCACAATATTTCCTCAATTACAAACCCCAAATATTTTATTTCTTAAAGACCCAGAAATGTTTCTCTTTTTAATCATTGTACAATCAGAAAAAAATTAAACTCATAAATCACAAGATATCATGGTGTAACTCTCGAAAAAAAATCCGAGCATTAAAACTCCTCAAGTCCTGCAGTAAATTGTCATTGGTATGAACAAAACTATTTAAATCTAGAGTAATTCTTCCATATTGGCAATTGCATCTCCCCTTATATTGCAAATATATCAAATTCAGGTCATCTACATATGTATATACTTCAATTGTATTCATGCATGCATGTGAAACTTAACAGCATTAGTATCCTCCATCTACAAAACTATTTGCTTGAGATGTTATTTTTGGGCCCACCTATAGCCCAAAACAGGAACCTAACGAGTTACCTCCATCTTTCACTTTCATGACTACATGATTAGTTAAAAGGCCATTTGACTTCTTTTTTTTTTAAAAGAACATTTCAGTTGGAGGCACAAATTAGTATTTTGATGTGTAAAATTACCATAAAAACAGAGGGCATCTGGGACGATTTTTTGACAACGGAGGTAGAAAGCAAATAAATAAGTGATTTTACAACTCAGGGAGTAGCAAAAAGTTACAGCTAGAATAATTCTTCTACATTTACATTTGCCACCTTTGCTTGTGTTGAAGGTTAAAATGTATCAAATTTGTCTCATGTACACATCTAGAATGATTCTTCTACATTTACATTTGCCACCTTTGCTTGTGTTGAAGGGCAAATGTATCAAATTTGTCTCATGTACACATCTAGAATGATTCTTCTACATTTACATTTGCCACCTTTGCTCGTGTTGAATGGCAAATGTATCAAATTTGTCTCATATAGACGTGGCTATAATCTAAGTATCTGCATTAACGCATATGATATTCCAACAGCAAGAACCATAGTTGATAAAAACTAAGATTACTAACCTGAGTCGCAAGCTAAATCTAGCAGCAAGTAACTCATATTACTCAGCCCCAAGTTATAGAAAACTCGCAGCAATTATTTCCAAAAAACTCCCAAAAATTGCTGTAAGATTCACAATTTGCAAGAAAAAATGGCCTGATGTTTTTCAATGCCCTTTTAGACCCATCGACAGGTTTTTCATTCCCATGACTCGGGTTTTTGGTGCCCACAACTGGTTTTTTCAATGCTCAAATAGAATATGTCTTAACGGGATTAGCTATATTATTTAACAGTTGCTCAAATAGAATATGTCTAACGGGATTGTCACTGTGTGTGTTGGGCTTCCATTTGTTGAATTTTGCAGGTCACAATTCAGGTTTCAGCAGGTCTTCCTTTGATCTGACCCCATTCGGTTCAGTGATTAACATCTTCATTTCTCTGCAATTAACATCGTCGTTTCTCTGCAAATTGATGAATTAACATGAGAAGCAAACATTCTACTTCTTCCTTTCTCTGTGTGGTTAGGCCAGCAAATTAACATCCTTCATTTTTTTTTTCCCCGAAATGAGTCTCCAATTAATTAATGAAACTGTGTAACCTTTAGAAGACATACATTGACGTCAACCTATTATTACCACTTTTGGAGGAGATGCATTTTATTAGATAATAAAGATTATTTGAAGAGGGATTCCATTTTAACGTCTTCAAGTAATACACTATTCATTTGAAGATTTGTTTAAGAAAGACTTTTTTTAATAAAGATAATTAAGTGAGAGGTTCTTATTACCTTTTAAAATAACACCTTAGTTATAAATTATATCATTTAATTCAAGGACACACTTAATTGTAGATGAATTTATATTGAAATTTGAAGTTGATATATACTGAAATTGTTTTCTTTGTCATAATGTGCATTGAATTTTAATTTTGATTAAAGGAAATCAGGCACATGTTTCTTACATTCAGATATGCATGTTTTAAAGAATATTTTTACAAATTTATGTTTTTTCATGTTAAAAGAGCTTGCTGACGGGTTAGCTGACTTACTGCCGGGTCTGAGTTTTTCAACAATGACAAGAACATTTGGAATAAAATTAATATGGAAAACCAATCCTTTCAACTAGATATAAAAGCACCCAATAACATTGATTGCATAAGTAGCACCGCAAATAAGCGCTTAGGCTTGCATCTCCATCTCAATGCACTTAAAATAAGTGCTTACTAGCAAATGATGCAATTAAGCAGTTAAATTATACCTTAAGAAATCCAAGTGAAAACAAATATTACAAAACTAAATCTAAGATAATGAAAAATATCTCCAATACCAGTTTCCACTCCTACACATCTGCATCAGCATCCTTCTCTTCGTTCAACTTGGCTGCAGTTTCTTCCTCTGCTGGAGGAGGCATCTGTTCTTCCTCAGGAAGAGGTTCTTCAACATAGTCATTCTCAAATGCATCATTAGGAACCTCATATATACGCAACTGAGGCTTTGAAGGATCTTTGACAAACACATACTTTCCTTCCTTCAGTTTTAGGCAGAGATCAACAATTGATTTAACAATACCCCACATATTAGAAGTGTTCAAATTGATTTGCATAGCAAATTCTCTGGGCTTATATCCCTGAATACTTAAAATAACATGGTTGAAGTGATCCCGAGGGTGAACCCTAGACACATAACCTAGCTTCATAACATCTGCACTGCCAAGAAGGGCTTGAGCAGTCCATTTTGCAAGCTTATTTCCATTGTTCTTGAGTTCAGTTGCCAAAACGGCACCTCGTTGAACTTCCAATTTCTGACGCCAATCAACTCCAGAAAACTTAGGATCAAATTCATTCAGAGCATTCAAAGTGAGAAACTGTGTTTGGCCCCTTAAATCCATAACACTGTGGACCTCACACCTTGCAACCAATGATATATCTTCATCCAATTTCCAACGCCTATAACGATAAGCAACAGATGCAACCTCCTCACCCTCTGAGGCAAACGGATTGGGTTCCTCAAACTCCACCTTATTGCCATCTCTAACCAGAACTTGCTGCGAAAAGTTCTGGTTGATGTATGCTGCCTCAACACTAAGAGAATGAGCAGAATTTATATCATCCTTTGCTTCCGGCAAAGGCTCCTGCGAGGTTTCATTTACAGACAGCAAATCCAACTGAGATCCATCCCTCTTGTCAAAAAACAGCTTGTTGCCCACCCTCTGGACTACAATATCCCAGGAATACACTGACCGGGGAGCACACATTAGTGTGGCCAGGATTGTGTCAGTGGCAAAAACAACAGCCTTGTCCTCACTTGCAAGGCGCCTTATCACAGGATCATCAGTAGTAGTTACCTTGAAGAAGTTCCTGTTCTTGAAACGCTCCAGGCGCTTCTCACTCTTTGGTGTGACACGATCATATCCCTTGTCATAGTTTTCAAGTGCACCGCAAAGCACTAGATCCTCTGGCTCACCAACACTGTAGTTCAATTTGGAGAAACTAGTGAAGGGAATCTGATCAAGCATGGTCCACTCAGGCTGGATGTCTACAGAGCTTTTGAACACCGCCGCTTCCCTGCGCTGCGTGTTGTTTCTGTTCTGAAAGTAAAACCGATCTCTGCGCTGACGCTCCTTTTCGGCTTCCCTCTTCTTGGCCTCAACTTCTTCATCTTTCCTCTGAGGAAGCTGCCTCTGCTGCTGAAACCTCCACCTGGGGCCAAACTTGGGCTTTGGAGGGGGCTTTCCATCAACCAAACGGAATGACTCCTCATCTGCCTCATCAAATGCAAAATCAAATACTGAATACTCTTGCCCACCCCTTGCATTAGGCCTGGCATTATAATTCCTTGTCCAATCTGCCACCCTCCCAAGCTTTTCCCCCTTGGAGAAAGGTGCATAGGGCACATTCTGTAGCTGATTTTCTAGAAAAGCAGGGCCTTCGGGAGGTCCCCAGCCATCTGGATTATCCACAACAATCGGCACTTTTAACTGTGGCTGCACTGTTCCAACCATGCTTATCTGGAGCAGTTGAAAAAAATAAAATTATTTCACCTTCTCAGCACCAAACCCTCAGCCAGCATTCAAAATCCAAATAAAAAAACAAAATAACAAAATGAATTAATCTTCTGCTCTGAGAAAAAGCCAACTAGTAGAGACACCTACACCTCAGCGTTAGCTTTCTTGTTTGAATTGCCTGTTCTACTGACAAGATAAATAAGTACTATTAAGCAGCATGTAACAATTTAACTTTTATCATCAAAGATCTTAAATTGAAAATTAAAAAATATTATAAATTTTCACGAAAACCCTGCACTCCCATTGGGGTCACAATATTTTCAAAAGATCTTCTAAACAAACTTGTACATATGATTCCTTTGTTAATTTAAGAAATCATTTCTTCCCAATCGCCTGAATTAACAGAAAAAAGTGGGTAAAAAGCAGAAATAAATACCAAAAAACATGCACGATAAGGTTTCAGGGAAAGTAAAAAGGTTGGATCAAGCTTCGACCTACTTGGGAAACCAACTGTAGAATATGATTGACCTAATCTAGGAAGAGAGCTTCGCAAATCAAAATCCGTAGACAGAAACAACCCTCGAATAGTTACACAAAAGAAACCCATAAATTGAAAATTATAAAAAAGCTGAATAAAAAGCCTACAAGTAAAACCCCAGGTTTACAACTCGTCAAACAATCCTAACCAGAAAAAACATTCGAGCCCTAAAAAAAACTGAATGAAACGAGGAAACAATAGAAGAAAAACGATGTGCTAATGTGCAAGGATCCATTAGACTGACTTACCGAACAATACGTGCCGCCGCAGGCAAAGAAGCAGGTAACAGAGCTCCCACACAAACACCAGAGAAAGAACAGAAGTTCAAAGCTGAAATCCTAGCGAGAGTTTTCGAGACTAGGTAGTACTGCTACAAAACGAGAAGTTTTATCTTGTCGATTGTAACCTATTACTCTTCTTAGGATGCGGTCCTATGGAAGGTGTTGTTTGGGCTCCTATTTCAGTGAAGGGTAGTTCAATGGAATTATAAAATTGTAGTTGTAGAATTAGCTTATCTATTTTATTAAATAATTTATAAATTACGTGGAGATATTTTTCTTACATTATTTAACATAAATTAAACACTAGTATATATGTATATATATCTATATATATAAATTTATAAATAATATATATAAAAACGTTGACATATATCCTTTTCGAGGTGTCTATTTCATTTTTATGTGAATAATTGATAAAAATAAATGCTTCGAGAAGGATATCTCTCGACGTTTATATATTAATATATATATGCTAGTAGCATTCACAACGCGACATGGAAGACAAATTTATTAGGGTTAGGGTTAGGTTAGTGTCAAGGCTACAAATAAGTTTAGGTTTAACAATAGGGGTAGGTTTAGGGTTTGTGCTAAGGTTAGGGTTAGGATTGGAGTTAACATTATGTATAGGGTTAGGATTATAGTTAAAGTTAACAATAGGATTAGGTTTAGGGCTAAAGTTTACATTTGGGATTAACATTTGAGAAAGGGTTAGGGTTAGAGTTAAATTTGAGGTTATGGTTGGATTAGTGTTAATAATAATAGGGTTAAGTTTGGGTAAATGTTAATATTGGGGTTAGGGTTAGTATTAGGGTTAGAGATTAGGGCTAGGGTTTGCATTAGTATTGGGATGACCATTACGATTAGGTTTAGCGTTACATATGAGGGGTAGGGTTAGGTTTGGGGTTAACATATATAAAAAGGATTAGGTTTAGAAATAGGGTAAGGGTAAGGATTAGGGTTATTTAGGGTTAGAGATTGGGGTTAGGGTTCAAATTAGGGATAGGGTTAGGGTTATGATTAGAGATAAAATTAGGATCAAGGGTACGCTTAGGGTTATGTTTATAGTTAGAGATAAGATTAGGTTTATAAATCAAGGTTAGGCTTAGGGTTGTAGATTAAGGTTACAATTAGTAATAGAGTTCGAAGTTGGGGCGGGGCTATCATCACAATTAGGGTTAGGTTAGGATTAAAGAAATAATTAAGATCATTGATAGGGTTAAGGTCAAGGTTAAGGTCAGAGATAAAATTAGGGTTAAGGTTGGGATTAATTTTATTATTGGGATTAGGGTTAGGGTTAGGTTTACATATAGAATTGGTATTAGGATTTGGGTTAGGATTACAATTATGTTTAAGGTTACTGGTAGAATTAGAATTAGTCTTAGGTAAGATACAAAATTAGGATTAGGGTTATTGTTAAGGTATGAGATATAATGATGATCATGGTTATGCTTAGAGTTCCATCATTAGAGATAGAATTAGGTTTATAATTTGGATATCCTTCTCGAGGTGCCTATGCACTTTTATGTGGCAACCCTAACCCTAGTTGAACCCTAACCATAGTTAAACTCAAGCCCTAATTAAATCCTAACCCAAACACTATTTGAATCCTAACCCTAATCCTAATTGAACCCTAACCCTAATTAAATCTCAACCCTCACCCTAACCTTGACTCAAAACTTTGTCTTAGAATCTTAATCATGACCCTAATTGAACCCTAAACCTAATTAAACCCTAACTCGAGCTGAACCCCAACCCTAAGCTAACTATAATCCTAACCTTAATTGAACCCTTATCTTGACCCTATTTGAACCCTAATTGAACTCTAACCCTTTTCCTAAATCTTATCCTAATCTTCACCCCAAGCTTTATCCTACAACCATATCCCTAATTGAATTCTAACCTTTACCATAATTGAACACTAACCCTAACCCTAACCCTAACCCTAACCCTAAGGATTATCCTAGAACTTAAACCCCAACCCTAATTGAATCCTAACTTTAACCTAACCTTAACCCTAACCCTAATTGAACTTGATATCAAACTTTATCGTAGAACCATAACCCTAATGCTAATTGAACACTAAACTTAACCCCAATTAAACCCTACCCCTAACCTAACCTTAATGATAACCTTGACACTAACACAAAGATTTATCCTAGAACCCTAACCTTAACCTAACCTTAATCCTAATCCTAACACTAACCCCAAGATTTATCCTAGAATTCTAACCCTAATCCTAACCATAACCACGACCCTAATTCTAACTGGACCTAAACCATAACACTAACCCTAACCCCAATCCTAACCCTAACACTAAGCCCAAGATTTATCCTAGAACCCTAACCTTAACTCTAAGCTTTATCCTAGAACCATAACCCCAACCCTAATTGAAACATAATTGTAACCCTAATTAAAGCCTGACCATTATTGAAACCAAACACTAATTGTAACCTTTATTAAATCTTAACCCTAATCTAACCTAAGAGCTAGCCCTAATTTAACCATAACCCTAACCTTGATCCTAACACCAAGCTTTATCCTTGAACCCTAACCCAAATTGAGCCCCTAACCCTAATCCTAATTGACCCTAATTGAAATCTAACCCTAACCTAACCTTAACCTTAACCTTAACGCTAACCCTACTTGAACCCTAATTTAAAACTCTAACCCTAAATGAATTATAACCCTAATCCTAATCCTAATTAAACACTAATTTTAATCATAAGCCTAATCAAACCTTAATGATAACCTTGAATGCTAATTGAATCATTATTCTATTTCAACCCTAACACTAACCATAACCTTAATTAAACCTTAATTGAAACCCTAACTGTAACCCTAATTAAACTAACCTTAATTTAACCCTTAGCATAACCTAACCTTAAACCTAACTCTAATCTTGATTGAACCCTAACCCTAACCTTATCCCCAACCCTAACTCTACTTCAAACACTAATCTAACCCTAACCAATATTCTATTCTAATTCTAACCCTAACCCTAACCTTATCCTCAACTCATGTACTTTAATTGTAACCTTAACTCTAGCTCTATTTCTATCTCTAACCCTAACTAGTAACCCTGAACTTAACCCTAATCCTAACCCAAAGCCTAATACCAATTTTATCTTTAATCCTAATCTCAAGCCACGTCCCAATAGTAAAATAAATCCCAACCTTAGCCCTAATTTTATCTCTAACCTTAACCCTACCCGTGATCCTAATTATTTCTCTTTAAATCTTAACCCTAACCCTAATTGTGATGATAATTCCACCCCAAATTCTAATTCTATGTCTAATTATAACCTTAATCTAAAACCCTAAACCTAGCCCTAATCTATAATCCTAATGTTAACTCCAACCCTATACCACTTCTATCTCAAACCCTAACCATAACCCTAAGGCTACCGTTGATCCTAATTTTATCTCTAATCCTAACCCTAACCCTAACCCTCTCCCCCAATCATAATCTCTAACCCAAAATCTAACTCCAATCCTTACCCTCACCCTATTTCTAAATCTAACCCTTTTTACATATGCTAACCCCAACCCTAACCCTGCTGCTCATCTTAAAAATAATCCTAAACCTAACCCTAACCCTATTGCTCATCCCAAACATATTTCTAAACCCTAACCCTAATGTTAATTCTAAAACTAACACTTACCCTAACCTTGATCCCAATACTAATGTTAACCCCAACCTTAATCGTATTTTTATCTTTAACCGTTATCTTAACCTTAACCATACCCTTCATCCTAATTTTATGTGTAATCCTAACCCTAACCCTAATTATGATGATAACCCCAACCCAAATTCTAATTCTAATTAATCTAATCATAATCGTAACTCTAACCCTAATCCTAACCCTAAACCTAATCTTACTACTAACACTAACCCAACCCTAATCCTAATTTTAACTCTAATCGTAATGTTATTCCTATTCCTAACCGTAACCCTAACCTTATTCATAATGATAACACTAATCCTAATTGTAACCCTAATTAGGATGATAACCTCAGTTCCCAAATTCTAATTCTAACTCTAATCATAATCATAACCCTAACCCTAATCTTACTACTAAGGCTAATCCAACCCTAATCCCATTTTTAACTCTAACCCTAACCCTATTCTTATCCCTAATTGTAACCATAACCCTATTCATAATGATAACACTAATCCTAATCGTAACCCTAACCCTAATCTTACTACCAAGAGTAGCCCAACCCTAATCCTAATTTTGTCTTCCATGTCACGCTACAAATGCTACTAGCATATATATATATTAATTTATAAATAATATATATAAAAACGCCGAGAGATATCCTTCTCGAGGTGTAAATTTTTTTTTATTTTTTTTTAAAAGACTAAAAATAATCAAAATAATATAAATAGCACGACTAATAGAAAAATATAAATAATATAATAAAAATATAAAGCATATAAATAATTAAAATAATATAATATAAATATAAATCATATAAATAATCAATAAAAATATTATAAATATAATACAAATACAATATAAATAATGTAAATATAATATTATATAAATATAAATAAGACAAATAATATAAACATGCATAATCTACATATAGTATTTACTAAATAGTAAAGAATATTATATTATATTTATATTATATCACATTATGTAATATAATCTACTACACTATAAATAAAATAGGGTGTCCATATGATAATATAAGCAAAATATTAAATCATATAATATTATATAAATATCATATTAACTAAGTAACATCAATGATAATTTAAAAATATGTTTCAATGTTTATGTTTAAGATGTGAATTATCTTAAATGCATTATGATATAATTGAGATTATCTTATAAATATTATATTATTTATTATTTATTCTTAATAATAATTATATATATTAGTAGTGTTTTATATTATTTTATTATTAACATATTTTATGTGGTTAATATATTTAATCTATATATTAGAATAGTTACACATTGAATCAAAGATTTTCCAATCAGATAATTGAAAAAGATTAGTCTATTTGACTCATATTTATATTACATTTATATTATGTTTAAATAATATGAATTTATGTTTACATTATTATTATTATTGTTATATGATTAATTAATTATTTAGTTAAAAATTGAATTATTTATTATAATTTGTATTATATTATACATATTATTATTTAACAAAATTATTATATAAATTTTATGTTTAAATAGTTATTCTTATTTTCTTTCTTATAGTTATATTATATTATCATTTGATTTTACTTTTATTTTATTTAATATAAAATCATTAAAAATTAGATAGCATAGATATAGTGAGTATCATATATGAACATTTATTAGTATTTTTATTATATAATTAAATAATTATTTAATTAAAAGTTAAATTATTAAAATTTATATTCTATTATAATGATTATTTAACATAATTATTATATAAATTTAATTATTTAATAAAAAAATTTATTATTAAAAAATTTATTATATCATATATATATATATTGGTCGGTAACACGAAATTTTTGTATTGCTTGAAAATGAAATTTACATCAAATTTATTAGTTTCAGTACCCACCAAAAAGATCATTCTGCAAAAAGTTCAAAACAAAAGCACCTAAATGTGTAGGAGAGATAGTTACTCATTGCCCATGTACCCACAACCTAATTATACTACTAAATCCTCCTTCGACTATCCTACGCTTAATACATTCGCCGCATCCAAAAAACAGAGAGATCCCACCCATTCCCCACAATGATCGGGCAATGATCGGGCTTCATTTAAACTTAGAAGCCCCTGCAAAATTTTAACATCTAAACAAGACAAAAAGAAACATAGAAAATATTTCCATCAACGAGCTCTACTCGGGACCTTCGCTTCTCTACCTACCGCTTGCAGCTTTCGCTTCTTTTTTCGCTTCCCCATCTTCTTTTGTTGGTGTTTCAATTTCTCCTCCATGCTCTGCAACTTCGCCTTCGCCTGTGCAATGATTTCTTCCACATCCATGAGCTCGATGAACAACTTTAACGCTTTCCAACCCAAACGAGCATCTTCACGACAACGGGATTTGAATTTCCCTTCTGGCCAGTGGATGAACGGTATAATTCTCGTTGACCCATATAGCTCCTCCATCTCTTCACTTATAATTCCTTCACTAATATCCAGCCTGACTCCTAGAATCGCCCATTCAAGGATTGACTCCATGTCAACCAAGAAATCCTCGTGTATGATTCTTTTCATCACCCTTCTCACCGTTTCAAAGGTTTCTTCTAAATCCAATCCCCATGCTGCTATCATGGAATACACGCCCATATTTGTTCTATAGTTGTGCCTCAAAATGCTAAAGTCTCTACCGAAAATCATTCATGCACATTTCACTAACTTGTCATCCTCAATGAGAAACAAGCCCATTAACCTTTTTCCTGAAGCGCCATCATGAAAAGGGCTTAGTTGCCTTCTTGAAAGGAAAGTAAAATTGGCTTCCATTAGTGCCCTGGAAACCCAATGTCGTTACCACCCTTTCGCTGTTGCAGAGCCTTCTTCCCACTTCAAAATGTAAAACAACACAATCTGCAAACTCGAGGACCAAAGAATAAAGGTCATCTTGGTAAGCTCACATTGAAATAAATGTAGTTTGTATTGGAGCGCCACCACTCGGCTTCGTTGCATCTCTCTTATCTTTTTAGAACTACCTTGCTCTATTGATCACTTTGCTCATTCAATGCAATTGTACTCATTAGTATTACCAACAAAGTCCACTAAATTTAATCCTCTAAATTCTTCCAATTTAAAATCCTCACTTTCCCTAAAGGTTAGCACCCATTTAGATAAAACATCAGCCTCCACATTTCCCCCTCTTCTAGTGTGACTTACTAGAAAGTTTTCACAAGAGGTCAATTCATCTCTAATTTGTTCAATAACATTTTTGAGGTGTCATGCGTTGATTGTCCCTTTCATCATTGCTTGAACTATTATCAATGAATCCTCTTCTAAATGAATCTTGGTCGCGCCTAAATTTTTTCCACATTTAATTGCTAATAAGGCAACTAAGGCTTCTATTGTGTTGTTCGTTCTATCTACCAACTTCTTCGCTCCTAATGCTAACACATCTCCCTTCCAATCCTGAATTATAAATCCAGCCCCTGATGGACCTGGGTTGCCTTTTGAAGCCCCATCGAAATTAATTTTCCACCAGCCTTCCAAGGGTCTTTCCCAAGTAACCTCCAAAGTCTCATTTATCGTTGGATGCACCCAACTTGGCCGCTTAACGGGTCAAAAACGAATACCAGGCCACAACTCCTGAATTCGTTTTTCCTCCATGGTAAAGGGAATTCTTGAATTGAAATATTGTGAAGCTTTCGCTCCCACTACCTCCTCTATGGCATGGTTTATCCTCCACTATAGTCTTTCCAAAGTCTCTTCTTTGTCCAAAGAAAATCTTTTATTTCTTTCTTTCCAAATCTCCCACATAACTAAGGATGGATTGATCTTCCATACACAAGAAAAAACAGATTTTTTCCTTGGTAGAGGCCATCCTTCAAAGACCTTCCTTAGCATTTCAAGGGTAGCTCTTTGCCACTCCAAATATCTCCTTAGCATCTCCCAACATTCTGCTACCGACTTACAATGCAATATTAGATGGTCATTGGTTTCCTCTGCCCCTGAACTCATTACACATTTGGTTGATCCATAAAAACCTAGACGTTTCCTTCTCTCACTTGTGAGGATGTGACCCCGTATTTCCAGCCATGTAAAAGCGCCTACTTTAGTTAGGCATTCTTTCCCCTAGCATAATTTAGTTGGCCAATTCTCATTGCCCGCCTCTGTATCCAAAAATTGATAACCTATTTTCATCGAATACCTCCCATCAACTGCTCCACACCACACCACCTTGCACTAACTCATTTGATTGCAAAATCTGACAAAAAATTTCGATGATAGCTACATAATCAGATGTATCGTCAGGCACTTGTGCGAATTTTCATTTTTTTAAAATTTCAGCCCCGACATTTGTCGGAATTTCGACAAACCTTATTTTTCGTCTATGTTTCGATGAAGATCTCTCACCGAAATTTTGACGAACTTGCAAAGTTAAATTGTGGCGGACATAAATAAAAATGAGCTCGACTATTTATTGTGACAGTGTTTTGCTCGACGAATTTCTTGGGTCGAAAATCAGAAAAAACTTAGGAAGATATCCCCAGGTTGAGGGTAGTCATTGTCTTTTTCCAGAGTTCATTTGTGAAGTCAAATTTGTACTTCCAGGTTTGAAAATCATATTTTAAAGCAACATCTCATCAGATTTCATTTTTAGTCTTGTGCATTTTTAGAATTTCATTTCCAGATTTTAGACCTGACTTCACAAATTCTTTAAAAGGGAATTGTTTATAACTGATGGAAAATTCTTGATGGATTTGGACAAAGATTATATTTGCAAGGTTTCAATTTTAACCGTAATGATCAATTTTCAATAGATTTGGGAGCCATAACTAGATAATATCAAAGGTGTTGGTTGTTTTTTACTGTAACCAAGTTTATCTTCTAGACACATAGCATATAAAATCTTAGATAATACTACCTTACAATATCATCAATCTATATTCTAACCCAATACTACTTATCAAATCCTTAAATGAACATATTCACCTATAAGTTATAACTTCACTCAAGCATTTTAATTAGTTCCTTGAATTAAAGCCAAAATGAGAATTACACACACCATAACAGTGAGATGAACAGAATAACCCTTCATCATTTTATTCAAGATAATAATATATTCATACAATGGAGAGACATGAGCTTGAAATGAGTAATTTTCATTTAGATGTTAGTACTGTCTTGAAAATTAAGTACCCATGAAACTAAAACCTACAACATAATGACACCAAACCTAAGAATAGTATCTTCACTATAATATTAGGCTCTTTAGAAATTTTCTCTGCAACTTCACTTAGACTCGACCTAAAGATATCTAACTTGCTAACCCGTATTTCTGGTCCTGAAATCCTTCTTATAGGGAAAATGAAGGAGCAACAAGCATCGGACCAGAAATACACCTGTCACTGGTCACTTGGACTACCTTATGACATTTCAAAAATTGGTTACAACAGCTGAGTCTTTGGAGAATCTTCTTGTTCATCCCGTCCACTGGAGAATAACTGTTGCATTTTCCAAACTTTGAAAAGTTGCACCAAAATTGCCACCAAGACATAGCCAAAATTTGTTATAACCATAACCATTGAGTTGTTAACTGTCGGTTGTGGACTTTGTCCTATTCTTCTTCAGTTAAGTACTTGTCTACCCATCCTTGATATTCCTCATCTATTGGCCAATTAAAATTTACCACCTCATTTACCTTGGCACTGTAAGGTGTATACTTTACTGCTACTTGATTCGCCTCCCTTTCAAAAAATTCCAAAAATGTGCCAGTGTTAATGAGATATTTAGAGCAACAAACTAAAAAATGAAAAAATGAAGGTCAAGGCCTTGTTGGTTGTTTCTACTGTAACCAGGTTTATCTTCTATTCTACCTATAGAATTGCCAATTCTAATCGAGGGCAGCTCGAAGGACCTGGACCAACTGACGAGGATTTTAACAATAAACCTCCTACACTTCGGGCTCTGCAAAACCCAGGAGGGTAGTCCCTATAACGTGTTTATAATCTTTGCACCGAACTTATAAACAATCATTAACAATTAATAGATAATCCCATTTAATAGCTCAACAAAATAGGATAATACTGAATTGAATTGGCTTTTCATCAGTAATACCAACTACTTGGAGCATGAGATAATTACAACAATATTTCACAACTTAAGATAGTCATTTAATTTTGCAATTTGGTAGCAAGCTCTAAGCAAAGACAAACAGACACAAAACCTCACGCACACATACGATTTAAACCAGTGCCATATACCATTGGGGAGTCAAGTTCACAAACATTTAAAATCCCATGACAGGTTCAAACACATAGCATATAAAATCTCTGACAACAATTGCCTTACAACATCATCAATTTATATCTTAACCCAATACTTCTTACCAAATCCCTTTATAAACACATCCATCTACAACTCCAATCAAACATTTTAATTAATTCTTTGAATTAAAGCCAAAATGGAAGTCATACACACCACAATAGTGAGATGAACGCAATAACCCTTGATTATATCATTCAAAATTATGATATGCTTATACAAAGGAGAGACATGAGCTTGAAATGAATCATGATAACTCAAATGCTAGTACTGTTATGAAACATCAAACCTTCATAAACCCAAAATATGATTACAAAATGACACAAAACCTAAACCATATCAACTTTCTCTGCAACTATGCTTAGACTCGACCTCAAAATATCTAACTTGCCAACCCTTATTTCTGGCCTTGAAATCCTTCTTATAGAGAATGAAGGAGCAAACAAGCATCAGGCCAGAAAATACACATGTCACCAGTCAATTGGACTACCTTTTGACCTTTCAAAAATATGATTACAATCGCCAAGTCCCGGAGCATCTTCTTGTTAATTCCACTCATTAGGGAATAGCTACTGCGTTTGCCAAACCTCAAAACCTGCGCCAAAAATCTGCCATAGAGACAAAACCATAATCAATTACAACTATAACCACTGAGTTCTTAGTCACCGGTAGTAGACACCATTTTACTCCTCTTCAGTTAAATACTTGTCCACCCATTTTTGATACTCTTCATCCGTTGGCCAATCAAAATTCACCACCTCATTCACCTTAGTATTGTAAGGTGTAAATTTCACTGCAACTTGATTGGCTTCTCTTTCAAAAGATTCTAAGAATGTGTTGGTATTAATTATTTTATCCATACTACTTACCAACAAATCATAATCAAAATCATCACAAATCAATTTGATTTGTGCATTAATAACTTCTTATGCCCTTTCCTGCCACTGCTGCAATGTTTTAACATTTCCTTGTGCATCAATGATGTCTGGCAAAAATGTATCATTCCAGTCATCAAATCTCTTTACTAGCTCCCTAATTCTTCTACTCAAATCATTAGGTAGGGCCTGGAATCCCTTCAATGATTTCACAAAGATTTGAGTAGGCTTCAATGACTAGGAACTATTGTCCGCATCAAAGCTAGAAGCCTTATACATAACATCTAGATCGTTGGCCCTGGGGATCCACTTCTCAGCCAATGGAAAAACTATTTCCTGATCCCTATTGATATTTTTTATTCCATCCAAAAGTAAAGAATACAAAGAATGTATAGATGGTAATCTACCATCCACCCTCTCATTTAAATGCCTCAAAACTATGTCCACCGCCTAATTTTGTTTGGCAGTTGCATCATCCTCACTTGCCTTTAAGGCAACCTGTAATTCTGTGATCTTATTTAACATTTGCTTCTTGGTGGGATCCACATAATACTCCACTTCTTCTTCAATTGGCCTTGGTGTAGGAATGAGAGCAAGTGTCTGGATGGGGGATCCTGGAGTAGAAACAATTGGAATAGTAGGGAGAACCGATCCTGAAGTAAGAGGTAATGCTCTCATGCCAAGAGCACTGGAGGATTCTCCCACCTGCCCATATTTCAGCCTATCTACTTCAGATTGCAGCTCAACATTCCTTTGCTGCATCCTACTATATTCTCCAATTATTATGTTGTATTTCTCCATCAGACTCTTCTTTGTAGCCTCTTCTCTCTCAACTGTCTTTTGGGCCAATTTGGCCACATTAACTATCAAGCTTGTAGCTTATGTTATTGAAGTTTTAGAAGCTCTCTTGATAATTAGCCCTCCCCTTAGGTTTTGACTAATATTTGTTACATTTGGTTTTCTTCCCTGGGGTGCCAACACCCATATGGCTAGAGTTTCATACTCCTCACTGAAGGCAAAATCTTGCAAAGCTTCCTTAACCTCTTCTTCACTGTTTTGCATAGGATGCTTGGAGTGTATGATAGCATTGAATGCTACAACATCGGCTATGTCCCACTCAGGAAAATTTAGGACACCAGCCTAGGTCACAAGTCTCCTTCCTTCCTTAGGAGTGATGTTTTTGAATTCCTCCATCAATTTGGCCTTGACCTCATCATCATTCTCCTGCTCGGACCTATCAAGTCTTGATTCTCTCCTTCTCTTGCATTTATCCTGGTATTCCTCCAGTTTCATCCTCTAAATTAGTTGCAAGAATACAAGCGTCTTCACAAAGGCATCATCATCTAATAATTCCTTGCAGGCCTCCATCCTGGCATCTTGTACACACTGCCCCTTTATATCCATATCAAACAACACCAATTGTGTCGATCTAGGAGGGGAAGGGATACCAACCTGCATGTCTTGATCAGTCACAATTATCTCATCCATGAGAACCTCTTGTGTTTCCTTAATCTTTTGACTCTTAGGGCTTGGCTCAGATGGTTTGCAGGATCACTTCTTGGTGGTGAATCTAAATCCACAATCCTTATCCCTCCAGGTGCTCTGATCCTTGGGGTTGGCTGTGATGATGCTTTCACTATTTGTTTTCCCTTCCTATCCCCCTCATCCTCCTCACTGCTATCATTCCTCTTTCTCTTGTATAGAGGTTTGTCAACTGGGGGTTGATAAGTTGGCCTTGTTTCCTTAGGCCTCTCCTCTGGTCTTTGAATTCCAAAGTCCATTTCCAAATTGATCTTCTTGGTCATCAAGGTGCCCATGATCCCTTTAAAATTATCCAACAAGAAAACAATTATGTTGTGGAATGGAGTAAACTCCACTAATGGATCATATTTTGGATCCATTCTATGCACCATGGCCAACAACTTCTCATAGGCAATCCATTTTTCTTTATTCAATTCCTACCTATTCAAATCAAACTCATTTCTGATTAAGTCCTCAGGAAAATTGAATTCATGTACAAATCTTCCACCTTTAATTTGTTGCCTGAACAAGGCAAAGAATCCCTCAGGGTCATGTTGCCTCCTAGATCCACTCTTCAAATGATATTCATCAAAAAACCTTCCAAAGTGGACCCATCCTCCCTTGGAAAAGACAAAATCTGAAAGAATAGTATAATCAGGGAACAAAGTCCCTTTTCCTCTCCCTGTCAGGTTGTCTTCATGAATACAACCTAGCTGCCACATGACCTCGACAAATCCCATCCTTGATGGTACATTATATGGGAGAATGTGAGGGGCTCCTTGGAAACCAAACACCCTTAGGACAGTGCTCACGGGGTACAAAATGATGTCACCCGAATTCTGGCAGACTTTTAAATCAGGCTTCCTCACCTTTGGTCGGAGGAAGTCTTGCAAATCTTCAGGAACTCTTGACAGATTTACCACCAACCTAGATCTGAGTCTGGAGGAAAATTAGTTATCAAATTGCACAAAGCTGGCACCTCCCCTATTGTAAGATAAATTTGCACTCCAGAGCTGTACTGGTAACCTTTCTCCATTCACCTCTTGCCTCAACTCTATCTTCTCTGAGAGGAAGTCGACATTCTTATACAAGAACATATGCATTAACAGGGAGTACCAAAAGAAAGGAGTGTTGACATCACCCACAAGCAACTTCAGCAAACCATCATGTATCTTTTTTGCAAGAAAAGATGCATAGTCATAGACCATGGAGAAATTGGGATGCTAAATTTGAGCCCCCATAAACATATATGCAATGGGCATCATTGTATCTGGGCTGAATCCCAAAATCTGGCACAATGAATACAATGTTTTCAAAAAGTGATTGGAAAAACAACTTAGCCCAAAAGGCTCCTGGTCATTTGGGCTGATGTGAATCGTTGAACTGCCTACCCCAGCAAGGTGAGGAGGAAGTAACTTTAATCTGAAAAGAGGCTTTGACCTCACATATTCCTGCCTCATTTCCTCAAAATCAATTTGGACCAAGAATGAGCTAGACTCACTCAAATCAAAAACCTGTTGAATTTCAACTGCACTTATGCTCAACAGAATCCCACCATCATTATCCCTGATTACCCTTGTAACTGGGTCATAACGTGCAACCACTGCTCTTAGTAGGTCCACTTTAGGAAACACATTCGGCACTGCTAGTTTCCCCATTTCGTATCTCCATCCATTTGAAAAAGGGTGGGGTAGGTTTCTTTGCCCATACCATAGCCTAAACATTTCCAGACCTGTCATTGGAACCCTAGCATCTACAATATTATAGTTTTTGCACACTAGTTCCTCGCCCAGGGTTCTTCCATTCATTAAAACCAAACCCCTTCTTCTGTCATTTGTCGATAGTGGGAGTTGATCCAGAAAATCATCATATAAATTCCTTTGCAAATAATCAACATGGCCAGAGTGTTGCTTTGGTGGCGCCATATCAAACAACTAGGGCTCTCTTAAAATTCAAATTCTTGAACAAACTAGGGCTACCCAGAAAACAAAATTACAACACAACTATGCAATTTCCAACAATTCAAACGAACCAGTAACCCTATAACAATAATCAACAACCCCCAGACCAGCACACTACAACTTTTCACAAGAATTCCAGTCAAAATAAAGCAGTGATACAGAAAGTAACTCACGGGATTTCACGCCTTGCAGATAATCAAACCTTCGCTGTGATTGCTTGAAAAACTTTATCTCTGGCTCTGAACCGCTTCAAAAACACTTGAATTCTTTTTGTGGTGAAGATAGAATGAAATCAAATACTTTATGTCGATTGAATTTAGCCAGTAGACGTCTCATCCACCATTAAAGCCCATTTGCAAGCCACACCAACGACTCCAATCGCATTTGATGCGAATTTAAACTTCAGTCGTCGATCTATTGTTTTTGTCAGATCATCAAACAACCACCTTCAAAAAGGCTGATGTAATCTCCATGTCAGTGTTGAGGGCCCACCACAATGCGCAAATCCAAAGGGATACACGTGGCACCTGCCCGTGATATCACAATCACTAAACACCCCGCATCTTTGGATCACGCGATGGCGGGCGACCGTTGATTTCCACCACCGACGATCGTGTTCACTCACAATAGTCAGCAGCACCAAATATAATCATCGAGCAACTTTTCATCAAGATTAAAACACCATCGTCGATCTCGAGCACGTGCATCTCACAACTCTTTTAGTAACCCACCTTTTAACATATTAAAGTCCAATACAAATATTAAACAATTTATTAATCCTTCTTCGACATCGGCAACTGAGACACGTGGCGCTCGCCCGTGATATAACAATCAGTTGAAACCCAGTGATGATGTCATCACGAGATCACGGGGAACAGTCAAGGTCAACCGTAGGATGATCGACGGTCATTAAAATACACTCCCTGCAAAATAAGATAATTATTAGAAGGGGGAAAGGGGACATCACCTAGGTCAACGACAAACGATGGCATAAAGTTGTTCTTAAAGCACGGGGCACGAGCCGGCCTAGACTTAGGAAATAATAAAGTCGGGGTGAAATATTAACACAATGTATTAAAGGGGCCCGACCTATACGAGTCAGTGGGGCATAAGTCATTTTAAAACCTCCCCTAAAAGGTAATGACGAAATAGATCCAACCTAGGGTTTAAGATAGAACATTAGGATTTCATGAAGGTAAAATAAAACCCCAACCCTAGGCTCCTCCAGAATAGCATGACATACTATTAATGTGGCAGAAAATCAAAGGAACTCAAAGAATGAAATTTGAGGCTCCATCACGCCTCTCTATTTTTCTCAATTCATTTAAAATTTTTAGATGTTGCCAAACATCTAGCAAGCTATAACTATCATGCAGATTATATGATTTCTATTTGTTTTGTACTTTGGAACAGTTTAGAAGATGAAATTGTCTCCTCATGTAGAAGTATAAGCTGCCATATTCCTTCAGAAGTTGGTACAGGAATCAAAAGATGAACCTATCAAATTGGAAACCAAACTTTTTGTGGTAAGAAGAATTGATTTTGACATGAATGGCATGTTGTAGCAGCTTTATTAAGTAGTACAATTTATTTAGTTATTTGACAATTTGGTGATTTGTGTGTAGATATGCTACCATATGAAACTAAGTGGAAAAGAGCACTCCTTACCTTATCAAGTAATATCCAGGTAAGATGTTATAAAAAATAACTTGTGCTTTTAGTGAAACTTTCAACCTACTCATGCTTTTGCATGCTTAATTTTTTCCTTTTGAATTGAGCTACTTATGATAAATTTTTAACTTTCCTTGCAACCTATGTATTACCCTCTCAAGTTTTTAACTGGTTAAAATCAATCTCTTATAAAGGATATAAAATTCCTTAGTACTTTAGATTGTCCTTTATGTTAAGGGAGGCATTTGAATATTGTTTATATAATTCAACTTTATTTGAGAGTAAGCATATTTAATCTCTATGTGGTAGATTCAGACACTAAAATGATATCATCCTTATTCAACCATACACTATTTTTTGTCAGATGGATGTAATCATTAAGGAAGACACTTTCATTATTCCCTTAATGGATTGAACTTTCAAGGAGGCCATCTAATAGTGTTACCTATTGATACCCAAAGCAGGGATGTGAATAAGACTGATGACTATGTAGGTTATATTGTAGATAAAATTCATAGATCTTTTAACTTTATCAAGGCATATAATAGGGTGGTCCACTTCAAATGAAACTCTTTATTATGCCATACTATTTTATTTCCAGAATTTATTTGTGAAGTCAGATTTGTACTTTCAAGTTTGAAAATCATATTTTAAAGCAACATCACATCAAATTTCATTTTTAGACTTGTGCATTTTGAGAATTTCATTTCCAGATTTTGTTGTGCAAGTTCAATATTCTGATTTTAGGAGTCTAACAGTTGGAAATCATAGTAAAATCATAATTTAATAATTTTTGGAATTAACATTTTAAAGTGTTTTTTGGGGTCATTAACTTCAGACTATCTTCTCTTTTGCAGGGGTGGTTGCATGCCAAAATTTTTTAGTGTAAAATATCATAATTATTAGATTTTGTTACCTGTCTATGATTAAAAATTATTGGAGTGTGAGTTTAATATTTTTTGAAGATCTAAATATTCAAGCTTAGTAAAGAAAAATCATGTCAGATAATATTAGTCTAGAACAAAATGAAGAGTCACTTGATAGATTGTGGGCTAGATTGAAAAGAAAGGGTGATGGGAAATGCTATTGTCCTTGCAATAATTGCAAGGGCTTAAAGACGAGAAGAATTTTAATCACAACAACTGAGAAACATTGTAGGCAACATGGTCATGTTGAAGGGGGGCATGGTTTTTGTCCATTGGTAAGTTTTTCATTATATGTGTTTATATTGATTGAATTTGTAAATGTTTATATTGTTTTAACATTTGATATATATAAAAATTCACTTGATCATGATCATGATTTATTTGTGTATGTCATTATTATAAAGGTGGGGCGCCCTAGGGCACATGATATGGATTATCACGGCCTAGAGAATGTGGTTTTGCAAGCGGAGGAACATAGAGCTGTGAATATCAAAGATGAAGTTAATGATCCTATGGAAGAAGATGATCATGCGCTAGAAAACACAGTTGAATATGATGGTACAAATACATTGATCCATGACACATGTAGTGGCGCAACTGATCATGTTGATCGAGATGACTTTGATGATGTTCATGATTTACCTATACTTGAGAAGGCATACGAGCCCCTTTATGAAGGCTCCCAAACAACTCTTCTCTCTATTGTATTGTTGTTGGTGAACTTGAAGGTTATGAATGGTTTATCCAACATAGCAATCTCAGGGATGTTAAGGTATGCCATATATGTCATCTTTTTTCATCTATTTTAATTGTTGTTAGTTCATCGCTAGTAAATAAAGGATGAAGTATGTACCATTAATATTCTTTATATTAACAAATTATTTTTTGTTGTAGATTGATTGGTGAATTTTTGTTACCACCATCAAATATTTTACCTCGCTCATACCGAGATTTATCTGGCATTATGAAATATATTGGAATGGAGTATCAAGCAATAGATGCATGTCCCAATGATCATATTATATATCATAAACAACATGATTTTGTAATAGAATGCCCAGAATGACATATCAGTAGATATCGAACATATCAACTAACAAAAAAGGTGCCTCGCAAGGTTCTTCGTTATATTCCCATTATTCCACGTATGCAACAATTATTTAGGTGCAAAAGCTTAGCGCAATTTATGGATTACCATGCACAGAATAGAAGTGGAGATGACATTCTTCAAATGCCTATGAATAGTTCTGCATTTAGGGACATGGAGGAAAAATGGCCACACTTTAAAGAAGAACCTCGTAATCTCAGGCTTTCATTGGCAGCAGACAGTGTCAATCCATTTGGAGAGCTGAGATCTATTTACTCGGTGTGGCTTGTTTTTGTTATCAACAATAACATTTCTCCATGGATGTCAATAAAGAGGGAGCACATAATGTTGGCAATGATTGTTCCAGGTATTTGTTTACATCAATTTTCTTTAACGTAGTGGCATCTCATTTGTCTTATTTGTTGCATAATGACTTATATGTTTTTTCATTTAATAGTCATGTACATTAATTTATATATATTGCAGTAAAATAGTTATAAGAATTATGTAATGTTTATGTTCATTCAACTAGGTAAGTACCAAGTTAAAGATATGAATGTATATATTGAGCCTCTTATCGACGAGTTACTAAAGTTATGGAATGGCGTGACTATGTTTGACGTATCTAGACCAATAGGACAAATACAATTTGAATTCCATGCAATGCTTGTATGGGCAATTCATGATGCCCCAAGGCTAACACATTTTTCTGGTATGTTATAACGTTCGACTACATGACTTTAATGATACTTAATTTTATGAAGTAGATATCATGCATGTTTTTTAAATAATCTATTCATTATATATAGTTATAAAAATTGACATATTTAATCCAATTATATATGATTTACAGGTCTTCAAACAAAGGGAAAATTTGCATGTCCAATTTGTGGTCCAAAGATGAAATCTCGTCATTCAACAAGTTTAGGAAAGTAGGTGTTTGATGAGTATAGGCACTTCCTCCACATAAATCATAAGTATCGAACTACTGAAAAACATCTTTTCAATGGGAAAGAAGAGACTACATCAAAACCACGAAGAATGACACCTCGCCTATGGAAGTTGGAATATAATAGAATTAATCATCAAGGTTATACATCGGATCAAATTGTTTATCTATCATTTATGATATGTTTTGAATTTATATTTTTATATTGTGTTGTGTTTACTCATGTTGTAATTGAAAATGATTGTCGTTGTTAATTTGTTTAACTTATATGCTTCATGAAGGTCGTCAAGACATTAATGGTTGGCTTCCACAGGGACTGAAAAGTTATCCCAAACAATTTAGTAGGTTGCCCTACTATGAGCAGCTACAAATTGTGTATTTGTTTGATACAATGCATATTGGAAAGAATATGACATAAACATTATGGAAAATATTGGATGGAAGGTATGACAAAGAAAAAAATTTCAAAATTTGTAGTGACATTCAAGAAGCCAGTCATGCAATGAAAAATGTCATTCAATTAAATAGCGATGGAGACCAAATTAATATAAGTGCCATTCCTTGGTTATTAACGGAGCAACAAAGCAATGCTATAAAACAAGTCATATGAAAAATTTGATTTTCCATAGGATTTGCTGCGAACATAAACAATATCATAACAAAGAAAGGTGAATTTGGGTCAGGGATGAAAACGTACGATTGGCATACCTTCATTAAGGTAATTATTCTAGTATATTATATATATATTTGTATACGGCATGTACTTTTCAGTGTATTATGTTTACTACTTTTGGAAAAATATTAATGAAAAGATCATTTTATAATTGTTGCAGTACGTTCTACCTCTATCTCTCCTAGAAAACTTCGACAACAATGTCAAGCAAGTTATATATGATCTTGGAAAATACATGAGGTAAGTAGCGATATTTGTTCAATTCATTGTATATTTTTGTTAAATCTTGTTAATATATTTGTGCCTTGAATCACTTGTAGATAGTTGTCATCTAAAGCAATCCATAAAGAAGATATAAATTATTGGAAGAGAAAAATTCCTCGTCTAATGTGTGAAATGCAAAAGTGTCTACCTTCGACATTTTTCAATGCACAAGAACACTACCTCATACACCAAGTTGAGGAGATTGAATTGTGTGGACCTGTACACACAAAGTCTATGTGGATGGTTGAGAGGCACTTGAAATTTTTGAAGGCTTTGGTTAGACAAAGAGCACATCCTGAGGGTTCTATGGTGGAGGGATATATGGTATACCATACCATGGTGTACATTATTGAATATCTTCCTAAGTTTGCAGCAAAGATCCATGTAGATCGCATTTGGGATCCCAACTCCATTAACAAATTCAAAGGGGAGTACCTGATGGGGAAAGGTAGATTGAGGAAAGTGACAGGTAATTATAAGATGGTCATGGAAATTAATTAGAATACATTTTACATTTGATTTTTATGTATATTGTACTTATTTAATTATTAATCTTCAATATTCATCAATTATAAATTAAGGTTGTATACCATGGTAATTAACTAATTATACGTCGTTTGTGAATTTCAATTTTTTTTGATACAGTTGGTCGAGAGTGGGATGCACTACATTTGTACGTCGCAAACAATCTTGATTGGACGACGGTATGGATTGAATGATGTCAACAATCTGGTCGCGCATTAACATGGGAAGGTGTGGCTTCATTGGTTAAAGAAGCTCATCGTAATGGAGATTCCAATGTTACACCAAGGGAAATTGATCTAGCATATGGTTTAAGAGATAAACAGGTACGCATAAATATATTAATCACCCATATTATTTAATTATTTTCAATTATATTGATGTATATATATGTTGAGATTTTTTTCTTTGCATACATTCGGCCAAGAATAAATATGTTTATCAACTGACAATATTGCAATAAGTTTTACATGTTTGACATATTGCAGGTGAAACACCACAAGGCTATGTGGTGCAATGGTCATAAATTTAGAATCAAAAATTTGGATGACACGAAGAAAACTTGTGATTCTGGGATAACTGCAGTCTTCCAGGTGACTAATGTTTCATCTAGAAGCAACATACATCCAGAAGTCTCAAAAAATCAATACTATGGGATTTTGGATGATATAATTGAGTGTGACTTTAAGTCCTTCAAATTAGTTATGTTTGTCGTCCTATGGTACAGGCTACGATTGAATGAAAATGATCCTGAGAGAACTGTTATTGAACATGATAATGAATTTACCATGGTTAATAAAGGTATTTTGAGCGAGCTGGAAATGAGCCCTATGTTCTTCCAAGCCAATGTGAGCAAATATTTTACTCAGAGGTTCCAAGTAAAGTGGGTTGGTCATATGTTGTTAGACATGATCCAAGAGGAAGGCCGGTAAAGTATAATGTGGTGGAAGAAGAAGATACTGAAGAAATAGAAGATGATGTAGATGATGATCAGGATCAATAGTTAGTTGATGATGTGGCTGACAAAGATGTCAAAGAGGAGGAACTAGATCATGATGATGTAGGAGTTAATGTTCATGAAGATGATATCCATGTGGATGATGACATTATCGAAACTAATATCAATGACGATGATGATGATATGACCAATCCTTACAATGTTGAATCTAGATCGGATGATACATACAAAGAGTTGGATGAAGAAGAAGATAAATGACATTGAAATGAATGAGTTATGTGATTGCATTATCTATTTGATATTAATTTCTTGATAGAATTATATTTGACTTATGTGGTTACATAATTAATTTATGATGTTTTTAATTTTAATTATATTTGAATTATATTAGAATATGCTAAGTTAACAGATGTAAAAGATAAAATGGATAAATTAAAAGATGAAAGCGTGAGACTAGTGCCTTGTTGGGTGTATGGAGTCTAATGAAGATCTATAAAAGTGTAATCTATGATGGCAATAATTCAAACTGTTTGACACACAGATGTAGTTTATAACTTGTATAAATGTGCAAGTAAATGACTGACAAACTCTACTTGAGATAGAATGACAATCCTAGTTATTTGATTCTTCTTATTGATCCAATTAATACTCTTCAGTTACTATGATTGACTAGAAGGGTTTAATCTTTACTTGAAAGAACCAAATAATCACATCACACAAATACAACAATTGTGTATCAGTAAACTGAATATATATATGCTTGATATATCAATTTAAACAACATAAAAACATCAAAATGGAGACAACCAGATAACTGTATAATTCCACAAACAACTGATACCAATATTAAGCCACAAGTTCAGACATATTCATTAACTTCATCAAAATTCATACATGCATCTAAGTCTTTTAAATGAAAGTTTCATTGCAAACTATCTACTGTATCTTTCTCCTATCCGCCTATATTTGTTTTACATTATGAAACAAATATAAATATATCAAAATTGTGAAAGGGCGCGTCCTTTCAGAAATGTCTTTTGCTTAAAAACAATAAAAAACTAGAAATTATGCTCTATTAATCCATAAATAGATGTTTGATAGATAATCTCGGTAATTTGTCCGCTTGTGTGTATCAGCATCCTTCAGCGCATTCCTTATGGCTATCTCCATTTCGAGCATCTTCTCATTCTGTTCACATGCCCCGTCCATTGTTAAATCATTTCTTGTGGTTGTCTCCAGAATTATTTGCATCATCATTTCGCATTCCTTCATCCATCTGTCTTTTCCCTTTAGTTCCCCTCCATCTTCTAATAGCATTGGTACTCCCATTTTTGTGACATTGATCATCCCCTGCTCATCACCTTACAATTCATCATGGAAGTTTTTATGTTTTTTCATAAAATGGTTTCTAGTATCAATAGCTATGTTATCAGGAGTATCCCTTTGGTTTATTTCCTGGAAATTCTCTTGGATCCTGCCATCTATCCTCTTGTGTTCTTGTAGTGTAGTAAAATTGTTTGAATGTGTTCCCCAGAGCTTACTCAACCAATTCATTAAGTTGGTCTGCCTCTTCCTTATTATTGTAGTGAGTGCATCACATTTACCTCATGAGTACGCTTTTGATTCTTCCCACTAGTCTCTTGCCTCGGAGCTTTCACCATGAGTCAATTGCTTTGTGGATCCCAACGTGATTCCCATCATGTCCTTCAAGTGATCAATTTGTATGAGTAGTCTCTCGTTATTAATCTGATACATTTATTTTTCCTTGATTAGCTTTTGGATTTGGTCTTTATTTAATTTGGCCACATTAATGCCAATTTCTGTTGTAGCTATTGGATCAACCTCACCAAATTTTAACG
This sequence comes from Sequoiadendron giganteum, assembly GCA_007115665.2. Lineage (NCBI taxonomy): Eukaryota > Viridiplantae > Streptophyta > Pinopsida > Cupressales > Cupressaceae > Sequoiadendron > Sequoiadendron giganteum. The sequence continues at coordinate 1,409,023 of CM021103.1, forward strand.
TCATTACATGTCCAAAATCCTTTACAATATCGATTACAACAGATTTCTTGTGTGGAGGATACAGGGCCCATATCATAAGTGATCCCTCATATGGGTTATACTTAGATCCTGCATAGATCTTTGTTACCCCCTCAGGAGTGAGTTTATGTGTGGCGTTACTATTCTTCAGAAAACTATCAAAAACTAAAGCAGAGTTTAAATCCAACCCAGGAAAGATCATGACATGTGCATCTTCTAATAATTTCCTTCCTTTTTTAGGGGTCATCCTCTTCATTTCTTCTTCCACACTTGATTTTAAGTTATTCAACAGTTGTTCCTCATTACTTGGTGTAATATTCTCCACTGATTCCCTTATTGATTTTCCTTTTATTTTGCACAAAAAGGTTTTAAATTCTGAGGTTTTGATGAATTCATCATCAGCCACAAATGATTTATATGTTATCTGCCTTGTGTCAGTAGTTGCACTCCCTTCAACATTTGGTTCCCTGGCAACATACTTGTAGTCTTGAGTTCTCAATTTGAAAATTTTATCAATTGTACTGTTAGGCCTACCATCACCAGATGCCTCTTCATCAGAAGATAATAGTTCTATATCTTGCAATCCCCTGTTATACTCATCAAGAACTTTTTCGGCTTCCTTTGCTTCCAAATTCCTGATCAAGTCATCATACAGATAGGGTATGTGATTGAATCCTCCCAAATTCATTTTATTTTTGGAAAAATAAATATACCCTTCTGGATCAAATCCTTTTTGTAGTGGACCCTTCTTCATGTTGTATTGCAACAATTTTCTGAGAACCATGTCATATCCATCCCTTGCTAATACAATGAAATCATCGAAGCATAATGTACTAGGCATAAATGCTTGGTTTTCGAAAGAACTCAGATTCATAACATCTGAAAAGTCCAATTGCCTAGCAATCTCCAAATATGCAATCCTATCAGACACCGTCTTGGGCAGAATGAAGGGTCCATCTTCAAATCCATATACTCTTATCATGGTCGCATCTTCTAGACAGTACCAATCTCCCCAATTGTGGTTGACAGGTCCATTGAAATCCTTAGGCCTTAAAAACCTTTTTATTTTATCGGTCAATGAGTATTCACAATGATGATTGTATAATATGTACAGTGGTTTCACAAAAAACTCTTCAAAATATAGATAACAAGAATTAGCAAATCTGCAATCCCAGGTCGCAGTCCAGAGTTGTACTGGTAATAAGCTTCCTTCCTTATCAAATTGTGCAACCCTCAGTTTTTCAGGCCACATCTGCAATTCTTGTCCATAATAAAGTATCATATGCATTAGGATTGAATAAGCATCCAAGTGCAAGATAGGAGCTCCACTTTTTAATGCCATCAGTCCTGAATCAAGTACTTTAAAGATGTGTGAAGCATAATAAAAAAACCTTGAATTGTGACATTGGATGTCCGCTGCAATTACCATGGGTACAATTGACATGTTCTCAAGGGCCTCCATTCCCAACACTTGACACAATGAAAAATATGTGTACTTCATGTAGGGTTCAAACAAATTAACATGGAATGGGGGACCATCACTATCATTCAGTGGAACTGAAACACCATCTTTCTTAGACCTGTGTAGTGGCAACCTCCAACCATTGTACAAAGTATCCATCCTCCAGAATTCCTTTTCCAGCTCTTCAGGTACAATTTTTTCACCACACACTCCCTCTAGGTTAAAAACCTCACAAATGGCAGCTTCAGATACATGTATAAACGGTTTACCTAATGGATCACAAATAGCTTTACATTTTGGATTATAATTGGCAGCTAGCATTTTCACCAATTCTACATTTACAAATACATTGGGGCAGACTAGTTTCCCTAGGTTTAACTTCCAAGGATTGCACACTGGTTCATATTGATTCCTTCATTGGTAATGAAAAATAAACAACTCATATCCCCTAATTGGGGTCCATATGTCTCGTATATGCTTGCATTTATCCTCTAAATTTTCCACTTCTGCCCTAAGTTGTGCAGATCGCCTGGCCTTAGGTCCCGATCCAAGCAATTGATCAATTAAGTCCTGGTTTAACTTCCTCTCAGCTACCCCCAGTTCCTTCTCTGCTTCAATTTTTTGCTTTTTTCCTCTAGGGTTTTTACACTCACACAGTTTCCTACCTTTTGCTTTTCTTGAGCTAGTGCTTTCCATTTTTATGAATCACAAAACCACAAATTTAATTGCAGGGAACTTACAAGTTTATTTAGAATTCTTTGACCACAAGATCCTTTGGCCCTTCATCCGTTCCTCTGCTGCTAACTTTGCAAAATTCGCCTTCAATTTCTTTTCTCAATTCAGGAAATCATCGACACATTTGGTAGTAATACTACCATTAATGTCCTAGCTTTGAAGATGAGCGTAGCTGATATTTGAATTTACCCACTGTCACATCAAATGTTCTATCGGCAAGACAATTGAAACTTTGGGCGATCCTTTTATTCAGGCTTGACTAGCATTGATTAAACATTCTTTTTGTCGGGGAAACATTACGCCGATATCACAAGATGAATGTTTCGGCGATGATATTTCATCGGCAAGACAAATGCACTTGGGCTGACTCAAGGATCTTACTCCGATGGCGTTGGTCTGGCCAATACAACTCCTTGTGCTTTTATTAGTGAGACAAGATAGGTTTCTTGCCGATGGAACTTCATCGGTGAGACCTATAAGCTTGGTATGACCTTTTCATTTCACCCCGATGGAACTTGTCTTGCCAATGATATGGGTTATTTGAATACTAGATTTTGGAGGTTTTCATGATATCAAATGGTCAAGAATGATGTGATCATATCATGTGACTATTGATGGAACTTCAAATTTTTGCTCTTTGAATTCCATTTTATCTTGCCTTATGTCTCTGGTCTTTCATATTGTTTGAACAAACCTAAGGTTGGGGTTTTTGTTTATGCTGAAAGTGTTTCTGGATTAGATGTTAATTTAATATAATATATTATAAAAAAATTCAATAATATAATATATTAAATTATTTTAAAAGATAATATATTACATAATTTAAAATTAAAATATAAAATTATAATTTTATTTTTTAATATATTATATTATATATTAGATGTTATATATGTTACATATTATATTGTATATACATTATAATTATAATATGATGTTAAAATTATATATTATACATTATATATGTTACATATAGTATATATGTTAGAATATTATAATATTTTGTTAAATTAATAATATAATATATTAAAAATACATTATTTATTTGAATTTGTTATTAGATTATTTTATATATTTCAATTTATTATTTTAATTATATTTACGTCGAAGGCATGTCCTATTTGAGAATTCCAAAGCTAATTATGAAATCAACCATCAAGAGTTCACTACAAGGAATGAATTATGGTTGATTTAATCTCGTCCGTAGAATATTTTTAAGTATTTTTTAAGAAGTTGATTTTCCAAATTATATTATATACAATATAATTATATTTATTATTATATAAAAAATTACATATGATATAAATTGTATAATTATAAATAAATATATTATCAAATAATAAATATACATAAATATCAAATATATAATTTTATAATATATATGCATTCTAGGATTTGATTTAATTAGATTAAGGTGATTTTTAAGTAAAGTTTTTGGAAAATAATAAAGTTTCAGCAATCAAATTTTAGCACTCATCCCACTCATATACATTAAAAATAGGAAAATTATAATAATTAAAAAAATATTAGATCAAAAATTTCCAAATTCCCATTTTACTTTGCAAAATCATAAGGAATGAGCAATGTACTTTTTTCTTTCTTATATCCTCTACAAATATCTTGGAATTTTTTTATTTTCATTTTTTTTTTGGTTGTTAAGCAAATAACAAATTATAATCTAATACAACTTTTCAACTTAAAAAACAATGAAATAAACCATATTTTGAATATATAGATTTTTCAAATAAAAATTACTATTACGTTATTTTTCAATATTAGATTTAACATGCTATAATATTAAATTTAATATTAGTTATATGAATAAGATTCAAAATTTTGAATTCTTAATAAAAATTTATAAATTATTAAAACCTTATTAATAAATTATAGTTATTTTCCAAATAAATTCATTTAAAAAAATTACTTTTAACGTTTAAAGATATGATATTTCCAAGTTTAGATTAAAAATCTATGTTTCAGACAAAAAATAGTAAACATAAAGTCTAAAAACATAATACAACAAAAGAGTAATAAAAGAAAATAAGTAAATAAATAAATAAAAATAATGTGGGAGGTGATTTAAGGGAAAAATAGTAAGAAAAAAATAATAACAAAAATTAGAATAATATTAAAATAAGAATTCAAGATTAAGATGTGAATGTTATAAAATATTATAACAATTATAAAAAATGAGTTACAATCAAGTATGATTAGGAGTAGGGAAAAAATTAAAAAGTAAAGAGAAAAATACAAGATGATATAAAGAGGCTTGGATAAAAATGGATGAAACAAAATCCATAAAATGTCATAAAATAAAATAAAATAATATCTCATATCTAGAAACTAAATACTTACCTTGACACAAACCATAACCAATGCATAGTACATGTTGTAAGCACTTTATTAAAGAAAACATTGACCATTTTATAAAAATCTCATGTGCTACCATAATAATTAGATGTGGCAAAGAATACAAATAATTACAACACAAATTTAACTAATATTGAAATTTAATCTTGTTAAATAATTTTTTATTTTATTTTTGATTTTCTTGAATATTTATTAAGGTTAGGGTTATAATTAATAATTTTAGGGATATAATTAAAATAATTAATTTTAGGGTTATAACCTTTATTTTATAATATTATGATATTTTTCTTTTATTATAATTAAAAAATCATTAGAATTAAGATTAGGTTTAGGGTTTGGGTGAATGTTAAGATTGAGATTTGAATTAAGGTAAGAAGTAGAGTGAGAATTATACACATAGATAAGAAAAGTTGTAATAAAGAAAAAAGTGTAATTAAAAATCAAGGAAGAAAAAAAATGAACCCAAATTTAGATAAAAAGAGATTTAATCAAAATATACTATAACTTTAATCCTATTAAATAATTATTTTGAAATATTTTAATTTCATGATTATATATCAAAGTTACTATTATAATTATTAATTTTAGAAATATAATTGAAATAATTAATTAGAACCTTAATTTACTAATAATAATTATTAATATTATAATTTTAAACCTACTTATTAGTATTATAATTAAAAAAATATTAAAATTATGGTTAGGATTAGGGTTATAGTGAAGGTTAAGGTTGGGATTAGAAATAGGGTAAAAAGTAGAGTTACAATTATAGTTATAACCACAGTTAGTGTTAGGGATAGAGTTATATTTACAATCAAGGTTAGGGTTATGTCAGAGTCATAAGAAAATTATGGTTAGAATTAAGGTTAAAAAATATGGTTAAAATTAAGGTTATGGGTAGGGTTACAATTATGGTTAAAGTTAGGGTTGGTGTTTCAATTGAGGCCAAAATTGAATTTAGATTAGGGTTAGGGTACAATTAAGATTATGATTAGGGCTAAATTAGGGTTAGGTATAAGGATCAATTATGGTTGCTATTAAGATTATTATTATTATTAAGATTATTATTAAGATTATTAAGCTTAGGGTTAGGGTTCAATTAGGGGTTAAACTTATGGTGTCAGGATCATCAAAATTTTATCCATAAGCATCTTCAATCTTCATATTATTATTCTTTGCCTTCTCATTTTGCATGTTAAATGAAAAAACTTGGTTTTACACCTTATTTAAGTCATTTAATCCTTGATTTTTGTCTCCAATAGATTTATTCAAAACTGTAGACACCATCCAATTGAACTATGAGATTCCTCTCTTCTTCTATTAGGATGTAAGAAAAATCATTTGAGAGGTCTTTTTGAATCTTAGCCATTCTACTTTCAAGGAGATTCTTTCTTTGAAAAGGTTTCTAAAGATTTGGATATTCCACTCTTTCAGTCTAAGTTTTATGAATTTTAACTTTATGTTGAGCATGCACATCTTAGTGCAATGATCAACTATTTGGGTGAGCTAGGAGTCAGTGACAACCATTTCGAAGTTTGGATTTTCCAACTACACTTTTTCAAACTTGAAAGACACTCTTCTAGGGAATTTGTCTTTATCTATGAGCTAGTAATTCGAACCAACTTTAAATAGGGTTATGATTAGGGTTCATATAGCTTTATGGTTAGGGTTAAGCTTCAGTTTGAGTTAAGGTTCAATTGATTAAAAATAGATGCCTTGAGAAGGATATATCTCGGTGTACTTTACATATATTTCTAAAATATAGGCATGCTAGTTGATTTGTTACAAAAAAGTTTGCATATATTTTATTTTTCAATTGTTTTTATAAGACATTTTTTTTTATTAAGAAGATTAAATTATTAATTATAAATAAATAAGATTCATCAATAAATATGTATTAATTTTGTGATATCTTTTTTTATGAAATTAGTGTATATTAAAATTTCTCAAATTTATAGTGTTTTTTAATTTTTAATTTTACTTTTAAATAATTATTTAGGATGCCTCGCCCAATATTAAATTTTAAAAATGAAGAACAACGAAGAGAATATGCTCAAAATTACATGAGACAAAGATGTGAATAAATGGATAATTTACTAAAAGAAGAATACATCGTGTACGAGAATCTAAAGATGAGCAATACATATTAAGAAGATTACAAACAAATGAGCATTTAGACCAATTTAATGAGATAGAAAAACAACAAATACAAGTATGCAATCATGAATTAGTTGAAAGGAATTATGAATCTCATGAGAATATAGAGGGTAAATTTGAAGGAATGAATTCAATGACAATAGATCGTGTGTTACAAACACCAGATAATAGAGTTCAAGATGCAATAAATGTTGAAATTGAAAATCATGAAGAAAATAATAGTCCACAATAGGATTTAACCTCTCAATTGAGAAGATGAAGATGACTGCAAAGAAGACAAAAAGAAAAGAGATCTAGGTACATGCAATAACAATAGAAATGTGCAAATTGATTTGAAAGATTTATAAATTATATTTTGACATGGTAGGGATAAACTTGCACCACCAAGCATGTGTTACATTTGTCAAGAAATTTACCCTACAATGAAGGTTGTATGAGTTCCTGAAGGCCCAATTTGCAATAGATGTCAACAAGAGAAACATGAACATCAATTTTCGACATTAAATAATATGAATCTTGGTCCCACAACCATTAGAACTTGCAAACTTAACACAAATTGAGGAAATGTTGATAAGGCGTGTAAATCCAATACTTCAAGTCACACATGCAACTGGAGGTCAGTACAAATATAAAGGACATACCATAAGTTTTCCACAAGAAGTAAGAGAAATAGCTAAAATTTTACCACATCAAATAAAAGATTTACCAATTATTATTGTTTGAAGGAAGGACTAACAGGAAACAAATTACAATTTTACAGTCAATAGAGAGAGGGTGTACAAGGCATTGAAATATAAGATAGAACATGATAAATTTTATAGAGATGTGCAAATTGATTAAAATGATCTTAGTGAATTCACATGCAATTCAAATGAAAACATTTTTGACAAATTAAACTCTATTCATATGGAGTTTGATTCAGAGATTTAACTAAATACATGCACTACGATTAAACTAATTAAATATATGCACTACGATTCAAGTTTTATAGAGATTTAACTAAATATATACAAAAAGCCTGGGAAAATGCACAGGCACTACAATTTAGAGGCGGGACTGACTAAAACATCTACACTACCTTAAAATTCATTAATATTATGCACGAGCTTAGAAAAGACCATGGCATGGTGGGCTGAGTCAGGTTTCCATTCCTCCCTCGAAGTCTTCGTCCTCAGAGGCTTCTGATTCCACCCGCTTCTTGTATGCAATGTAATCTGCAATCACCGAGCAATCTGCTCTACAGTTCTGGTGAGCCAACCCCTTTGCTTTCTCCTCTGGGTCCCTGGAATCGAGTGGTATCCATTCTTCCCCAGAGCCTAAGTCCTAGTAGACGTCGTCTCCTAATGCTAACTCCTCTGCCAGCCCTTCATCTTGCACATATCGCATTACCCAGCCACGAGGTTGGTTGGTGGTTAGCTTGGCTGCTCTGAGCAGGAAGGTGATGGTTTGGTCCCTTTCATCCCATCATTTTTCAAACCCTTATGGGTCAATTGTCCTAACCAGAGGGAATTTCATGACCTACTTTCCTCGTATGCTCAACACGTAGTAGTTCTGGGGCATTGGGATGAGATTATTTTCATCCACATTATCCAAGGTTGCATCAATGTCTCCTAGCCATGTGTGAATGAAGACCATCTGGGTCAGTTTTTGTGCGATTTCCTTCGCCACACCCATGTGGAGGAGCACCACCAAAAATATTGCTGGTATTTCTGCATTGGACCGGAACTTGTGATATGCTTTCAAGAACTCTGATCCTACAACCTTCTTGGTTGCCTAGAGTATCAACGGGTGGGACGAGGCCAGTAGTCCATTCGGCCTTTGGTTTGTCACTTGTCCTTAGAATGCTTGCATTTTCTTGTCGGTGTCCAGGGCCAGAGGAGTCTCCATCCCTTTATCGCCTAATTCTATCACCAAGTAAAAATCTTGAGCTTTTGCATGCACACACTATTCCTGCAAAGACACTGTGTTTTAAATGACCCAGGTTGGCCTTTTTTAACTGTGGTGGCTAGCAGTCTTCATGATTAATTTTCTATGATCCTGGCGATTGGAGCATGTAAACTTGCGGGCGCTCTATTGGAGGTACCGGGCGTGATTAATGCAAAGTAGTTTGAGATCCACTCAATCTTGCCTTTGCCTTGAAACTTGTTCAATTTATTTGCATCTTGCCCTCTACTGTTGAGCCCTGTCACATCCGATTAGACCCCAAGTTTGTCTTTTCTTGTTAATATAGTAAGTTTATTTTTTACCTTTTTATTTAATTATTTATTAAAAAATAATTATTTTTAATAATATTTAGATTTTGATATATTTTGACTTTACATTTAGTTTATTATATTTTAATTTTTAATTTAGATTTAAGTTTTAATTTTTTTTTAACTTTTAATAATTACAAATAATTATTAAAATAAATTTAATTTACTAATATTTTGTCTTATTAAACTTTTAATTATTTTCCCTTTAATAATTGTTTTATTTTTTGCAGGGAACGATTTTTTAATGACCATTGATCATCCATCAGTTGATCCTGACCGTTCCCCGCAATCTCGTGATGACCTCACCACTAAGTTTCGGCTGATTGCGATATCACGGGCGAGTGCCACGTGTCTCAGCCGGTGGTGCCGAAGGAATAATCAAAGTGCTTTAATATTTATGTCAAGTTTTAATACATTATATGACAGGTTACTAAAGCAGTTGCGAGATGCACGTGCTCAAAATCGACGGTGATGTTATAATCTTGATGAAAAGTTGCTTGATGGTTATGTTCAGTGTTGGTGACTGCTATGAATGAACGCGATTGCCGATGGTGGAGATCAACGGTTTCCCACCATTGCATGATACAAAGATGCAAGGTGTTTATTGATTGTGATATCATGGGCGAGCGCCACGTGTCTTAGCTGGCGGTGTCGAAGGAATAATCAAAGTGCTTTAATATTTATGTCGAGTTTTAATACATTATATGACAGGTTACTAAAGCGGTTGTGAGATGCACGTGCTCAAAATCGACAGTGATGTTATAATCTTGATGAAAAGTTGTTTGATGGTTATGTTCAGTGTTGGTGACTACTATGAATGAACACGATTGCCGATGGTGGAGATCAACGATTGCCCGCCATCGCGTGATACAAAGATGCAAGGTGTTTATTGATTGCGATATCACGGGTGAGTGCCACGTGTCTTTCCTTGGCAATGCATAATGTGGTGGGCCCTTGGTGCTGAGATGGAGATTACATCAGCCTTTTGAAGGTAGTCGTTCGATGATCTGACAAAAGGAAAGGATCGGCGGTTAGAATTTAAATTCGCATCAAGCTGGATGAGACAAATGCACTCGGGTTGACTCAGGGATCTTACTCCGATGGCGTTGGTCTGGACGATACAACTCCTTGTGCTTTGATCTGTGAGACAAGATAGGTTTCTTACCGATGGAACTTCATCAATGAGACCTATATGCTCGGTATGACCTTTTCATTTCACCTCGATGGAACTTGTCTTGCCGATGATATGGGTTATTTGAATACTAGATTTTGGAGGTTTTTCATGATATCAAATGGTCAAGAATGATGTGATCATATGTGACTATGATGGATTATACTCAAGATAAGGTTTTCTTTAGGGAATCAACAAGTGCAAAATCACTGTAAAGGGTAGTTAGTTTGTGATGAATGTTCTACTGTGGGCCTCTAGCCTATCCTAGGTCTTTGTAGTAGTTTTTTTTATTCTTTGTTATCAGTTTTTCAATGTTCTATACAACGGCCAAGTTTCTATTTGCAATCTGCTTTAAGTTGGTCATTAAAAGGAGATATATGGTTTGTTTCCTTATATAAATAATGCATTTATAACATTCATGTGTTTTTCATTTAAAATAATGGCATTTGGTAATAATAAGAAGGAAGTGTGAAGTTTGAAAAGTCATATTTTCAACTTTATTTTTTTGTCTTTTTTGAAACGATTAAATAAGTTTGATGCATAAGAGGATTCAATAAGTTGTTTAGAACAGTAAAATGGTGTCAATGTTTGTGATGAGGAAAAATGAATTGGAGAGTGATTCAAAACTGGTTACAAGGTTTGAAAGGGATGTTTAAGTTGTAATTTTTAGAGTGATAAGGTTGACATTAAACTTTTCAAATATTTTTAGTTCATATTTTTAAGATGAAGATTCTTTTAAACAAAAAAAAAAATGTTTTAAATTTCATACTTGGAAAACAAAAATGCAAATGCAATAAATGAATAATAGAGAATCATGCATGGGAACAAAACACCACCTACAAATGCAAATAAGTTATTGGAATGTCACGTACTGATTTTATCAATTATTTTATTTCGATTATTAATCATGAGAATTTCAATGTTTATGTTAGATGATTATATAGATTGAAATTGAAATTGAAATGCAAATGCAAATGAAATGATTTTGAATTTATTATTATGAAATTTGGGGATTGTCATTGCTGATGAGAAATTGAGTGCAAGTGAACGCAGGAAAAGGTTGGCTATTTAAGCCATTGAGATGGAGTGAAAAATAAAGTAAGATGTGACGTTATGTGAACCACACCAAAATATCTTAATGAGAATGATTAAATCACCTAATCACTACTTTACTCTTGAATGAAACCTCGGGTTAAAGATAACCTAATTGGGACAAGAAGTGCATTCAATGAAGAGAGAGATCTTATTATGAGACTAAAACCTATTAAGTTGGATTACGTACTGGATTACGTACTGGATTACTCTTTAATACCTATAAGTAGAAATTAAACTTGAATGAGTTGTACTTTGGATCTTGACTATTGCCATATAGAGTGGGGAAATCTATAAACAATCGGACTAGTCAATAATTAAGGATTCCATCCTAAGAATTGGAAGGGAATATTGGGTTTAAGATTTTCCCATGCGATTGAATATCATTGGAGTTAATGAAACTCTATAAGGATAGAAGCATAGGAGGGGTGCATAGTAAGTTAAAGGAAGTCGTATTATTGACAAGACTTTACTTTAAGTAGCTCTTATATTAGAAGAGAAACACTTTCAAAAGGAAGCATTTGTTGTCATGACAGAACATCATAAAAATTTTACTTAGCAAGAAATGCTGAAAATATTACAGAGAAGAACATCAGAATTGTTACTTGTGCTTAAAAGGGATATATTGAAGTTAAGACTCTCCTATATAATTAAGAAATCATGGAGTTAAATGTTAATGCTTGAATATTAGATATGCAATTAAATTTTTTATTATCTGGAGATCAACGTGATTGAACGAGGATTCAAAAATTAGTACCAGATTAAATCAAGGAAATTAGATTGAGTTAAAAGATGAATTGCATCTTTGAAAATAATCTAAGGACAAAATAAAATCCACGGTATGGATGTCTTAAGATAAATGGGAATTATCTCCGCAAAACCTATAACCATTTACAGGAAGATTAATAATGGCATAAGATCATAATAGGTTATCACTTAGTCAAAGGATAAACTATTGTTGGATATAAAAGAACCTATGTGTCCAAAATTTGGAAGATTCGATAATGGAAGGAGGAAAATAATGTCAGAGTTAGGACATCAGAATGACAAAGGGAATTTTTCGGTTGAGGATCCACTATCAAAAAAAAAGATAGAGTAAGAAGTTGCACGGAATATAGCAAGGTAATATCTACTATGTCAGGAAATGAATACGAGAAGTCATCATTGGTAGGACATGTAACTCTCTTGAGATTCTAGAAGGAAATTGGTAGAACACAAGACAAATTGATTTGTCGATGTTAGTAGAATAACATAATTATCTGGTGGATAGACTCATCAAAAGAACCAACAGTTTTTGGAAACTCGACTTATAGGATTTTGATCCTAAATAATATATTGTGGACAAGTAGTTGCTTAGTAAACCTAAAAGGTTATTTCAGTTTAGCACATGATGATATGGTTGTATAAACCAAAATCATACCATGAGACATTAATTTGAATAAATGTGCTATATGCATTATTTTAGTCAAATAAGTAAAATGGTGGACTAAATCTTGAATGAATTGTAAACTTCTAAAATTGACGTTTGGACAATTATATGGAGAGAATGGAAGTTCTATTAAAACTGAAAAAAGGCTCGGATATAATCATAGACTTGATAAATATCAAAAAGGAATAATAGAACGAAGTGATCGATGAAACTTAATTGATAACAAAGCTTAAGTGTGGAGCAGTATCATAATTTATAAGTGTCTAGGAGCAAGGTTATGCTCGAGATGAACAAGTAATTAAGGGAAAGTACTTTATGGTAAGGATAATGAATGTGTAAGTGGCGGATGGACTCAGGTTATGAGTTGTCTAAAAGTGTAAATTCAAAGGAAAGGATTGGACCCACGATGTAGTGTACAATACATCGGCATTCCTCTTCCATTTGGGTTATACTAAGGATAAATTCATGGACCAATGAATTCCGATCACTAAGTATAGTTTTTATTATATATTGGATGTATTTATAGAACAAAGCTCTTTGGGAGAGTAAGTATGTGTGAAGCATATGAGGTTTCCCTATGTGATAGTAAGGACACTTGAAGCAAGGTCTAGAAAAGACAAGATTACTGTATATAACGAATGTTTTGTAAATCTTACGTATTTTGGGAAATCATCAAAGTTGGCTACAAGATTTGTGGGACCCTTTGATGTATTGGAAGTCATGAATCCAGTTGCTTATAGACTAGCGTTAACTGGGATAGTACTTAGTACAAGGTTCAGTGGGACCAGTATACTGAGGATAGTGCTATATGGGAGGATTCTGTGACAATTGATCGTCATTTTTCTCATTTGATTTCATAGATTAGTATTTTCTTAATGCATGAGATACTTGATACTTTGGTTTATGATTCACATGTTCTGAACTTTGATAGTGTGGATGCTACTATGATTCGTTTATGCTTATGTTTGAGAACTATGTTGTTAGTTACTATTTCATTATGATCGAGATACTATGCTTTACCTATTGAGATACTATGTGTTATTGATTCGGATAATATGTTATATTGATTGAGATGATATGCTTATTAAATGATTAATAAGACATCGAGATGATGTCTCTTCCAAGAGGGGAAGGATGTCACGTACTGATTTTATCAATTATTTTATTTCGATTATTAATCATGAGAATTTCAATGTTTATGTTAGATGAATATATAGATTGAAATTGAAATTGAAATTGAAATTTAAATGCAAATGCAAATGAAAGGATTTTGAATTTATTATTATGAAATTTGGGGATTGTCATTGCTGATGAGAAATTGAGTGCAAGTGAACGCAGGAACAGGTGAACGAGAATGTAGGTGAGAACATTGTTCAGGTAGAGTCATTTTAGCCATTAGACATTTATGAGGATGATGGAATCTCACACACCACTTAAATAATTGGAACGTAATTTGCATGATTAAATGTTTTAATCTTTAATTATTCTAATGGCTATGCATTTGTTGAACAAAATTGCGAAAAAGAATATGTTTGTTTTAAATGACAATTTAAATATTATTGTGAGAAAATTAATTTTATTCAATTTATTATTTCTTTATTTAAATCTATTATTTTTCAGTTGAAAATAATAATGCTTGTATTCTAAATTATTGGAAAACAAATTAGAAAACAAAATATGTTCAAAATGGAATTTGAAAACAAAAGCAACAGTTTACAATTTGGAAACAATTACTTCACAATCAATTTTGAATGTAATCGTAAAATGAAACTTGGAGTTAAAACCAATTTTAGCTGGGAATATTATGAATCTATTTATCGACTTTAAGTTGTTGTTTTGAAATCATTTGGATTTTATGTAGTCTAAGGAATGAAGTTTCGACTTTATTTTGAATATAAATGAATTTATTTAAAGTATTGTCGATATTTTGAATTAAAGAGTTTTGCTCTTTACATGGAATGACATAAAACAGATGATAAAGTCACATATATTATTGGTTTTTCCGTTTCTGACATTAAATTTTATTATATAGATTTAGATAAATCATCATAGGAAATTTGGGATAATTTCAATAAAATATTTGGAGCAAAAATAGTTAATTTCAACTATTTAGATTCAAAATGAGAGATATAATCACTATGTCTAATCACATAAGAAATTTGAGATCTCTCATTAAAAACCTGATAGAAGTCAAGGCTCTATTAGATGATGAAGATGCTAAGGATATTTTGTTAAATAGTTTGAAAATACAACAATGTTATTTCTATGCTTAGTCCAATAACTTCTCAAACACAAGAAGATGTGATTTTGGCCCTATTAGGAGAAGAAAAAAGAACAATGGAAAAGATTTAAAAGTGGATTCTCAACATGAGAATGTATTATACTCATGAGGTAATAATAATTAAAAAATAAAAATGAATGTTATTATTGTAAGAAAAAGGATCACATAGTGTGGACTTGTATAACTCGAGCCAATGATGTTCTTGAGGGAGAACTTAAAGAAAAATCAAATGATGTTAGCTTAGCCTATATATATTTGTTTTTTTCAATCAACATGTTTTGGTGTGAGGAATGTAAAACTTAAGGGAGAGTGTTGGAATATAAAGATTAACATTAATAAATTCACCTTACTAACTTGTTTATTTTTGTTATTAAATAATTAGTTATATTCTTATAAGATAGTTGTTCAAATGGGAAGGTATATTTGAAAGGCTTTGTAAAATCCATATTGTAATATATTCCCAAATGAACTGTATGATATAATTATTATTTTGAGTGGTGTTTGTGTGCAGATATAAGTTCTCTTGACTTTTCCAATATATTTTGTATGCTCTATTAGCCATGATTTCATGATTAATTTTCCACTTTCGACACTACTTCTTACTAACTTTGCCATCCAAATTTGGATCTTAGACTAAATATTTCATAAAGGTGCATTTTATTTTTCTTACTATCACCTTTGGTTGAATTTTTAAATTGGTTCAACCATGCAAAAAGTGTGGTTACAATTTTGTAATTATTTCCACTTAAATGTTGGTTACAATTTTCTAATTTTCTTTCCATTTAGCTAGTCACAATTTCATACTAGCATTAAACTTTGAAAATGGCAGTTTACTTCTACTTAAAACTTGTGGTAATTTCATTAATCTCTTGCTACCTCCGGTGTTGAATTGGACTAGTTATGTCATCTAGGATTTGTTCCTCAATTTTTTTTCTTTTTAAAAAAGAGAGGTTATGATGGTTATACTTGTATTACCATGAATGGATATAAATTTGAGGATTTTGGGTGTTTTCATTCAATTTTTCATGTTTTCCCCTTAGCTCCTACTTTATGTGTGTTTTATATGGAAGCCTTTGGATATCTTTTGGCTAATAGTATTTCATGGAACCTTATTAAAGGTGATACTTTTCGTAACTCTATAGCCCAACTATTCAATGGTCATTTTTCTAATGACTCCTTTGTCACTCTCTTGGAGGACAAAGGTGACATTATTTAGGATATTCAATGCCTAGATATTTTCTAGAAAGCTTTAAGGTCAAATATATAGTGGCATAAAACTCAATGTTATAGGAAATCCTTCTTAGCCAAGCCCAATTGGTTCAATTCCTATGGATAGAAGGGGGTTGATCATAAGGAAGTGTTGAGATTCCTAAGCATCTCTTTTACCTTTTAGGTTTCTCCTTCCTCTTTAAGGAAACATATCATTTCTAGAGCTGAGAAAAAATATCATATTAAATTATGAAGCCCCTTTCTTTGGCAAGGAGATTCCATGTGTGTTCAAAAATTCTTGTTGCACACATTTCCATTACTCATGTTGCTAAGAACCTTGCAAATCCTCATATTTGAAGATTGAAAAAATCCAAAGGTATATTTTATGGCCTCCCTTTAACCAAGGAAAATGGTTTCACAAAGTATCCTAGGAGTTTTATTATTTCCCTCATGACTATAATAGGCTTGGCTTGCTTTATATTCACTACTCTAAATGGCGCCATAATTTTAAATTTAATTAACATACTCTAAAACCTAACGAAACCAGGTTGTAGCTTGTCAAATTGGAGAAGTGAAAGGTCAATACCAGCGTTGAGGAAGAGTTTGGAGGAGTGAAAAAAAGGTCAATACTAGCGTCGTGGAAGAGTTTGGAGCTAAAACAAGGTCAATACCAGCGTCGAGGACGAGGTTGAGGGCACTCAGGGAAAATCGACGAGCAAGGGACAATGAGTACTGTAAGTTTGGCACCCCCATTCTCTTTAACCTGCAATTTTCATGCCTAGTTTCCAAAGATCTTCTCGTACATTGGCCCCCCATTATCGTAAAATGGTATAAGATAAGACATAAAAAATAAAATACCTTAGTCTTTCACATTTTTATAGTGATTACTAGAGGCACATAGACCAATTCTTCATAATAGAAGAATTTGATCATACTTTTCCAATGATGGCATTATGAGAAAACCTTAGGTTAAATGAATAATTCCTAGCTAAGATCTTGAAACCATGTCCAACCATATAAGAGAAGACCGCTACTATGTGTACTTGGATAACATGGAGAAAGGCTCTTTGGGCTCTTTCATCAATCTACGTATTGTTAAATTTTAACACCTAAAAGTGAGAATGAATAATCTTTCCTAGGATGGTGGCCAATTATGCTTCTCAACACCTAGATTACAAAATCCTTGTCAATATCATTGCCATCACAATAAAGCCTATTGCTTGAGATATAGTCATAGAGGTAAAAAAAATTGGCTTTCTTGATAGTAGATACATTCTAGACAATTCAATCCTTGCATTGAAGATTGTTGAATGGACCCAACAAACTACTCATGATGCCCTTACTATTAAGTTAAAAATTTGATAATGCATATGATTGCATCAAGTGTCCTTTCATTTATAAAAGGCTCAAATGGATTTATTTTTAACCCTAAATTATTATCACACATTCAAAATTACAAAATACTAGTTGAATGAAGAACCTTCATTTGAAGGTGATGTCGTCATGACCTTTGAATGAAGAACCTTCATTCAAAAATGATGTCATGTCAAGACTTTCAAATGAAGGTATTTTTTATTTTAAATATTTCATTTCCAAAATGCTTTATAAAAGGAACCTTGGCATGAAGGACCTTCAAATGAAGACCTTAATTCAAAGGTCCTTAATTATAAGATCCTTCATATGAAGGTTCCTTTAATGCCATCCCATTATAGCTCTTAGAATTGTTAGAGATATTTTTGTTTCGAAGTAGAGATTGGACCATCAAATAGTGTCACCATGACTCTACCAAGATATCCATCAAATTGATAAACCCTGACTTAACAACCACAAATTCACAAGAAAATTTCCCCTGTCATCCCTAGGGCATCAATTCAATGCCAAGTTTCCTGCTTTAACAGACCCCTAAATGCAATGAACTTTTAGACTTCTCCATCAAACTTTTCTTCTCAGGTTCTTCTTTTTTAGCTGTCTTTTGGGCCAATTTGGCCACATTTACAGTCAAGTTTGTAGCTTATGTAGTTGAATTTTTAGAAGCTCTTTTGATTATTAACCCTCCCCTTAGGTTTGGGCTAATAGTAGTAACATAGGGCATGAGCCAACCTAAACTTAGGAAGTAATAAAGTTAGGAAAAATATTTAACTCGATTTATAAAAAGGGGCCCGGCCTAGACGAAACAATGAGACATAAGTCATTTTAATACCCACTCCAAAAAGGTAATGACTGAATATATCTCACCCAAGGTTTTACATGGAACATTAGGATTTTTATGAAAACCAAGGTAAAACCCAACCTTAGGTTCCTCCCAAACAATGTAACAAGCCAAGACAATGGAAAAACATAAATGGAATTCAAAGAACAAGATTTGAAACTCCATCAAATCCACCATGATGCACACCAATCCATCGAGTTACAGTTCCAAGATAGTGGGTGGATTGGTGGATGTCATTTCTATTTAGCCCTCAAACCCTTACATAGGCACAATAGGGTGATTGAGAACTTCAAAACAAATGGAAATGAAAGGGAACACATATATTTATCTACACCAATGATCTCAGAGCATTTCAAGCTTGTCTGGATCCATACAACACAAAAGAACTTCAAAAAATTTGTAAAAACACAGAAAATTGCTTCAAGAACGTGGTATCTAATATGAAATTTTGGTATCAACTCCTCCAACAATTGCAATGGGATGGGAATACAATATGATAGACGTGGGATAAAAAATGCATCGTTTGAAGCATCAAACCAATATGCAAAGATGAAAGAAAGTGCTAACCCCTTAAACTAAAAAAGTTTCTTTTAACTTTAAGTTTGTTGGGTAGCCAATTCTTTTAAGTTATCAAATCCTACCATCATACATAATCAAAATGTTGTTGTTTCAAATGACTATGAGCACTAACTTTCACTATTTGAAGATGTTGAAACCTTGTCATAGAGAATTAGAAAATTGATGCGACCACTCATCCTACCTTAAAACATACCAAAAGTCTCCTAGCAATTAGACATAGGAAGATTTGAGATGACTTAAACAATTTTTATTGCCAAAGCATAAACTTATGATGACTTTACCAGGCCTAGTCCACACTCCCTCCTCATTAACCACTTAGACATATGGAAATTAAATGTAAATTTGCTGCTATTTTTAGTCATGTAGGTGTCCAATAAACCACTTGGTGGTGTTTCCCTTCAAGTTTAGTTACTTGAATGAAGAGCAAAATTTCTTTGATTACAATTAGAGAATACATTTGACACCTTGGCTGTGTAACTGGTGGACCATAGTCACATTTAACACTTGTTACAAAGTTTGGGAGTTAAAATGTTAAAGTAGATTTGATTTGTGATGGACACATTTGGACGGTAGTAACAATAACTTGCAATCTATGAAGACTTGATTACCTTATAACCTGTCAAATTCTAGCGATGAAATGATAGATTAATCATAATGTCACCTTCAGATCACATCACCATGAAAGAACTTCATCCAACATCCTTATGAGTGCAGGTACCACCAAATAGGTATTTGTCAGATTTGTCTTCCTCGAGCGAGGGAAATTTAGCAAGAGAAGAGGAAAGTGAGACATGTAGTAGGTCTAAAAGAGGGAGATCAACTAGAGGTCAAAATATTAGAAGAAAATTTCGTAAACACATGGAAAATTTTTCTTGTTGAAGGGGGCTCATGTTCTTATGATGATGAGAGCATATGCGACATCGAGGTGCCCTTAAGGTACAAACATCTACGAAAACAATGGGTACCCAAGGAACTTCCTCCAATAAACACTGATCTTTGTGTTAACGAGAGGATATATCGCATAGCACCATCATCATTACATGGTTTGGGCCTATTTTGCATGGATAACATAAAGGTTTGTTATGAAAAAGTTACTGAGTTGATGGAGTATGTTGGACCCTGTTACAGTTACAAAGATTGAATGCAACTAGTTTGATATACACGAAGTATGCATAGGTATGCACTATTAGCAAATTATATATAACTACAAGATAAGGTCAAAATAAAGGAGTGGCTAGGTACATTGACGGGAGGCCAAAAGCATCAGGGAATATTGCAGGGTTTATAAATAGTACACAACCTGGGTCAACAAATAAGCAACCCAATTGTAAATTCAAGGTGCGAGAGGGAAACCATGTATTCGTATGTGTGATAAAATCAATATCTGCAAGGGAAGAGTTACTAATCGATTACAATTTGAATCGCTTAGATACAAACACAATTACTATGGGGGTGGTATGTACTATATACCATTTTCCCCAACCTCCAATTAATTAATCCAATATACCATTTTATTATTATGTTTTTTTCGTAAGTCTATTGGTTTCATTTCGGTAATGTTTTTTATATTTAATTTTTGTCACAGTGGGATATTGATCATACGAGGAAGGCTCCGACCCAAAGCGCAGATCGTGATCCATCTTCAGGCGCTTCTATCCGACAGGTTTACCTCATTGTAATTGTACAAATTAGATACAAGCAAAATGTTTTATTATTATGTTATTTTCATGAGTTTATTGGGTTAATTTCGATAATGTTTTTAATATTCTTGTTGTAGTTGGTTGATCGGGGAAAGGAACCAGCAGTACAAAAGATCATCCATATGGAGGTGCAGTCACTATTATGCGATGATGACATCGCATTTTTCGCAAACCCTGTGGATATGATGAGGAAGGCCCAAAAAAAATGCAATGAAGAAATCCTTAAGTTGGTATTCATAGTGCCTCAAACAGATGAGATAAGAGAAAGGGTTAAAATATTGTCTGAGAGAGCACAAAACTTGCAAGTAAGTTGTCATGAGATCTTTAATTATAACATAAGTTCATTCATAGTTTTATATTTTGTACTCTTTTATGTCATGAACTAAAATATGTGTTGTTTTTATAGGATTATTTGCATCCTCATCATGTTGCTGGCCATGATCAAGGTACTGCAAGTGTTTCCTGAGAAGTAGGGTTCAATACAAGTGTCAATCTTGATCTTCTTGCGCATACAACACATCATCTGACCCCATCATTCATGCCTATATTGTCGACTAAAATTTCGGCAACACATACCATGCAGGCATTCGGTAGTGCACCATCTGGCAGCGAACACATGCCATTACATGTGTCAGTACCTGTGGATATAGAGGCTGCTAGTACTGGTGATGTTTTAGCAACATTTCTTGGATCTTCCTATATTACTAGTATAGAAACATTGCCGGTCACATTTGTGGTGACATAGGGATTTCCTTCCCATAAAGATAGAGAAGGTCTCGGGTACTTTAAAAAGTTTTAATTATTATTATATATAATCCAATTGAAATTTACTTATTGATCACTCTTTATAGACTAATGATCCCATGATCATTTTGTAGGAAATGATATTTTTTATAAAAATCTAAGTGATCTTACATTGGAGCTCTTCAAGCCCACCATACGTACACAGTGGAATGCCCAAAATCAAGATTTAAAAGATGAGCTCATTAACCATTTAGTTGTGTTGTTCGGTGATAAAAAATTCAACCGAACCAAGGTCCTTAAGAAAGTTGATACCTATCTAAAGTATGTGAGGGACCAATATAGGTCACATTTACAGAAGAATAGAAAGTACGAGCGTCCCCCTATGATTCCAGAGAGGGAGTGGAAGGACTTGGTGTCAGATGGAAAGGAGAAGGCTGAAAAGAAAAAAGGAAAGACACCACCGAGCCAAGGAAGGTATGTGATACTATCAACAATTTAATTATATACTGATTACTCTTTCTTTTTACATAATCTAACGTATTTCAAATTTTTCATAGGCTGCCCGACACATCGAAGGCAACAAAGGCAAGACTAGAAAAACACTGGCATCACAAACTTGGCTCTGGTGGTTATATGAAATTAGACGCACGATTTGTAAGTATCAATAAATCAAATATTGCATCCAAATAATAAATTGCAAACAATTTTGGTTTTATCACACCATAGAAGCAAAATTCATGATCGCATGCAAAAATGCAGGGTTGTGATTTCAACAGAGTGCCCACAAAAGAGGACCTGAAAATTGCCTTCCACCAAGGCTATGGAGCCTTGACTGAACACCCAAGAATCTCGACTGGGCAAACACAATCTTCCACTACATCCAACACACAGGTAAATAAACTCAATAAAGTTTATTTCAAATTGAATACTTGTGCAATCTATTTAATATTAATTTCCACCATAATAATGTGCCTATTTGTTTTACACAGATAAGCAATGATAATACTGCACATGACATTGGAATGCAACCTGGTGAGGGTGGAGCACAACCTGCAGATGAAGGCCATGGTGTGCATCCCAATACTAGATGTATTCATGTGCTATACAAAATGCAATATGGATTAATACAATTAAACATCTTTAATTGCATTTGGTGTATTAATCAATGTAACCTTTCGTGTTTCAACTTTAGAGCATGTAGAGTGGGATCAACATGTTGAGCATGATCAGGCTAGACAAGATCAGGAACATGATGTGGCTCCATTAGGTAAAGAGGACCACTCTAATGTTCTTTTAAACATATTTAATTGCAATTGGTGTATTAATTAATGTAATCTTTCATGTTTCAACTCCAGATCAGGATTTAAAGGGTGTTCAACATGTTGAGCATGAGGCTATAAGACAATATCAGGAACATGATGTGGCCCAATCAAGTAAAGAGCACCACTCTGATTTTATTTTAATTAATGAAATACATGTAACAATAATAATAAAACATATCAATTTAAAATTTCTTTGCTATTGCAACATACCCCCCCTTGCAGTGGCGTCCACGTTGTGAGTACACGACTAGGCATACATTAAGATCACGAGCAGAGCTCAAAACAACTAAAGGGGGGACAAATGATTTTGAAAATGATACTCCACTTCAGCTTTTTTTAGCTGCAAAAAAGAAACAAAAAAAGAAAGTGATTGTAATCATATTATGACAACCATATTTTTGATAATACGTAAAAACTAAAAAAATGAATGTTATATGTTAATGAATGAATGTGAATATGTTATATGTTAATGAATGAATGTTATATGTTATTAATGGATGAGTGAATGAATGTTATATGTTATTAATGGATGAATGAATGAATGCGAATATGTCAATGAATGAATGTTATATGTTAATGAATGAATGCTATATGTTATTAATGCAGGATGAATGAATGAATGTTATATGTTATTAATGGATGAATGAATGATTAATGTTATATGATCGGGTATGGGGAATTGAGAGTGATGTGAGAGGGGGAGGGGGGGGGGAGGGGCCAAATGAGCTTCCACCTTCACGTGGTTGGCCCTATTAAGTAGAGAATATTAAACTATTCTCAAAATAAAGAGAAGCTCAATAAGGTAAGTAATGCACTTTTCAATATAAGAAATGCATCGTTTGAAGCATCAAATCAATATGCAAAGATAAAAGAAAGTGCTAACTTTTCACTATGAACATTGTGTTGTGTGTGGATTTGGTTTCAAAGCTCTGTTTTTTATTTTTATTTTAGTGGTCTCTAAAATTTGACTTTTGTGCATAACAGGTTAGTGGAAAATTTGACAGCTTTGAAGGGTTTAGAGGCTCAATTGAGATAGATACACAGATATTTGGATCTTGTTGTTGATGGGAGGCTTCCACTTAACCATGAAATTTTGTACCATCTGCAGGTATGCTAAAATATCTCTAGTTACATTCATTCAACTTACTATAATATAATATCTGACAAAAATCTCCTTTTCATTATACTTAGATGGATTTTCATGCCCTATTCCAAAGCATGTGTTTTAAAACAGGCAAGAAGGATGTTGGCAAGGGTTAAGGAATTTGGCTTTACACCTGCCGATTGCATAGTTTACTTCATTCATCCATCATATTGCCAATGCGTTTCACAATTATTGGAATCATATACTATAATTACAGAACTAGTAAAATTAAAATATGTAAGTTTCAAATATGGCATTACATATCTTTCTATGAATTTTTGAAAGAAAATATCAAAATGGAGAAGTATTAACAAAATAATCTGCATAATTTCTAAGAGATCAGGGAATTTTTTTGCAGAGTTATCTTGAATATATTTAAGACAAAAGTAACTTATAGAGATTGAAGCAGAATATCGGTAGTCTAAAATCACCAGTCAACACATCTTAGTAGTATCTCAATTCAAGAGAACTAGGTCCACTATCCATTAGCCAGTAAAACAAATAAAATCAATTCATAAGATTATTTTGTTCTAATAGGGTTGACTGGTTGCTTCTTTCTTTTTGATTGTCAGGAAGTCGTCAATATACACTTGGTTTTCCCGCCTTCTCTTGCCTCGTGGCCAGAGAGTTTCTGCAGAAGGCATCAAAGTAACCTTCAAGATTGATAATGGCAATGATTACAAGGTCATTATAACTTAATGCTAATTGGGTATGATTTTATTTGTTCAAGACCAATTTAGATTCATTTTCTGCTCACACTAATTTTATTTACATTTATGTTTTGCTAATATCCATTTTCCTTTACATTCATATTCTTCTATACATATTGTGTTTACAATAATGTTTTCCTTAATTTAATCTAGGGGAGAGGACCCAGTACTTGAGCAACTTTCAATGTCATGCTGTTAGGATTTTCTGTGAAGCTAATCCAAAGTTTTTCATTGCTGCTCGAGGCCATATTGCAGTGCTTTCTCTAGGAAGCCCACATGATCCCCATCAGGTATCTTCTTTTTGTAGTCTCTAAATTTCTTAGAAGAAATCAACAACCAGTTTGTCTAAATGTGGCTCCTTGTTTACACATTAATATCTCTTTTGGTAGCAATGGATCAAACTGGATTCATGGGATCTTAAAGAGAAGGCCCTCAAACATGGAGATCAAGAGTGGGACCAGGTAAAACCATTCATAATCATGCTCATATTGTTTTATTGAATGTCTAAGAGTTAAGTATCCAGGATAACATTCTGTATTTTTCTATTGAATTTCCAGAGTGAGAATAATTTTGGGTTTGCAATCCTATTTTTTAGTACACTAGCTAAGTATCCAAGATGCACTGTAGGTACTCTTTCTCACCAAATTGCTCATTTTCCACAAATTTAGATTCTAGTGTGTAGTTTAATATTCACTAGTTTGATTTTTTATTTTTTAGCAAAATTAGAATCTAGTTCGTAGGTTGTGCTTGTTGTCCATGACAGTCCCCTTGATTTCATGACTCATCATAGGTTTTATATTTTGCTCCAATTGTTGATCAACATCAAATGTGACCATCATAATATCATCCATAGCCTTCATATTCTACAATTATTCATTGCTCATTTCCCATACATAGTAACCAAATAATGCAAGCCTAGAGCTTGGACTGCAGATGTATGTAAAAAATGATAAATCCCTGCCTCTATAAGCCTAATTAAACACAACAACTGACATGTTGTTTGATATTTTAAACAGTCATATGACTGTCCTTTTTCTACCTTGTAAACACATACTCAATGCATACAATAATTTATTGAAATGCAAAGTTGAATGGCCTCTTAACTCTTGACACTAATGTCATTGCATTTGTCCAAATAGGGTTAATCATATTGTGATCTAAATTTTCATAATGAAGTCTTCCAATCTGTCTGATATGCTTCCCTCGTGCTTCATCGATGAGACAAGATGAGTATCTCGCCAATGAAAATTCATCGTTGAGAGCACAGGCCAGTCCTCTCGATATATCTTCTCAGGCAATTTTGATCATTGTAACAGTCTTGATCTTTCATTGATACGCCTACATTTGAACAAATAGCTTTTTTTTTAAAAAAAAAATTGTATTGTTCTGTCGAATTTTCGACGGACCTCCAAAAGAGTACGACGAATTTGCATTATATCCGACGAAATTTCGTCATTATGACTTGCCTATTTCGTCATGCGTTCGACGAACTACTATCATTATTTTGATATGTACTATGTCGCCAAGACTCATGCCGATGTAATCTTATCGACGTCACATAGTGGGTCGGGTAGACATTCATAACTTACTCTGATAGTATATGTCTTGCCGATATGCTTCCCTCGTGCTTCATGGATGAGACAAGATGTTGTTCTCGTCGATGAACTGTCATCGTTGAGACCACAATCCAGTCCTCCTGATATATCCTCTCAGGCAATTTTGATTGTTGTAATTGTCTTGATCTTTCACCGATATGCCTACATTTCAACAAATAGTTTTTTTTTTTTAAATTGCATTGTTTCGTCGCATTTGCGATGAACCTCGAAAAGTGTCTGACAAATTTGCAATGTATCTGACGAACTTTCATCGTAATGACTTGCCCATTTTGTCGAGAGTTCGACGAACTTTTGTCGCTATTTCAATCGAAAGTATGTTGCCAAGAAACTTGCCAATGTATGCTTATCGGTGTCAGATAGTAGGTCGGGTAGACATTCATAACTTACTCCGATATGCTTCCCTCATGCTTCGTCGATGAGACAAGATTTGTATCTCGTCGATGAAACTTTATCGTTGAGACCAAAGTCCAGTCCTCTTGATATAATATGTCAGGCAATTTTAATCATTGTAATAGTCTTGATCTCTCACCGATATTTGGAATACGTCAAAAATTTCATCGTAATGGCGACGAACGTCTGTTGTTAATTCGATGTTTTGGCAAAGGTATGTCGCCCATGTTCTGCGTCTTGTGCGTGTTAGATCGATGAAACTGTTGTCGTGGTTCTGACGCTTCAACGGAGGTATGCCGCCTATGCTTCGGCCACTGCTCGTTGCTCGATCAATGAAGTGGGCGTTGCGGTTCCGATGATCTTGCGTCGTGAGTGTGACGTTTTACAATCCGTCGGACTATAGACAAAAATTGAGCAATGGCGCTAATTTCTGCGATTCGTTGGTTAACCAACAAAATAGCGTCAAAAGTTCGACGAACGACCATCGAAAATTGGGGTCAAATTCAGTAGTGTTGTCTTCCTTGTTAGATCTTAAAAAATTTCTCAACTTGAAAAATTTCCTGCATAAGATCCTTCTATTAGGTCAACCTCCTATAGGGACTTCCACTCCCAATCACCACCTGTTGCATTACCCTTGAACTCCAGATAATCACAAACCTTTTCTCCCCAATGTTGTGTGAACCAAAGTTTTAGGTCCTGCAATTCCTCATTTTCCTTTAAGGCTGGGAATCCCTGCGATGAATCATCCCAAAATTTTTCTTTTGAGCCATTCCCAATCTGCCAAGTGATGTGATCCACTATGACAAAATTCCAAATTGTCAACTCATAAGGTGGATTCTGCATAGTGAAAATTCTACTATTTTCCATCGAGTCCAAGTACTTGGATTTTAGAATCTGAACCCATAGCTGAGAGGTTTGTGTGTAAATATTCTATACTAACTTCGCTCCTAGAGCCTCATTCATGATATTCCAATCTCTTAGCCCGACACCACCTTTTCCTTTTGCCATACAAGTTTTTTGCCATGATAATAACGAAATTTGGTCCTGCTCCATTGCCCCATTCCAAAAAAAAATTCTCATTCTTTGCCCTACAACCTTGACAATTCTTGTAGGCATTTTAAGGCACGTCATAAAGAAGATAGGGATGGAAGAGATGATAGACTTTAGCATCAAGATTCTTTCGCTGAAGTCAACCACCTACTTTTCCATCCATCCATACACTTCAAACAATAGTCTACAAGATCCTTCCAAATCGTAGACTTACTTGCACCCCCAAATAAGGGGATACCTAGATACCTTCCCAGAAGAGAACCCATCTTCATTCCCAGAATTGAACAAATTTATCTTTGTTTCTAACAACATGTATTGAAGAAGAAAATCTCATATTTTCTCTAGTTTATGCATTGACCGGAAGCTTTACTATTTTTGTCTAGAGTATTTTTCATCAGCCTTGCTTCCCTAAAGGAGGCTTCTCCCTTAAGAAGTGTATCATCCGCAAACTGCAAATGTGAAAGATGATCAACTCCTTTAATTACATAAACGCCCTTCCAATCCCCTTCCTCTCTCTTTTTAGAGATTAATCTCCCCATTGCTTCTTCCATTATGATGAAAAGAAAAGGAGAGATGGGATCTCCCTGCCGAATTCCCTTTTCCAAAGCAAAGAAACCTTACGGGCTACCATTGAGTAAAACCGAGAACTAAGGGGTATTTATACTGCTTGCCACACATTTAATCCAATCCTCACTAAAACCAAAACTTTTGATTATCTTTAAGAGAAATCTTATGTTCACTTCATCATAAGCTTTCCTAATGTCCAACTTCACTAACATTTTCTTCATTCTAGCTAACCTTATGGAGTGAATTACTTCGTGTGCAACAATAATTCCTTCATAAATGGCCCGGTTTGGAGAAAAAGCACTTTTTTCAGGGAAAATCACTGCATCTAGAACACCTTTAAGCCTATTTTCCATCACTTTTGAGATTATCTTATACACTGTATTACATAGGGAAATGGGTCTGAAATCATTGAACGATAGTGTTTCTTCTTTCTTAGGGACTAGGGCAATGAAGGTATTGCTAAAATCTTTCAATACAAACCCTTCCATCCTAGATTCCTCTACCACCTCCCAAAGCTTCTGAGCCAGAACATCCCACATCTTCTATAAGAAGAGTGTTGGAAATCCATCCGCACTAGGAGCTTTATCCCCACCAATGTTGAAAAGGGTAACTTTTACGTCTTCCATGGTGACTGCCTTTGTGAGTGCTTCGTTTTGAGCCCCAGAAACACATCTAGGAATTACTTCCAACACTTCATTCTCCTGTGAGAGATCAACCTGACTGTTACTAAAAGCTTCAGTAAAAAACCTCACTGCTTCCTTGATTATAGTATTTTGTTTGTGAGGGTGTTTCCATTTTTGTCCTGTATCAAAAAGATTTTACTGCAGGATCTCCTAACCTTCACTGCATTGTGAAAGAAATTTGTGTTTCAGTCCCCCTCCTTAAGCCATGTCTCTCTTGATTTTTGCCTCCAAAAAATTTCTTCACGGGTGAAAACCTCTGCATACTGCTTGTTTAATAATTTTTCTGTTTAAAAATCTCCCTCACTCAATCCTCCTTTAATGACCTTTGAGTGTAGCTTCTCTAATTCCTGCTCTAAATTAAGTTTTTCTGAGAAAATATTCTTAAATACCTCCCTATTCCATTTCTTCAACCGTTCCTTAACAAATTGTAGCTTTTTGAAAAATACAAAAGCTTTGTTTCCCCTTCTTTGTGGTGCATTTGACCACCATCCTGTTGCAAGCTTGAGAAACCCATCTTCCCTAGGAACCACATTTTTTCAAATTTAAATGGGCAACGGTCAAGAGCTTCCTCCTCTTGAATTCACACATTGATCAGATAGTGATCCGAGCCTATAATAGGGAGGATCTCAGCTTGAAATGTCCAGTGGAAGTTAGCCCAATTACCAACAATAAAGAATCTGTCTAATTTCTCTGCTATATTTAGAAAACCAAACCTTCTATTAGTCCATGTAAAGGTCCCATTTTTGAGCTGAATTTCAAAAAGACCATTGTTAGTTACAAAATCACTGAAATCTTTCTATTTTTTATTTAACCAGCCAAGACCCCCTTTCTTGTCTGATGGCCTTAGAATTGCATTGAAGTCCCCACCTATAAGGAAGAGGCTTTTAGTATTAGCTTCCATTACTTTTGAGATCTCTCCCCATACCCTTCGTACTTCTAGACTACTATTTAGACCATATACATTAATCAAGAAGAAGCTTGTAAGCAACTGCTTAGAAACAATATTTAGCCATTGCCATGATTTTTCAGATCTGAGTTCCTAGACCTCCATTATTGCTTCTTTGTAAAGAAACCCTAGACCTCCCGAGGCCCCTGTAGCTTCCACAATGAAACACTTCCAATAACTAAAACTTTTTCTAAAGGCTTCAACATATGACCCACTTATCTTTAGCTCTTGCAACAAAACTATATCTGGATGAGTTTTATCAAGACATCTCTTGATCAAACGGATCTTGTCAAGGGCATTGCAACCCTTGACATTCCACAAAAGGACCCTCATTGCTCCCCGGATCGATCTCAATTTTTTTTGGCCTGCTGCACTTCCAACAATTTCCAATTTAACCATAATTGGCTTAGGGCCCCATTTCTTCTTTTCCCCCAGCTTGACCTTATTGTGTTTTACCAACGACTATGCCAAAGTTCTTTTCTCTTTGATCCCCACTTCCGAGCTTAAGCCCAAAACATCACCATTACCTTCCCCCTCCTCCGATGGGGAATCCAAATCTAGGTCTTCAAAGGGGCTTCCTTCATCTCGTTCTTCCTCAAACGAGCTTTCTAGATTCCTAATTGGTGAAATTTGTATGTCCTTGAAAATGAGATCTTCTTTTTCAAAGTTGACATCTTCAGGGTGGATTCCATCTCAAGGAGAGGTTTTTTGAGAGTTACTACTATCCACCGTCTCCTCAACTAATTTTTCCCCTCTTTGATTATTTAAGATGTCTCTGGTATCCTTGATGGATTTTGTTAGACTATTGGAGGGACTTACACTTGATACAATAATTTGTGATTTAGATTTTTTCAAAGGTGAAAAGTTTATTGAAACTCGATATGCCTTTCCTTAATGGCCCTTCAACACAATGTCTTTTTCAGCCTTGGATTTATCTACCCTGGGCCCATCCTCTCATTCTATTGTCTTACCAATTATTAATGCACTAGAAGCTTCTAGTTGATTAAATTTTATCCCAAAGGGAGTTTCCTTACCTCGTCTTGAAACCCTTCGAACACCAACTCCTTTGGCCTCCCCAAGATTTCCCCTTCAATCCTTTTCTCTCCAACAAAAGTTTCCACTTCCTGATAGTCTGTCCACAAACCTAGGGTCATTTCGGATTTGCTCAAATCCTAATCTTCAACTTCGCACCTATCCCATTTCCTCAACATTACTTCCATAAAGCTATTATCCTCTGCTTGAAAATCACTTTCTTTGAGAAAAATTAGGTCTGTTAGAGCACTTTTCTCCAAACCTTTTCCTCTCTCTGACAAGCTACATTCCCCAATCGAGTGCCCTACCCCTTTGCAAGTAGAGCACATCTCAATATTTTCTTCAAATTCTATCATTTGCTTCCAAGTTCCCTCTATTGTTTTTAGTTCGACCATTGCTGGGAGAGGGTGTATGGATTGCCAAAGAATACAGATACGAGCATACATGTTATAGTATTTATTAGCTATAGCTTCATCTGCTTTGACAAAGGTGCCAAGTTTGTTTCCTATCAGTTTTAGGGTTTCTATACCCCAATATTCATGGGTTAAATTATACAATCGGATCCAAATTAGTACCTCCGAGATAATTTTAGTTTTAGGATTGAAATTCGGGGCCTAGTCCTTCAGGTAAAACCCTTTTTCCCCCATTAAAAAAGGCTCGTTGCTCATAATCCACTCCTTATCCTTAGGACTCGGGCAGATTACCAGATAGAACCCATTTGGGAGTGTTTTTAGAATAGTAGATTCTCCCCAATGCTCATTGCACCAATTTCTAACCCTTCTAAAAGTCGACCATGGGCCACTCCATTTCATGAAAAAAGTTTTCTCCTTTAGAAGACCCATAGACTCATTCAAAGCTTGACCCTCTACTGCTAAGGAAACAATAGATGTATGTTCAAAAGTAGTGTTTACCTGAGTCAGTGGCTCCTGGATGCCATGTTGCTTTGGCCTCCAAAACATCTTTTCCAATTTTTGAAAATCTACTGGCTTTGTTAGTCGTAAGCTTGCATACCCCCATTTGTTCTTTGAAACACCTTGTGCTTCTGACCCTCCGTTCTGGTTGTTTTGGGAACCCTTGCCACCATTTGTCGAAGCCTTCCATGCTTGTTGTGGTGTACACCATGGAGGATTCGGCAGGCGTCCTCTATGTCGTTGGTTATAAGGCCATCTGGTTTGAGGTCCTCCATGTCCTTGAAACTCTTGCAACCTGCGATCACCACAGTCCTTCCTTCTCTCCGCCATTTCCAACATACCCTATTACATCATATATATTATTATTTAACAAAATTATTATATAAATTTTATGTTTAAATAATTTTATTTTTTTCATTATTCTATTTAAATAGATGTTCATAATCCAACTATTGAGTCCATATAAAGATTTTGAAAAGACATTAATCTTTTAGAGTGATGTTTATATAAATTTTATGTTGAAAAATTAAAATAGTGGAATTCTTTAAAATCCATTTTTAATCTTCACCCTCTATGAAAGGGCAAGAGGGACGTAGTTATTGGATCATGTATATTTTTTAATTTTATGTGTATAATATCTTATTCATTAGTAAATAGAAGAGCTATTTTACTAACTCATATTCTATATCAATAGGGAATGGTGCTTGCAAGTTTTTTTCACACATCTCCCTTGATTTGATTTACCAGACCTATTTGTTAGTCATTTTGGAAGTTGTTTGAACAACTCTTACTTTGGTTTTGTAAAGGAGCTCAATTGTTTCACACCCCAATACCCTAATTTTTTTATCTTACTCATGAAATCCTTACATTTGATAGTGAGAAGCATTTTAGGGTCAATTGTGTGTGTGCATGTGGTACTTAGACAAAGATTGTTGTATGAAGTAATCTTGGAAGGTTACAATAAGGAACCATAAAATAGATTATGAGAATGTTACTTTCTAATGCATGTGCCAATGTTGAATATGGCCATTTAGCCCTTAAATGTTCCACAATCATTCAATTATAGAATCATTTCTAAGTTCTAGATCCTCTAGACTCAGATGAAGATGAGGATAAGAATATGCATAACGCTGCAGTATATGTATGTAAACAACAACATCCAATAGATAATATCATTTTGATTCATTTAACTCCTAATTAGTAGTTGTGCATGTTACTTGCATCTTCTCAACTAAGGAGCAAAAAAAAACATAAAAGATTCAAATCCCAAATCCAATGGCATTGCATGATCAACAATATTATGAATGTTTGGCTAGAGAGGTTGTGATTTAGTAGTTGTAGTTGTTAGTCACTTGTTTCCTACATATTATTTTCTCTATCCAAAGGAGCATTATAATCATTTGTAGTTTTTGATTTGTTAACAGTGTTGAATTTTTATTTTTATGTTTAAGAAAAAGAGAGTCAAGCAAAATCTAGTAGTTGTAATATCGGGTCATTCAAGGAGTGTGCTAACAGCCACCCAAGGGTCACCTCATCAACTATCTCATGCTCAACAAATAAATTTATCAATCATCCATACAAGTCATGATTACAAACAAGTCACATGGTCGGATGTTTTACCAAGCCATTACTTTTGCTTCAAATTTGCTGAAAATGGGTATCTGTAAGTAAGATCCCCACCCAATTAAACTATATATCACTCCTAAATGTAGTACAATATACTTAGATAAGGGGGTGAAGGCAAGGGTAAGGGGGTGGTTGGGTGAAGAGATAAGGAAGTGTTTTGGAGAATATGGGAGGAAAGGGAGGATAAAGGGGTGAAAGTGAAACTATACGAGCACTAACCCTAGCATTGCATAGGGAGGTGTCCCTTGGGCTTTAGGTGATGTCCCAAACATCATGATGACTTGGGGACTTGGGGACTTTGAGCCGGACATCCCACTTTTCAAAATTGGACAACTTGCTTCATTTGGTGCATAAAAATAGGAGGTAACGTTCTAAAGAAAAATGTCAAAATTCACTCAAAAGATATAAACGAGAGAATTGCCATTCTAAATTTAGCATATTGCATTTTCTTGTTAAAATTTTAGCTACTCTTAGTTGTTCAAGTTACTTAAATATCCATCCCCCTCATCACCCCAAAAAATTGGCAAAGTTTTCACCGTCCCTGAAACTACATCCTCATGTTCCCACATTTCCCCCATTCCAGAAACTTGGACAAACAATACTAAATCCTCTCAATCTAACCTAGATCTTGTTGGATACAAATCATAGTAGCATTCCATTTACACGACATTGGTACAATATGAGAAATGTGTAATTGGAATTCAATTATCTGAGTTTAAAATGGGAAAAGCTTGGAAAAAAAAATTGAAAGGAAAATATATACAATATTTGAAATTTTAAAAATAAAAAATAAAATTTGTTATATCATATCAGATACGGTGCATAGAGATAAGAAATAAATAAAGTTAATTATTCCAATTATAAAGGAAGGGAATGGTTTTTTTAAAATGAATGGCGCCGGCTCTCTACAATGGCAGACTATGTCCTCTACTCCGTATTCTCCCACAGACCTAGCTTCGGCCTCTAAACTTCTGCCTCTACATTACCACCAGTGACAATGGTGATTCGAAATTCCCAACCGCAAATGGGCCATAGGATTCTTAATCTTCAAGCATGAATACGTGTATTGCTTCCAGGGTAGAGCCGTCCCTCTCCCCTGCAAATTCAACTTCAGTACGGTGAATTTGCAGGAGTTCTTATGCCTTATGTGAATCGGCAGTCTCCTCCTGGTAGGGATGGATCTTCATATACTCATTCAGATTTGCCAATTTTAGATACCAAGACAGAGGAGAGTCAATACTTAAGAAAGTTACGACTGTGGAGTTTGAGAAAGAGGTGACTGAGAGTGAAGAATGGCTGATGCGAGTTACCCTAGTCTATAAATTTCAAAACTAAAAAAACCAAGTTTGCCTAAGCTCCATGATTGATTGTCTATTGATAGGGACCTCTATCGAAAGAGGGCACAAGTATTTGCCCATGTGCAGAAGTTTGGTTTTGGGTAGTCTATAAAAACCCTTCGAATAGAGATAGCCTTCTCAAAGGAAGCCCGCAGTTTTAGGATATGGCTTATTTGGATCTAAAACCTTGGCATCCAAATTTTAATCACCTTTTTGAATCCTTCTCTTTTTCTTTAGTTTGGGTGAAGTTTATGAACCTTCCAATTTAATTTTCATCTATTCAATGTCCTCTTTCAATTGGAAGTCATTGGGCAAACCTTTTTCCATCTTAAATTTGTCTAACATATTTAGACATTTCACCTTTTAAAGAATTCTTGATAGAATGAGTTTTTTTGATAAGTTACCTAAATAAATTTGTTTAAAGTTGGAAACAAGATTTGGAGGCAACAACTTGACTATGACAGTATTGCTTTTGGATGTAGCTCATGTTTTGTAATGGGTAATTTGATCGTGAATTGTCTGAAATCATCTTTCAAAACTCTATGCCATGGCCCCAAAGGGAGGCAACTTGATGGAAAGGGAATGAACCACAACACCAAGTGATTTATCCTGATAATGATGGGAATGGTTCTTCTGAAGATTCTTTGGATAATATTTCTTCCTTTCACTTTGATTCCCTTGCAACTCCCACTCTACTTGAACGAGTGTCCTCTCATCAATAGCTAAGAAGGCTCCTTCCTTAAGCCCTTCTAGGCTTGGTGGCTCTTCTTCAAGCATTGGGATGCGTCCCCCTCCTAGGAATCTTGTGCATCACTCCCTGAAAACTCACATTCAAAAAATTCCAATTTAGGTCATGATGGAAAATTAAAAAAAACATCCTTCTACAATAAAAAATGCTAAAAATCAAAGCAAAATGAATCTCAATTCCCATATTAAAAAGGGTTTCGCTAGAATTTGTGGTAATAGCTTGATGGATTTGATTTGTTGTCATGTCTTTGATACATACTTGAAATTTATTTTATTTTTTGAATTAATATCAATGGATAAGGTAGCCTACTCCCTCACTTTACACAACCAAAAATATATATTTTACTTTCATTTAAGAGAGTATGTGTAAAAACACGAAAGGTAGTCCATGAATTGCAAAATTTAGGGGTAGTCCCATAGTTCTTATCTCAACCCTCTTTAGGGTATAAATTAAAAGAAACAACCTCATTACCATTGAAAATTTATTACTATTGGTGAAAATTGCATACCCTATACCTTTCAAATTTGTCAATTTGACCTGGTTAGCCTTTATGCAACAACTAAAATAGTTTCTGATTCTGAAATTTTGTGTAAATAGAGGACATAGTTATCACTACTTGTAGTAAAAATTATTTCATACCTTGAAACAAGAAGATCAAACAATTAAAATGAAAATTGTTGTCTATGAATTATTAATCTCCTCTTTGAATATCTAAATTTGAACAGTAAACAAATGTCCTTGAAGGGCCTAATAATCTAGGCTAAGAACCTTGCTCGTTTGGGCATTCAAACTAAGAAAATTAAATGGACTATTGTAAAGCTTGAAACCTCTGCACATTTGGTGCCATACGTGCATCTTAAAATTTATAAAATAATGTCAAGAGTTTCACCTTTTATTTAGAAAAGAAAAATGTGATTAGATCTGCCAGTTTTCATATTTGTCTTCTAGTATTGAAAACTTGAGGAAATAATTACAACTTATTTCTCCAGAAGATGAAGTTTCTATTCAACTTGTTGCTATTGTTATTACAATTTTTGTCTTTTTGCATCTGAATATATGATTAGGTTTTCACTTTCTAATTTATACATTGCACTGCCCCTTGTTCCACTCTTTATTATGTGTGGAGGTAAATTCTACCCTGCCACTCTCTACATATAACTATACAAGAGTTAATATTATTGTTAGTATTTTAACGAAAAGGCTGGCATAAATTTTAATCTTTAGAGTTCTTCAAATATGGTAGTGTTTTTTTATTGTTTTGGAAAGCAAGTTTAGGGTTTTATAGAATGATTAAATGTGAGAACCTTCACTTTTAAATCTTTGGACATCTTATCCTTGAACAAGGTAAACCTCGTACCCCTCACAATCTAGTTTAGTCATGCACTGAGTTATACCATTGTTCACTGCTAAACAATTTAATACAAAGGCCTTCATTGTTCCAACATGATATAAAGCCAGTACGACAAAATCTATTGATGTTTACTCAATCCTCATGATATGCTTCAATGTTAATGCTTTTTTATTGTTCTAGAAGGAAAGTTCATGGTTTTATAGAACGATTAAATGTGAGAACCTTCACTTTTAAATCTTTGGCCATCTTATCCTTGAACAAGGTAAACCTTCAAAACATTCTATATTATCACTGTCATAATTCCATTCCCAAGAGATGTACAAGGGTAGTCGTATCTCACATATTCTTACTTCCAATGAGTACATCAAAATTTGCACTTGAAAGTTTATGGGAGTCAACATAACTATGGCCATGTATACCCCCAAAAAGAGATATCTTCATACTCTCAATTATAAATACAAAATAATGAATAAACATAGGTTCCTAAAATATCACCATATCACATGATGCAAAGTTTTCAAAAGAGCACAAAACAACCTCATAAAGAAATACAATATACTTCCTGACATTGAAGCTCCAACATTCTTTTCATGCCTACTTTTAGCTTCTCTTCATCAAATATTTCAGCCATCCTAAAGATATCAAAAATAATCAATGCATGCCAAAAACCACACTCATGAAACCCTTAAATCTTGTGTTTTTTGTTGTAAAAAAAATCAGATCAGTTTGCAATCTAAATGAGAAAAGAAATCAGTTTGATGCCTTGTAAGGTGAAAATATGGAAAAAACCTTGACAAGCCTTGGATAAAATTGGAAAAACTCAGAAAATGTTAGTGAAATGTTGTGCATGATATTAGTCAGCAATTTTTTATGGAAACATTGATCTCTGGTCCAAGATCTAATACATCGTGAGATATCACAATTGTTTTGCCACAATATGCTTCTATGGTAGGATTGGTGAAAATTAATGAATAAAATCTACTTACCAAATGAATTCATTCCCGCCTTTATAGAAACTAATCAACATTCAAGGCATACACAAAAAGCTATATTTGTGGTCCTAAAATAGATTTGAAAAATTAATGGAATTTTTCCTACCAACAAAGATTGATAAAACTGTTGGAACACAACAATCTATAGAGAGGTGGGGTGAATCAGTAGATCAAATAAAACTTTATCTTTCAACCCTTAAGCAAATCAAGCAACCATACAGAGATTACATACACACACACAAACTCACAACACCAGATATATGTGGAAACCTAAGATGGGAAAACCATGGTGATAAAAGATACTAGGATCTATTGTCCTAATCCAACCTCACAATAGAACCTCATTGGTTACAATGTTTAAGGGCACCAACCCTAAGGAAACACCAATCCCCTGATCTAGGAGCACCAACTCCTCCAAGGAAGCACTCACTCCCTACATTGAGCACCAAATCAACTATTTGATGGCACCAAGCAATCAGATTTACAATAAGAATATGGAGCTACAACTCCAAATTATAATTGATTCACTTGAATCCAGTTCTTTGTTACAAGTATGATCTGTAACTGCTCATATGTTGATCTGCCTCTCTGCAAGCATTCCCTCTATCTCTGTTACTGCTAACTCAATAGTTCTCATACCTCTACTATGCTCTTCTCTTCTCTGCAATCTGCACTTGTAGAACATCCTTTGTTCTACTCTCCTTCTTTGTTTAGCAATCTCTTTGCACTGCTTCACACTTGATGCATACTCTAAATGAAAACCCTAGATAATTTTCTATATTTTTTCTAGGTCACTCTCTCATCTGCATTACTTGCATTCTATAATCTCAGACATTTTTTTGCTTGTCTTTCTTCTCATACCTTCACTAACAAGCACTCATACCTTTATCCTTGCACCACTATCCTAATTCAATACATTTTCTAATTTTAGCAACCATCAAACCTTAGATCGGATATGCATTAATGTCGTTCCTTGCATAATCAATCTATATCAGATATTTGACTATTTATTCCTTTCTTCGCCATCTACACATCTCATCACCAATCAACATGAGTAGATAGAGTAGTTACAATAATTAATTTTACCTTCTCTTTCAGTTCATAGCTATTTCCACCACTTACACTATTTTTTCCATCGCCTAGCCATTGTAGAATCAAATCTTTGAATTAGGGCCATCAATCTTCCTATTTTATGCCATGATCTATTGCTTCTCATTCATCCATTTGAACTTTAAAACATGACCATCATATTAGAATTCCTTTAAATTTGTGTCATTGATCTCGATTGCATGTCTTATGCCTGTCATTTTTTCGCTTAGGGATTGAAAACCATTTATGTGGTGTGAAGGAGATGCACAATGCAATATTAATATGCCACCTATTTCTCTGAACAAGCATCCTCATATTGCTCCATTGCCAATTTAAAACAGAGTAGCCACCAATATTTCCATCACATATCGCTCTTTGCTCAGCGCAGTGTAATTCACAACAACGATGTGAATTGCCTATGCGATGTAGAAAAAAACTTGCCATTTGTCCTTCTGACGTCATACTCCACTAACCATCACTCGTAGCTTTTTGCTTTGTGCTCAAGAGAATGAGAAATGTGATGTATATAAGTCATGTGATGCAATCAATGCTTGCCACCTGTTATCTTGATGTCACATTCCACTACTGTCGTATATCGCAAATATGACCTTGTTGGGATGATTCACAACAACAATGCGAATCAACTGTTCGAAGACCATAAGATCTCTTCCTTTTCATTACAACTGTTGATCTTGAATATCACACATCACAGGTTTGCTTTACATTCAAGAATATAAAAAGCAATGTGAAGAGCATATGTGATAGTCATTCGATCATCTCCTTCACTGCTCACCGTTTGATCTCACCATCACATATCACAAGTTTTCTTTGTGCCCGAGGAATGAAAATACGATGTGAAGAACTCTTGCGCTATAATCAAGAACTGACACATACCCTCCACTCTTCATCACACATCACAAGTTTTCTATCTCAAAGGAAAATTAAAACACAATACGAAGGGATGTTGTGATGGTAAAATATTTAACACCAGACTTAGGAAATATAATAGTCTTCAACATCTCACCAAGCTAGTAATCACTAGGTGAATAGGTTGGTTGTGCAATGACTCTAAAGGCTTAAGTTATGACTTAAGTGACCTTCCACAATCGATAACCAATCAATGATCAAATAGAAACCTATGAAGGTACCATGACTGAAAACTTAGGATTTCTCTACTAAACCCTAATCAGAATAGAGATAAAATATAATTCATTTATGAGCACATTACTTATTTTCTGTTCATTCAGAATATACCAATGGAATGCTCTCAAAAAACCCACATCAAATTAGCTATCTAATTTCTTTAGAGACCTTTAGAAACAACCTTTGCAATAATTTGTCAATATTGCATGACAACATTTGCAACATTTTGAGCAACTTTGTAACAATTGAAAAACATGCTTTTCTCTCAATCATATTTCATCAATCTTTCAAAAACTGATCCACTATCATCACTGACATCAATACATCCTTATAATACCCTTTTGACATCAATGAAAATCATATTGCCAACAATATCCCCCTTTGTCATTGATGGAAAGACTAAATTCTCTACACCAATACAATGCATTGCTCAACAACTTTTCTACCCCTTAGGCACACAACTATTTGTAGTCACAACTCCCAATTTGACATATCTTCTCTTTGACTATCTTTCCCCTTTGACATATATCTCCTCGTTTGGGGTAACCCATGTTGAGAGCTCATAGGAGGTCTCAAAGCCCTTCTCAACCTCTGGAAGAAGGAGAATTTTTTTAGGAGAAACAAAGACTTTCATCTCCAACCATTCAAATTGGTTCAGTTCCACCAATTTTTTTATAGAATCGCTTCTCCACTTTGGATGAGGAGTCAGACTCCGACGATATGGAGGAGTTTCATTCATGGATTTCCTTTCATGGAATGTTCGAGGTCTAACATACCTCTCTAGGAAGTATTCTGTTAGGGATACTCTTCAGAAGTATGCTAGTATTGATGTTCTTTGCCTTTAGGAAGTGAAAGTTGTTTTTTTACTTGCTTTGGCTTGTCGCTCCATCTGGCCAACTACTAAAATGTTTGATACTAAACATGAGACCGGACGTGGCGGAGCAGTTACCCTTTTGTCCCCATAGTGGCACACTTGTGTGGTCGATCATGGGTCTGACCCCACACATCAGATCGTTTGGATTCTTTTTCACATTGATAATAATTCCTTTGGGATTATTAATGTTTATGCCTCAAATGATGTTGTTGAAAGATCTCTTCTCTAGCGTTGGATTGTTGATTCACTACCAGTTGCTACCTGGCTACTATGTGGGGACTTCAATATGGTTGAGATGGCGTATGACAAGGATGGTACTCTACCATTTGATGGGCGGCTGGCGAAAGAGAGGCATGGTACTACATGTGCAATAAATTGGGGCTCTTCGATCCCAATATTGGCCACCACCATTCTCACTCTCTTTGGCGCACTTGGTGCAACTACCGGGCTGGTTTTGACAAGATATTTAAATGCCTTGATCATTCCATGATTTTGGCTCAATCTTTTTTCTCTTTTTCCAGCTCTTTGCCACTTCCATTTTTTCTGTTAGTGGATGTGACATTGTCAGACCATTTCTCCATCTTATTTCACATTGAATCGGAGTTAAGGCAGCCTCGTGCCAGCATGACTCAGTTCTTTCTGAACATGCCCTTGCTGCATCATCAGCCCACATTGGCCCACATTCCTACATTTTGGAATTTGGAGTGTAGGCCACCTCATAATATAGGGTGTATTGCTTGGTGGAATGATGCCATCACTCACACGGTGAGGTTTCTCCATATTTATGGGTGCCAACTGGCCATCTTTTGCCACAGGTCCTATGAGACGACCACGACTAGCCTCCGCTCTGCCACAAAGGCTCTGTAGGCTAGCCCTTTTTTCCCCTTCCTTGCAGGTCAGGGTGGTGGAGTTAAGGCACACAAAACAAATTGCTGATAATTATGTTGCTAGAGGGGTGCAAATTAAGGTTAGGTTGTACTGGCTTAAAATCAAAGATTGTGCCTCCAAAGAATTTTTTCTGGCCCTTCATGCCAGACACTCTTCTTCTGGTATCAAAATGATCAAAGATGGAAACACGACACTCTTTGAGTTTCCTGACATTCTCCAGGATTTTTTTAGGTATTATGAATAGGTGTTTACAACTCAAGATTACACTTTGGAGCGACAACAAGCTCTTTAGGATTGCCTTGCTGTTGTGCCAAATAGGCTATCCTTAGCCCAAAAAGCCTTCTATGAGAAATTGCTCACAATCGAGGACCTCAAGGAAGTTGTCCACACTATAGCGGATGATAAAGCCCCGAGAATTGATGGCTTCCCATGTGAATTTTACAAAGCCCTTTGAGAATGTGTTGGGCATGATCTGCATAAGGTTTATCTTGAAGCTTGTCATTCCAAAACACTAGGCAATCTAATTGATAAGGGGAATATTAAATTCATACCTAAGTTTGGCGATCCCGAGGATATCTACAATTGGCGGCCCATCACGCTCCTTAATGTCTCTTATAAAATCATTGCCAAAGCTCTTGCCTTGAAAATCTGCCATCTTTTGCCTCAAATTGTGCACTCGGAGCAAACTGGTTTTATTAAATTGAGATTCATTCTAGACAACATTATTGTTGTTTGGGAAGGAATGGAATGGACTAAACGCTCTAATCAAAAAGATATTTTTATTGAAATATTCGCCAAAGCTTATGGTCGTATTGAATGGCCTTTTATTCTTGCCATGCTGGTTGCCTTAGGGTTTGACCCTAATTTTATTTAGGCTATGCAAATGCTTTTCTTTGACTCCTCTGCTTGCGTCACCATTAATGGCTGCTAATCCCCTTCCTTTGGTATGTTTTTTTCCATCCGCTAGGGTTTTCCACTCGCCCCCTCACTTTATGTGCTTGTTGCTGTAGGGTTTGGTTACTTGTTGGCTAATGTTGTTTCCCAGAGGCAGGTTCAAAGCATTTCTCTGCTTAATTCGCCAACTCAGCTGGTCAATGGCCACTTCTCTGATGACTCTTTTCTCACTCTTTTGGAAGAGGAAAATAATGTAAAAGCTACTTTAGATTGTCTTGAGACTTTCTACCTTGCCTCTAGATCTACCATTCAATGGCATAAAACTTTATGTACAAACAATCTATTCTGCCCTCTCCTCAATGGTTTCAACACTATGGCTGGAAATAGATTGGCCCAAGGGAAATCTTTTACTTTTTG
Organism: Sequoiadendron giganteum; assembly: GCA_007115665.2. Classification (NCBI taxonomy): domain Eukaryota; kingdom Viridiplantae; phylum Streptophyta; class Pinopsida; order Cupressales; family Cupressaceae; genus Sequoiadendron; species Sequoiadendron giganteum. Next base: position 1,452,158 of record CM021103.1, read on the forward strand.
GGTATTCTTTTTGCCTTCTAGGATTCTCCCATGGATTCGCGGCAAGCGGTTCTTTCTCGGATTGAGTAGAAGGTGGCTTACTAGATTACCAAGCCTCTCTCTCTAGCTGGAAAATTCTAGATTTTCTCTAAGTTTTTGGCCTCTACTCATCGAGGGTTTTACCGTGTTGCCTAGGAATTTTTTTGCTTGCCTAGAGACTCTAGAGTGCTTATCCTGCTTTCCACTCAACAAAAAGGGATTTATCTTTGTGTTAAATGGACAATCAGAGCATTTACTAGCAATGAGGCCTAAAAAATTCTCCTCAGAAATTGCATTTAGTTTGACTTTCCTGCGCATAGACCATCCTGGAAGGGGATTAGCTTCCAAACCCTTCTGGTTATGAGGGAACCAGTCCAAAATGTGGGAACTTTCATGGCCAAAAGTATTTGGAAAGCCTAGGAGGCTGTTAAGCCCTACCTTCGTTGGGCTAGCTTTGGTTTCCGTGATGGGCTTTTGCTCAATCAACAAAATGTATGGTGGCCACCTCTTTTTGCTAGTAATGGTCAACCACTGGCCAAGTCACCTTGGCTTAAGGCCTTAAGATTTCACAAGAAAGGAATCCATACCTTGCAACACGTGTTTCACAAACCCACGATGAATATTATGTCATGGGAGGATTTTTGTGCTTAGTACAAACTTCAAAACTAGGACCGTGATACTTATGTTGGTCTGGTGAATGTCATTCTGGCTGATATGCTTGATAAGGTGGGTATTTGTGCCACCAAGCCCTAGTGGAAGGACTGGAAGTGGTACCCAAACACCTCTTTCAAGAATTACAAGCCTAGGCTTGGTTATTTGTGGCTTTCGCCTCATTTTCCTATGATTGATAGTTTGAACTAGTGGTGGCATCTCTAGTCTTTTGTGTCTTTTTGGCGTAAAAGGTTCTCTGCCACTTGGTCTGCAAGTGTTAAGCCAAATCTCGCCCACTTTGCTTGGTCACATATTCTTTTCCAAGGCTTACTTGTGGGGTCTCAGCTTGTCCACTTGGGGGTCTAGGACCCTTGCTTCCTATTCTGTGGGCAAGCTGAGATGTTTAAGCATCTTTGTTAGTTTTGTACCAGAGCTCAACAACTGTGGAATTATATTCATGACTTCTTTTGGCCATTCAGGCCAAAGTCGTTTTCTTGGCATATGATTTTAATGGGTCATTCTCCTAGGCTTCTTGCTAAGTATACCCAGATTTGGCACACTTTTAGGATGGAAATCCTCTTTAGTATTTGGAAAGATAGAAATGCCTGCATATTTTCTCACAGCCAGATTGATAAATATGTTTCTCTATTCTCTAAAGCAATTATTTGTTTTAATGTTCTTTTGTAGATACAAGTGCAAGCAAATAAATTTGTGCTTGAAATCTCTCACCTACAGGAGCTCTTGGAGCACTACGGCAATGCCCCTTGTACTGTGGCTCGGGTGCCCCCTTCGCCTACCTCTTCTTGTGACCGATCGCCCTCACGAGGCCGGTGACAGAGTGGCTCTGCTCGCTCTCACTCTTAGGCTCCTCCTCACCGTGGCTCTTGCTCTCCTTGGCAATCATGTTCTCCTACTTTGTGGGCTGACCTGGGGTGGCCCTCTAGAGGGGTGGTAGGGGGCGAAAGTGGCTCTTTTGGGTGGCCCATTGATACTGCTTCGGGTAGTAGCTCTGGTTGGTCAAATTCTGTGAAGTGGCTCCCATGTTTGAACTTGGAAATCTCACCTAGACGCGAGGAGAAAGAAAAAGATAAAGAAAAAGAAGATGATGATGGCTGGGGTCCTCCCGACGTCACTCCAGACCCCGCTAATGTTTGGGGAAAGCAACCGGATGATAGGGACCCTCCCCCCTTGCTGGCATTGCTTTGGCCGCATGATGGCCATTTTTATTTTCATGTTTAATATTTTTATTGCTTTCTGGGCTTGGCCCATGTGACTTTGGACTTTTGGGCTTTGCCCATATAACTCTTGAGGTGTTCCTTTTTACCACCCACTTTTTTTTGTGAATATGTATTTCTATCATTTGAATTAATATAAATACATGCCTATTCATCAAAAAATATATTATATATTAAAAAATTAAACTATTTTCCTTTTTTAAAAGAAATTAAACTCTACAATAATAAATAAAATGAATAATATTATGCACTCATAATTATTCAACATTATTTATTTATTTTTAAAATAAAGTAATTATTTTTATATTTATTAATTCTTTTTTCCACACATTTGAATTTAAAGATGAAATTCTTCATTCCCAAAATTTAGTTCACCTTCCCCATTACTAATTTGTTGCACAACACATCTTGCCACACAAAACCTTAGTAACATTTGTTAGTTACCACACACACACACACACACACACACACACACATCTTGAATTAAAATATAATCATTACTTATATAATTACCATATATATACTTGGTTCCTACTCTCCAGACTTCTACAATAATTGATATGATTACTATGTAACATGGACAGTTGGGTGTGGGAGACCTGTTTCAAGTGTTGGTCCAATGTTGTTGCTCTAGTAGAACTTGTAGAGATCTCTTGTTGGGTGAACACGGCTTCAAGTTTATTCTAGATAGATTGGGAGATTGGCTATCTATCCTTGTTGCCTTGTGTAATAGTGTAATTATGTGCTTGATAGTGTTTGTTTCAACCTTTTTTGTTGCTATTTTTATTGTTTTGTTTGTTGCCACTACAATTGTTTTGACTTCGTTTATATAATTGGTTTCACTTTTTTCAATCAATAAAAAAAGTGAATACACCATTATTCCACATAACATTAACTAATAAATTTGATAACGTATAATGAAATAATAACACTGGCATATCATAAAAACATCCAAAAAAGTCAAATAAGGGAAGTTACAACTAAGCTCTAGTTGTCTTTTCTAAGGATAAGGCAAAATTCTAGAAGAATTTGCAATGGTTCTTATTGTATAACGATCCTTATCGTATAGAAATATTAGTCTCTTTAAACAACTAGTTGATGAAACATAAGTATTAAGTGTCAATAATATCTATAACATAAATAGCTTATATTTATTTATAACGATATTTTACAAAATTTTGAATGCCTGATATTAACCTTTTATGAATAATTAGATTCATTGATAGTTTCATTGTTATTGTTGCATTAAGATTTGATTATTCATTATTTTATTACACAATTATACTATCTTTTTTTTTTGTTTTGGAAAAATGCATATATTAAAATAGAAAAAGAATATACAATAGAAAACAAAAGTATGAAGGAGACATGACTTATAGATCTCTTCTTCTCATTCGCATTTTTTTTGATATTCGATAGCAAAACTAGTGATCAATATTTATTTCAACATACTTGTAATATGGATTGTTTAATCATGTATTTAGAAATATTCATAATACACAAGCTACTTACATAACAATCCTAATCAAACATTTATGATTAAATTGTTAATTTCTTGAATAAGACATGCTATATAATTTATACATACTCTAATCCATAGACATAAATTAATACTTGAACCCTTATATAACTTATACTATCTATTTGTGAAAAATATCTTTTAAATCCCTTCTTTTCAAGCTTACATTTTAAAAATACATTCATATAGTCATTCTTTATTACATTTCTTCCTATCAACATGATGTATATGATTTTTCATTGAAAAAAATTCAGATGTGTGAAATGAAATGAAATATTTTAATGACATTCACGAGGTCAAAGAAGCCTATGGGACCCAAGAACAGCACAAGAACCCCCAACAGAAAGACCCTAATCAGTTTGTAAACACCCCTTGAGATCAATTCTTCTCCAATGTATTTTGATGATGAAGTTTACAATTTTGTCTGACCTTGACTCTTCAAACAAGATATTCAGATTATCAACCTGCAGAGTGTCCCCATAGTGTTGGAATTGCTTCTACCACTATAAAATCTTAATATCTAGCGGAGTGGGCCATCCCCACTGCCTTCCAAAGAGAGCGATGAGCGCAAGCATACGGAAGTGCGATTTTAGGGCTACTTATGCATTTTACTTTGATCATTTCAAAGAGAGCTTCTTCCACATTTTGGCGGGCAGACGTAATCCAGGTTGAAATTATTATACAAATCCTTCCATTCTGTTGCTTTATGAATTTCTACATGTAAACCCTAACACCACCTGTAGATTTGTCATCTATTTGTTAGAGGATGTCTAGTTTTCTCTTGATTTTCTTGCATGTTATAGAAGCCCTGGCTAGGGTTTTATTCGCTTATAATCAGTTGTCTATGGTGAATGCTGTAAAACAATAACTATGCCAAGTCATGGCGTTTGTATTACTGCCGACAAGACCTCAGGTTCTTTTATATTTTCACACGCTTCCATTAAATTGTTTGTCTTCTTTGATTGCTTACACTCAGAGACATAAATCTGCCTGCCATTCTGATTGTGAGTCTGCTGGCACTTACAGCACATGTTTACAGTCTAGTGATCAAGTCAAAGCTGAAAATCAGGTCTTCAATGTCTCATTTGCACAGCATTTATCTGTGATCATTCCCAGGAGCACTAGTCCTTTGCAATGCTCTACTTTCTTCAGACAGTTTTATTGTACTTCTGCAATTATACCACATGATGAATTGACTGGAAGACTAGAAACCGCTCTGGAGACACGAAGTGCAGACGATGCTTGGACAATATTTGAACGTTTGCACAAGTTGAGAGGTTTACCAGAAGGGTTGATTGTTAATAGGATACTCAATGTTCTTACCTATTCTGGAAGTTCAAAATTAATAAAAAGGGCTTATGAACTTGTCTTTACAGTTCTACGTGAGAGGAAATGGCATATCTTAACTCGGGCTTCTTTGATCCAACTGTGTTTGACCCTCGCAAGAGCTCAGATGCCTCTTCAGGCTGCCATGATTCTGAGAACGATGGGGGAGAAAAGAAGGTTTCCTTCGGTGAGTATGTGGAATACAGTCATTGCACACATGGTTAAATCTGAGAGTGGTACCTATTTAGCATCTGAGATGTTGATTGAACTTTGTTTATTAGTTCTAGATGCAAAGCAGAGAAAAAAAAGACTTGTAATGACTCCAGATGCTAGAGCTTTCGGTATTGTGTTGAAAGCCTGTGTAGGACTTGGGTCCTTTCGGAAAGCAAAGGAGATTGTGGGACTGATGCCTCTTGTAGGGGTCACAGCTGATGCTACCTGCTTTATAATAATGGCTCAGATATATGAGAAAACTGGTTGCAAAGAAGAATTGGAGAAATTGAAGCGGATCATTGGGCAAGATCCTAGCATGATTTGTCATCAGTATCAACAGTTTTACAGTAGCCTTCTGGCATGTCATCTTAACTTTGGTGATTTGGATGCTGCCTCAGAGCTTATATTGGATATGCTCCAATCTGCTAAACCTAAGAATTCAAAGAACCGTACAATAGCAGTGCCAGAAAGAACTTGGATTCAAGGTGATGAGCTATGTAAGCAATCTGTAGCTCAGGTTGTCTCAGAGAATTTACCTAAGCGGTTCAAGTGTCCCATGGTTCAGATCGAGGCCGGAACCCTACAAAGTGAGTCTGCAATTGAAGTTCCCAGCTATGAATATCTTGTTAATTATGAGAAGAAAATGTTGTCTCCAAATGCAAAAATTTATGCTATGCTTGCAAAGAGATATTTGCAAGCTGGAAAGAGTGCAGAATTAGCAAAGTTTCTTATCAGGGTAGACCAAGAGTTAGGGATTACCGTAGCAGAAAACTCACTATGTACACAAGTCATTGATGCATGCATTGAGCTAGGTTGGTTAGACGATGCGCATGATATGATGGATGAAACAATTTCAGATGGAGCTCAAGTTTGTGCTGGATTATACTCATCACTCGTGAAAGCTTATTGTAAAGAAAGACGTCTCAAGGACATTGCTTCAGTTCTCCAGGTAGTAAGAAAAGCAGGACTTCAGCTGGACCCAAGTTGCCTGCCCGCAATGGTTGAGGCATGCGCAGCACAAAAAGATCTGAATAATGCTGAAAATCTCATTGGAGAGATCAGAGAAATAAAAAATACTTTGTCAAAAGATACCAGCCCAAGATCGAAGACGGGCCTTAAAAATAAAACAATATTAAATTTGAAGGCCCTTTTGTTAGAGGAAGTTAGTAAGAATCAACAGGTCATTCACCGTGTCTATGAATTGAACTCAGCTATTCAGTTTTTCTGTAAGGGGCATCTCATGGATGATGCTGAGAAAGCATATAGAAAGATGATAAAGCTGGGTTATCAACCAAATTCACAGACATTTGAACATTTGATTAATGGTTATTCTGCAGAAGATGACTATTCTAAAATAGCATTCTTGTGGGGGGACATGAAAAGGATGGAATATGATACTGCAGGAAGTGGAGCCAATGCCATAAAGTTTGATAAAGAGCTCCATGACATTCTTCTTTACAATTTTCTTAGATTTGGCCATTTTGAAAGATCGTTGGAGCTGATTGCTCGAATGGAACAGCAAAACATGTTTGTTGACAAATGGAAGTACAAACAAGTATTCATAAAATTTCATAGAGATCTTTCCATGCGTAGGAAACCTTCCAAAGTACAAATTGATGAACAATTAAGGAGAAGAAAGTACATGGTGGCATTTAAGCAGTGGGCAGGCCTAATATAATTTTTTGACCTCTTCAGTTGTTGAAGTTTTTGAACTCTTGCATGGCCATGAACTTTGGATCATAGGACTTAATGGAGAGAAGGAAAGGGAGATCGTCCTCAAGACCACAGTAGTGACATCCAGATACGCAACCTGTGCATATCAGAGTTTGCAGCATGCATGGTTTGCAATCCACAAATCAAGAACTGTGGAAAAGATAAACAATACTAATGCAGAGTGCCAAGTTGTCAATTCAATATCAATGTTCTTATCTTCCTGTGCAGTCCTTTCTCTCGTGCATTTGGGGGTGGTCAAGTCCCGCTTTCAGTGAATATCTTCAAAAAAGGACCATCTTGAAAGAGCTCATTAATATTGCCAAGCCCTTAAAGTGTCAGGCTTAAGTTTGGTAGGAGTTCAAACATATGAGTACATATCTCAAAGCAGGGCAGATAAAGCATGTAAAAAAGCAGCATCAATGATACAATTGACTGTTCATAATACTATCTATTAATGTTATCGAAGCCTATACTACTTTGAAAGTCCTTTATGCTGTTATGCTGATTGTTTCCAATTTACCATTGTTTCTATAGTTCATTGTTACCTTCTTTCACGGCAAGTTACCTTAAAAATATTTCAGATTATAAACAGTAATCCATTTTTACCTTAAGAAATGGAAAGATACTGAGTAGAAGTAGAGCAAATTGCGAAAATTTGATTTTATGTCTTATGTTTGTTGCTACTTTTATGCACAATATTTGGCTTGAAATAACGCAAATGGTTTACCCCCTATTTTTAATGACATGTCATTATGTTTTTAGTTTCACTAGATTTTTCCCATTTAAAACCCAAATAATTGAATTTCATTTGCACTTTCTATTTGCTGTGTTAATGCCATGTAAATAGAACGTTTCTATGTATCAGTTATCTTCTTAAAATATATCCTAATAGCCTTCCTATGTGTAAGTTCGGATTGTTGCAAAAAGGGAGGGAGGGTGATGGATGAAAGCACTATATACTGTAATAAATTTGCTCTTCCCTTTTTGTAGAGTAGTCTTTATTCGTGTGGACATTAGTCAAGAGACACAAATAGACAAACTTATTGGAGATAGGATTTAAAAGGTGTAGTTTTATGTATATTTAGTTATCCTCTCATTTTCAGCTGAAGAGGTCTTATAATGACATAATTTCAAAACTCTGGGTGCTTGTAGCGTTCATGATTTCATGATATTGTAAAACTTAAACGTACTTGGCCTCAGAAGGTTTAAGTAATCTTTCAAAAGCTGGTTCAAGGTCATAATTACAGATTTTAAGATTCCATTCAATAGTTATTGGAGAATCATTAGACAACTAACTGGTTTTAGGAATTATTAGGTGACTATCATTCTCTACCAACTCTTGCATGATTTCTATGATTGTAATAATCTTCAAATTCATTTAGATAGTTCACAATGCACATTGCCTTTCAGAAGGTTAAATATCTGTTATTTTCTGACTAACCCTTTCTATTATTTTCCAAAATTCTAGACTTACCAATACCAATCACTGTGCTCGAGGGGGGTGAAGTTTAGAGAAGTGTCCACTGTTTCAGGACCATTCCCGTGTGTTAAATTAGGAATTTCAAACTTGGGTCATAGCTTTTACATGTACACCAACATACCACTTGTCACCAACCAAGGACTAACTCTTTATGATTTGGAAATTTACATCATTCAGATTGCTTAAACCCTTAAAAGGTTAGATCCCCTTTTCTCATTCCCTTCTTATCCACATTTACCCAAACCTTCCATGGTTTGGAAGAAACACACCTTTTCAAGGACATTAGGGATGCTTTAATTTCTTAAATTGATTCTTCTGTAGTTTGGAGAAATCTAATCATCTTATTTTGCTTGAACCAAATTGTCCTTAAGAATGTGTTGATATCTTCTATACCATTCTTTGTCTCTTGTATAGCATATTCTGTTTCTGTAAATTTGGATGTTTTTACAATGCTTCTATTGCTTTTAATAGGTATGAATGATTTATCTGATTAGAAAACCTTTTTGAAAGAATCTGATACCATTCAAAATGGTTCATATACTCTGAATTTTTAATTGGCAGTTCCCTCATGGCACCTGTTGTCTAAAGTTGGCTTCTTTACCATGGTAAAGTTGTGGTAAATACTTAAATTATTTGTTCCTGCAGCATCAGTGTTGGTTTTGAGATTACTTTTTAGTTCTTTGCCTGTATTTTCAACTTCCTTTGCCTAAATTTTCAACTTCCTTTGCCTTTTTCTTTTTTCTTTTTTGGTCTAGAAGGTTGGCTTGCCAAATACCTGTTGATCGTTCGAGGAACCTACATGAGCATATGTGAAGGTATAATGCACTTAGAGGTACAATTTGAGTGTGACCAGTGATGAAGTCTTGTGTTTTTCATAGGTAAGGCATAGGTTAAATTTCTTCGGCAGTCTCATATATGAAGCTGGTGCTTCCCTTGTTTGCATAGAAAACCGCATTTCTCTTTTCTATGGGTGTAACTAGCAATCGCACCATAAAAGGCAATGGGTACATTGTCACGTATTGAAAGTTGGATTGATTAGTATTTTATCTATTTTATGAAAATCATCCTAAATTTATTTTGATCTTTTTAAAGGTATATATTCAGATTATTAAAGTTTGACTATCATGCATGCTGTCTTTCAAGGATATAAATGTGTATTTAAATAATCATACATAAGAAGTAAAATTACAAGTTGATTTAAAGAACCACCTCTCATGATCAAAAAAATGGCATAACACATAAATCTATGTCTTGAATATGACTTATATTGCTTACCACTCTCATATGTGGCAGGTATAATTTATAATTTGGCATTAATAGATCAATAAAGGTGAAATTCAACTTTAAGTATTATAAAAGTCAAACAGCCACACCCCATTCTCAATTATGACGAAAATTGGATTAATCAATGGGTGACATGTTCATGATGAGCACCTAATGAATGTTTCACAAAACACCACAATAGGCAATGGTCACTTTGCCCAATACTTTACTCAACATCTTGTTGGTCTTAATTATGTTGGGATTGAATTTGATAGTGCCAAATTTTGCTTGAGTTTTAACTCCTTTATGCACTTAGCCATCATTTTACCCATCACATATAACCAATATGAGATTTTGTTATGGGTCTCCATTCATCAAGTTTGTCTAAGTGTTGTTCTCTGTCCTCTCCCATGTGCCTATCATATGTTGGAGGTTGCAAAAGTCTCAAAAGTTCGAAGTGTCTGGTGTTTATGTTCAATTTCCTAGGGATTGTGCCTATGTTTGACCAAATTAAAACATCAAAACCCTTCATAGTAATCAGATCCACATGCATTCATTAAACCCTTAATATGTTATAATGTTTAAACATGAAAAACAGATAATAGAAACTGAAACAACCAACACCATACACAAAAGAACACCATATTTACGTGGAAAATCCAATGAGGGAAAAACCATGGTGAAGATTAGCTCACAATATAAGTAATTGCAAAATTGGTACAAGGAGGCTCATTGTCAGAATAGGAGACTATCTAGAAAGGCTCACAACTAAAATAAAAAGAAGAAAGAAGAAATAAGATAGAATGTTACACAAAGAACATTATCTCAATGCAACAAAGATTCCACCACAACAGCTCCAATCAACATTAGTAGTCTTCAAGAGATCAAGATACCTTAGCTCATTACATTCAACAATCTTGCATCATAGCTTGCATTGCATTTCACACCTTTCCACTTAAACTCGCATCACAACATTTAACTCTACTCCACACTCTTCATCTCACATCAATTCACCTCGCATTTATACTTGTAAGAGAGGGGGACCAACCACACCAAGACTCCAGGTCACGAAGAGCCAAGAGCAGAGGGCTGCCCTAACTTACCTCAAGCTAATGGGTGTTTAAAACAAGAATCGAGAATGAAGAGCACTCTCGAGTGCTTATGTCACTCTACAGATCCGAAAGTCTAAATGGGGTTAGACGAGTCGGTTTCTAGAGCTCAAATTGCAACTTAGACAAACCTCTGTCCGAGGATAATAGCGCAGGTCTGGGACGATAGTGCAACGCGGTGGCGTCTCTCTGACGTGCTAGCATCCGTACGGCCAGAAAATGTAAAATGCAGTGTAAAACACCAGAAGCCTACTAACTGCCTAGCTAACTAGCTTTAATGAAATAAACAGAGTATGAGAAGTAACTACGTAAAAGATAAAGCAAATAGATGAAGATAAGGGTGACGAATATCAACTCACTAAAGCTCCAGTTCACCAACGAGATCCCCACACACATCCACCTACACACAAACAAGAGAAGGAAAAATGATGGGCCGTATAGGGGTTTGCCTTAGTCAAACCTCCGCTTTGGTGTTTCCACCTCCACGGACAACCAGAAAAGCCACGAAGTAGAAAGTACGATAAAGGAAAGAAGAAAAGAGAGTATTGAACACTACGAAAGATGCTATGCTACTCTATCAAACCACAATGAGAAAAGGAAAGTGATGCAATACCTCCTCCACCTAAAGGCTCTCAAGGCCAATGAAGGGAGAATGCAAGGCAACGAGCTTGAAAAAGTTGACACGGTTGCAGTAGTGACGAAAGGAGGTCTTTCAAGACTCCAAACTTGCAGCTTCTATGGTAGAACAACACGTACAAAGATGAAGTTGATGGAGTAACAAGCTATTGCAATGCTCAATGGAATTGTGAAAAATGCTTGAGAGAATGTGATAGATTGCTAGAAGATGAAGTATTGCTAAGAGGATGAAGTGATAGTGAAATGGATGCATTTGAAGACCAAAATGGGAGAGAATAAGTCATTTTTGAGTTGGTTGGTCACATAGAGGCGTTACAGTTTGTCCCCAATGAGGAGTGTAACGTTCTTGTAGACTACAAAGACAAAAATTTGTCAGGGATGGCAGTGCGCCATGCAGACTTCTGTGCGCTGCACTCGTGTCCCTGACGAAGATTGCCCCACCGACACACACAACACGCAACAAGTGGATGGAAGGCAGGTGGGTGATGTGAAAATCCGCCTTCAAGTTTGATTTTTTTAAGGTGAGGGTATGCAAAAGGGGAATTTACACAAGGGGTGCAAATTTACTCCTATGCATTTCCCCCACTTTAGCGAGCACAAGTATCGATGAGTGTTCGTTAAAGTAGATTGAAGAGTTAAAAATGTATACTTGAATCGTCAAGGAAGCAGACCGTGATCTGACAAACTCGAAAGCACAGGGCAGGAAAATGACTCCACCGATACTCTCTCCTGAGGAGGTTTGAGCAAAAGGACTTTGTAGCTTTGCGGAACTACAAAGTTGAACAAAGTACACCAAAGGCCTGCAGACCGACAATGGACAAATCCCGTAGGATGCAAGCACTTCACAGACCCTTAGACTTGCAAAGAAGGCATTCCCCCAAGTACTCTCTCATGAAGGAAGCTCAATGAAGGGGGGACTCCGCAGAGTCGGACTGGAGAGCAGCTTCACAGGTGCACCTGCAAAGTGACATGTTAATTGACAAATAAAACATGTTAGAGAACAAAGAGTACGCACACAGACAAACAAGCAGGCAGTCACGAAATTGAAAAGATTTCAAAAGGGCCCCTCAGGAACCCTTCAAAAGAAGAGGGCTCCACTCAAGGGACGCGTTATTTGAAAGTGCAAGAATGTTTTTTCGCAAATCAATTCATCATCAAGGAATCCTTTCGAAAGATGTTCACTTCATCAAGGAATTTGAAAGGAAGAAAATGCCCCCTCGTGAAGGGAAGGTCGAGGCTTATCTCGTAGGAAAAGTTGCACCCTCCTCGGAGGAAAGTTCTTCAAGTTCTTTCTTTGCGAACCCATGATGAAGGAAACATGTTCCGCTAGGGGTCCTTATTGAGAATGCGATTTTTGAAAAATTTTGCAAAAAATTTCGAGAAAAGATCTGGTAGTCATCAAATGTGTTTTTTGAAAATCAAAGTTGACATGGTAGCCTCCCCTTAGGGTGGTGTGTGCTAAACGCAAAGGCATGCGACAACTTAAGGAGAGAAAAGAACGAATGAAAAAGTGATGTTGTGGCTCGCAGAACATAACGAGATGTCACCGTGGTGATGTTGTCATGCACACAAGGGACAACAAATGAATACCACCACATCACAACCCAAGCAAAGAAGAGAGAAAGATAGCAAAACAACAAAAAGAAACAATAACAACATGACCAAGGGACACAGGGGCGATCTAATATTTCAGGGTCAGAGCTGCTCATAAATATTCATAAGTATAATAATAGTATATTTATTGAACTGTCATCAACCCCCTACTATATCAGACCATATGAAGAATGCACGAGAAAATAAAGTAAAAATAAAAAAATGGGTCAACATGGAAGGGAAGCCTAAATTCCCCCAACACTTTGCATCGTCCCCAATTATCGAAAATCAATACACATAACAGACGAAGAATGATGATACAAATGGAGGAAGTTTTACGACACATAATCACTCTGGTATCCAAGCACCTACGAGGGTGACAAGGGTCATCCACGAACACATAATGCAAGCACGAGGGAACACATCACAACAATTACACATCTAATCTAAAGGTAAAGAAGAGGCGCCCCCCTAACACTCATCGACCAAGAGGTCGTTTGCTTCCCAATCTAGATCATTATATGGGGAAGACGGACGAGCCTGCAGTGGTGGAATGTTAAGGGGGGAACCCTTCGAACCCCTTGCAACAAGAGCCAAGGAAGGGGAATCTTCGGGGTCTCCTCAACTCAGTTCCTGTGGAGCAAAGGTCAACGATTCCACGAAGATCACTGATAGGGTCGGGACCTCATCCAAGGTGTTAAACATGCACTTCACGAGAGTGCGTGTTACCTGAATGGACGGGGAAGGCGGTGCCCAAGATTCGCTGCTAGGCTCACCAAGTGACTTGGGAGCAGTGACGAACTCAAGGGAAGCCGAAACTTGCTCTGCTTTGTCGAAGGATGTGAACTCCCCACAAATGAGGAAAGAGGCATGAAGGAGGAGGAGAAAACCGTGGTAGACACTATCGAAGTATTCAGCATGTCCACGGGCTTAGGGAATGGCAGGATGTATGAGAGGGACATCAAGAGAGGGGGCTTGATTGAAGGAGCAATAAACACCAACACCCTTTTGGGGTTAGAGGTGTTTATGCTCACAATAGGAGCCAGAAGAACCAAATTTGATTGAACCGAAGTACGAAAGAGGAGGACACAATAGGAGGCCCTGAAACAGGGGTGGTCGACTCTCCTTCCTTCCTCTACGAAGTGACCTACTCAGCCGCCACAACCTTTCGCTGACGCTTGCGCTCACACACAAGGCGGTTCCTGTGACTCTGAGAACTAGAGGCTAAGAGTTGAGATGGGATGGAAAGCTCCTACTCAGCCATTAGAGTGTCCATCATGATCGTTTCCGATGGAGGGAGCAACTCCGGGATGGGAGCAGGAGGGAGAGACTAAGAAGAGGTTGGAGCAATAGCAGGGGAATTAGTTCTATCACCTTAGCGATGGGCCTCTTCCCATTCACTGCCTTGGGAGTAGGAGCGGTAGGAGGTTGAGACATAGAGGATTCCCCATGGGGACCCTTTCTTCTACCATATCAAATGGGCCTAGGCACCATGGGCAGAACAGGAAGTTCAAATGCAAAACGTTTGGGCTTTTGCCAAGTAGGCACCATAGGATTCTCTATCAATTGCTTAGGAACAAAATCTAATGATGTCGTAGCAGGGGGAGGGGAAGCGATAGGCTGGATAGTGGAAGAGGAACCTCAAGAGCTCTTCTCTTCTTCCCTTCTCCGGGCCATGGTGGCATCACTGTCAGCTTTCAAATAGGCCCTATGCAAGACAACATAGGGAGATGGAGGGTATCTCACTTTAGGCATTAAGCATCGTTTCTTGTACTTCTTATAGGTCCAGTACAAGAGGTCCATCCTTGGAGGAAGTGGACCAATAGGTGCAGGCCAAAAGTGATCCAGAGAATAACTACCATGCGCAACCAGTGATTTATAATCGGTGTCATAGATTACATGCACTGAACCCTCATGGATAAATTTTAGACACTTATGCACGATTAATGGAACTGCATTCATAGAGACTAACCAAGGGATACCTAGTGTCACTCTGAAGAGTTTGGACCCCGAGATTACATCAAAGAGAAAGTTCACAGATAGGTCCGATAAGGACCGAGTAGGTGATGCTACCAAGGGGAGGTAAAATAATTCCGTTGTGTATGGATGGTACTTTCAGGTTCGTCGTACCCATCTTTATGCAGGAAATTGATCAACATAATCTCCTCGATAATCACATTCATCTGACATGTCGGGTCAACAAGGATACCTATCACATTGTTTCCATAGATTCGTGCGGGGATGTAAAGAGGAGATGGCTCTCTATTATAACCCATCAACAACTCCTGTGAGGTGAAAGTCACACTAGGGGCACTACTTGCAGGCTGCGTAGAAGGGATAGGTAGATGCAGAAAGGAGGCCATTGTGTACACTAAACAACACTTTGATAGAGCTCCTAAAGGTTTTGTAATTAGATAGTGATCCAATTAAGGTTTCATCCCACGATGCCTATGGAACCTTCCAATTACGCTACTAGGGGTCGCAGGTTGGGTTGCAAGGGGAAATGCCTCACAACACTCACACCTACAATGCTCCTAGGATACAAGGAAAAGAACCTTCAACACCGCTAAACGAAACCAAAATGGTTCACGTTGGGTTCACCAAAAATGTAAGAGAGGGGGACCAACCACACCAAGGCTCCAAGTCATGGAGAGCCGAGAGCGAAGGGCTGCACTAACTTACCTCAAGCTAATGGGTGTTTAGGACAAGAAATGAGAATGAAGAGCACTCTCGAGTGCTTTTGTCACTCTATAGATCTGAAAGTCTAAATGGGGCTAGATGAGCCAGTTTCTGGAGCTCAAACTGCACCTTAGACAACCCTCTATCCGAGGATGGCAGTGTAGGTCTGGAATGATAGCACAGTGTGCTGGCGTCTCTCTGGCGCATTGGCATTCGTACAACCAAAAAATTTAAAATGCAATTTAAAACACCAGAAGCCTACTAACTTCCTAGCTAACTAGCTTTAACGAAATAAACAGAATTATGAAGTATGAGAAGTAACTACGTAAAAGATAAAGCAAATAGATGAAGATAAGGGTGACAAATATCGACTCACTAAAGCTCTAGTTCACTAGTGAGCTCCCTGCACACGTCCACCTACACACAACCAAGAGAGGGAAAAATATTGGGCTGTATAGGGGTTTGCCTCAATGAAACCCCCGCTTTGATGTTTCCACCTCCACGGACAGCTAGAAAAGCCACGAAGTAGAAAGTATGATAAAGGAAAGAAGAAAAAAGAGTATCGAACACTACAAAAGATGCTATGCTACTCTATCAAACCACAATGAGAAAAGGAAAGTGATGCAATACCACCTCCACCCAAAGGATCTCAAGGCCAATGAAGGGAGAATGCAAGGCAATAAGCTTGGAAAAGTCGACATGACCATAGTAGTGACAAAGGGAGGTCTCACAAGACTCCAAACTCGTAGCTTCTCTGGTAGAGCAACACATACAAAGATGAAGTTGATGGAGTAACAAGTTGTTACAATGCTTAATGGAGTTGTGAAAAATGCTTGAGAGAATGTGATAGATTGCTAGAAGATGAAGTATTGCTAAGAGGATGAATTTATAGTGAAATGGATGCATTTGAAGACCAAAATGGGAGAGAATAAGTCATTTTTGGGTCGATTGGTCACACAAAGGCGTTACAATTCGTCCCCAATGAGGAGTGTAACGTTCTTGTGGAATCTAGAGGTAGGAATCTGTTAGTGATGATAGCACGCTGTGTAGACGTCCACGTGTTGCGATCGCATCCCTAACAAAAATTCCCCCATCGACACACACAACACGTGCCAAGTGGATGGAAGGCAGTTCGGTGATGTGGAATTTTGCCTTTAGATTTGATTTTCTAAGGTGAGAGTATACAAAAGGGAAATTTTCACAAGGTGTTCCATGGGGAAATCAAGGACAAACGACCGAAGGGAATTATGGTCTCGACACACCCATTGGTCCTCTGGGTGACCAAAAGAATTCTGGTGAAGGAATTCTTGTTGGAGTATCAACGATTTAGGGTAAATCCCAACATCATGACAATGTTCTTGGCAACGTTTCTTTATATGGGTGTCTCCAAAACCAAAAACAAGAAGCTATGCCAGATGGTTTTCCAAAATTCGATGCTTGGTGAGATAGATGAAGCCCTGAACAATGTGGATGACAACTTGCTCATCCTGATGCCGCAAAACTATTACATGACATTGGGGAATGGGGTGGAAGTTTGAAAGTTTCCACTAGTGCGTACTGTGAAGCTAAATGAGATAGAGAAGCGAAGGGGAGAAATTGATCGAAGCATCTTCTTCCTGATGCGTGTTGCTAGAACTGCCATGGCTCTAATGGAGGGTTGGGTACAGGAGTACATGGGCGAAAGCACAAAGTTGGGTCCACGAAACCTGGAAGTTTTTGCCTTAGCCGAAAAAATGAATCGGCTAAGCAAAAACGGGATTTCGATTTTTAAGAACGGGATCTTGAGTTATACAAATCAAGATCTTGTTATGGTTCGAGATCCCGAGCCTGAATCGAAAACGGGATCCCGTTTTCTAGAGGGTCCCGAACCGGCGGAGAGGAAACGGGATCCCGGTTTGTAAATAACGGGATCCCGATTTGTAAGAATTGGGATTCCATTTTTTACAAACCGGGATCTCGTTTTGTAAGACTATTTATTTTTTTAAAAATGAAGAAAACTTCATTTTCTCCTGCACGCACGAGATCCCAGTTTGTGAGCAACAGTGACTGCCAGAAGACCTCCAGGTACCCACACTCTTCCTTTTTTTTTTTGCGTTTTTATTTAAAATTGAAATGGTTGTTAAATTTACTGTTTCTAGCATGTTTATTTCAAATTTATTTCCATTTTAAGCATTTTATTTCATGTTATTTTTGAAATAAGAAATTTTAGAAATAGATTATAAAATACGTCAAATTGTGAAGATTTTCAATAGAAACAAAAAAATAAAACTTGAATTGTATTTTAGAAACAAAATTTAACTTTTGAAACTTGAATTATTTGATGAAACAAAAAAAAAATAATTTCAAAACCCTAATTGAAACGAAACAAAAAAATTGCATTTCAAAACCCTAGAAATTGAAATAAATTGAAAATTTGCCATCAACTATTTTAATTCTTTTGCATTGTTTAAATGTTTTAAATTTGATTTGCATTGTATGGATAAAATGATATGTTAAATTTTAGTTTCAATGTCAAATTATAATTAGATTAGAAAAACTTTCCATTTTTTGTGAAATGAGTTAATTATTGCTATATGAATTTTCATTTAGAACTATCTTTTATATGTATTTTGATAATTAATTTTAGGTCAAATAATCAGTCTATTCTAAATCTAACTTCATCTAGGGTCTATTCAAAACCTTAAGTGAGGATTAAATTGAAAATCTAGCTTCATCTAGGGATCTAGGGTTCTTGAATTGAAGTTGAACTACTTAAGAAGAAATGTGGTATTTCGATGAAACCTTTTGTGAATAATGATCAAGTGTAATTAAATGATAAAATAAAGACAATTGAATGCCTTCGAATACTAAGCAAGTTCAGTTGGCTCATAATGTTTTAGTAAATGTGTAAGGGATGGAAAATTTTGAATTTTAATTTTAAAATTTTAATGATTAAATCCATGGTTTAGGATTTACCATATGTACTTAGAGTATTGGTCTAGGATTTAAATTTTTGCACTAGTTACCTAGACACTAAATAATCTAAATATTTTTGTTTTCTAAGTTCTTTTAGGTTCTTTCAATTACAAACAATCTAAAATAAAATACTTTCAATTCAACATTAACTAATTTTATATTATACATGTTTTATATCATAAAATTCATTTAAGTGAGTTCAATATTAATGAAAAAAATATTAAATAAAATAATCTTATATTCAATTAAAAAAACATCCAGTTAAAATATACATCAAACTCAATCTTAATCACACATAATTATGTGTTTCTATTATGGAAATAGTCAATCTATTCATAAAATAAAAAAATATTCATAAACTAGGCACTAACTTGCAAGTCCATTATTCCAAGGGCCACCCAAACTTCATCCTAAGTTCGTTAAACTCTAAGCCCCGAACTCTAAAATCTAAACCCTCAACACTAAAGCATCCATTTTGTCTTAGGAACTTATAATCAAATTTATTTGCCTTAAGCAACTCCACCAAATTTGATTCCCTTAAGCCATGTCATTTTGTCGTAGAACCTTACTACAAAGATCCCCTTAAGCCAAATTTGATTCCCTTAAGCCATGCCATTTTGTAGTAGAACCTTACTAGAAAGATCCCCTTAAGCCATCGTATTACCGTAAACCCTAAAATCAAAACTATAAACCCTAAACAGGCTAAAGACATCATTTTTTCACCAAATTTTATTCACTTGAGCCATGTCATTTTGTCCTAGGACCTCACTAGACATAGATCTCTCTAAGCCATCCTATCACCCTAAATCGTAAATCAATGTCTTAAGGGGTCCTAATATGACATTTCTTAATGGGATGAAAGAAGTTTTTAAAATTTGGTGAAGTTGCCCAAGGCAACCAAATTTAACAATAACAAGATTGATCTAGATTATAATATGGATGATATTTGAAACAAGACCTATCTCAATCAATTGTTCCACAATAAAATGTTCTTCACTAAAGCATTCATTTTGTCTTAGGACCTTAAAATCAAATTTGGTTGCCTTAGGCAACTCCACCAAATTTGATTCCCTTAAGCCATGTTATTTTGTCCTAGGACCTCACTAGACATAGATCCCCTTAAGCCATCCTATCACCCTAGATCATAAATCGATGTCTTAAGGGGTCCTAATATGACATTTCTTAATGGGATCAAATAATTTCTTAAAATTTGGTGAAGTTGCCCAAGGCAACCAAATTTAACAATAACAAGATTGTGCAAGATTATAATATGAATGATATTTCATGATCTAGGTTGGTTAGTTGAAACAAGACCTATCTCAATCAACTGTTCCACAAGAAAATGTTATTCACTAAAGCATTCATTTTGTCTAAGTTCTTTTAGGTTCTTTCAATTACAAACAATCTAAAATAAAATACTTTCAATTCAACATTAACTAATTTTATATTATACATGTTTTATATCATAAAATTCATTTAAGTGAGTTCAATATTAATGAAAAAAATATTAAATAAAATAATCTTATATTCAATTAAAAAAACATCTAGTTAAAATATACATCAAACTTAATCTTAATCACACATAATTATGTGTTTCTAGTATGGAAATAGTCAATCTATTCATAAAATAAAAAAATATTCATAAACTAGGCACTAACTTGCAAGTCCATTATTCCAAGGGCCACCCAAACTTCACCCTAAGTTCGTTAAACCCTAAGCCCCGAACTCTAAAATCTAAATCCTCAACACTAAATCATCCATTTTGTCTTAGGACCTTATAATCAAATTTATTTGCCTTAGGCAACTCCACCAAATTTGATTCCCTTAAGCCATGTCATTTTGTCGTAGAACCTTACTACAAAGATCCCCTTAAGCCAAATTTGATTCCCTTAAGCCATGTCATTTTGTAGTAGAACCTTACTACAAAGATCCCCTTAAGCCATCGTATTATCGTAAACCCTAAACAGGCTAAATACATCATTTTTTCACCAAATTTTATTCACTTGAGCCATGTCATTTTGTCCTAGGACCTCACTAGACATAGATCTCTCATCCTATCACCCTAAATCGTAAATCAATGTCTTGAGGGGTCCTAATATGACATTTCTTAATGGGATGAAAGAAGTTTTTAAAATTTGGTGAAGTTGCCCAAGGCAACCAAATTTAACAATAACAAGATTGTGCAAGATTATAGTATGAATGATATTTGAAACAAGACCTATCTCAATCAATTGTTCCACAATAAAATGTTCTTCACTAAAGCATTCATTTTCACTTAGGACCTTAAAATCAAATTTGGTTGCCTTAGGCAACTCCACCAAATTTGATTCCCTTAAGCCATGTTATTTTGTCATGATCTAGGTTGATTAATTTACAGTTTAGGGTGGTAGGATGGCTTAAGGGGATCTATGTTAAACTCTAAACCGTAAACCCTATAACATTCATAAATTGTCTAATATTAATAGTTAATTTTTTTTTCATTCAAGATACTTGCCTTAGACATAAATGAGGCTTAAAACTTTATTTTATCATATGTATTCAATTAGGCCATTTATATTGAATGGTTTAAGGGTATAAATCCTAAACATGTATCTTACATTTTGAAATTACAAATCTAATGCAGGTTCACTCATATCTTCTAGATATCACATGGATCGATTCAATAATATCCGCAATCAACCTCCACACCCTCCATCTCCACCACCTTCACCTCCACCTCCACCCACTCCACCTCATAACCCCCCACCTCCACCACCTGAAATCGATGGTGCTCGTTTGCAAGCACGAATCAATTCCAATGTTAGAACCATCCAAGATCAAATCAACATTATTCAAAATGAAGAATTTGTCGCACCACCTGTGAGGATGATTGCATCTAGGATGCAAACCATTGTTGATGCTGTCAGGGCTATGGATGGGATCTTAGATGAGCATCGACAATGGCTAGAGGAGAGGAGAACTTCTGATTCTGAAAAGGAAAAACGCAAATAAATGAAGAGATGCAGTCCAAAGCCACAATAGTTTTTAAATTAAGACAATGATCTTAAATAGTTATGAATTTATGAATTTGGTGAACGATGGATATTTTGTGTGACGTGAATTTATGATTTTGGTTCTAGATGGATATTTTTAGATGGATGGTTCTAGATGGATATATATACATGCGTTAGACATAAAATGAGCTTTTTGTGAATGTTTCTATTTTATTGTTTACTATGTACACATGTATTAATATTGCACATATAGTTGTTAAATTTTGAAATTTGTATGTACATAGTTTACTTTAATGATGTATGCATGCAAATTATGCATGGTATTTTTTATTTTAAATGTATGTATGTTATATGCATGGTATTTTTTAATTTTAAATGTATGTACATAGTTTACTTGATCAAGTTCAATCAATGTATATGTGTGTTTCAATTTTATATGGTCTTAATATATGTATACATGTATCATATTTAAACAAATTTGCATGTGTGTTTCAAATTTAACTATTTCTTGTAATTTTTTAAGTTTGTATGTTAATTTAGTATAATTTAATGTAGGTGCACACTTATATCTCATATCATGGATGATTTTAATATTGATGATATCATCAATCCACCAGCTCAACCACCTTCACCTACCCCTCCACCTCCACCTCCACCTCCACCTCCACAACCTATTGCATCTGATGAGGCTCACTTATGAGCACACATAAATGATTAGGTTGGATCAATACAAAATCAAATCAATGCTATGCAGAGTCAAGCATTGATTCCACCCCATGTTAGACATTTTGCATCTGCAATGCAAAACGTTGTGGATGCCATCAAGACCATTGATTCTGATCTAGATAGGCATAGATGAGACAGAGAACAAATGAACCAATTTTATGCTGATGGTCTCTCTTATAAAGAAATATTAGACCTTAAAATAACGAAAGCCCACCTAGCCCCCTACTTTCTCGACCCCGTTACTCGACAGCCCATTCCTGCGAACAAATCTAGAATATCCATGAGGTGGTGCATACATCCACAGATGAGTGCACATTTTTGGGATCGATGGTATATGGTTTTTGATAGTCCCCCACATGCTAATTGGGAGTGCCCATTGTATTTTTTGAGGAAATTATATGTAGAGTTTGTTATGGGGCACAAGCCCAATTATTTTGATTTTAAATAATTTCAGGGTGTTGGTGGCGGCATGCCACAATAGAGGTTAGGGGCAAGGGTTGATCCCCAACGCCCTTTGCATGCACAACCCCTTGTTGTTGCTCCTGGTCCTCCCGTTCCTACACCTATGCATCATCGATCTATGGTCTTGAAATTAGGTTCCCTTAGTACACTCGCAGGAGACCTTGATCAGCATGCTTCTGCGATAGCGGGTGGGGAGCATAGAGATGATGATAGAGGAGTGTTCTATGGAGCTGGTCTGAGTACCACTCCAGGAGTGTCGAGGCCCATCCCACATGTATGTACTAGTTGCCATCAACTATGCTATGGACCTGATCAGGCCACACCTAGTTCGGGTGGATGTGGAGATTCTGGTGGTTCATTTGGTCACATTAGTTCATTTGTAGAGTTTATTACAAGAGGCGAACATCCTGAGGACACCAGTACACAGGTATAAATATGCATCTACATGTTCATTTTATAAGAATTTTGATGAATGTATATATCAAAGTAAATTTTGCAATACATTTTAACAATCAAATTGTTTGGTGTATAGACTATAGTAATAATGGGGCAATCATCCGTTCCAGGAGTACATACATCGACACCAGTCCTAATCGGCAACCCTTATGGGGTATTTTGATTTCAATTTTTTAAATTATAAATGAAATGATTTTTAACTTGAGTTTTAAATTTATAATAGAATAACATATATGTTTGAAATATTAATGTTGGTTTAGGCAAGTCAATCGGCTTCCACGTCGATTCCACCCGAGGGGTTGTCGAGCACTCCTCCACTATCGACTGTCATAGACCAGGGGCAGGTACATTTATATTGTAAATTATTTAACTTATAGTAGTATAGTTACAATTATGAATTTTTAATTCACTATATCTATGAAATGTGCATGTACACTTGAAAATATTATAACCTTGTGTTACATGTGTCTACATGTCTGTCTAGGTTGATACCACAATCAGAATGGGCATCGGGCAAACATTAGATTTTGCGGTTACTCGTGAGGCCTCTGATTTTTAGGTTGTTTAAATAAATTTCTACACAAAATGTGCAAACTTGAATATATATATATATATATATATATATATATATATATATATATATATATATATATATATTTACCTAATTCAAGTATGTACATGCTTTAACTTTGATCTTGTAGGACTTTGTTAGTGCGACTTTTAGCCCTGACCCAGACATAGTTACACCTCCAGGAGGGCATGCAGAGCAGGCTCCAGATCAAATGGTAATTTAAATTTTTTATTATATTTAAATTCAATTATAAATTATATATTGTGAATATATAACTAAATAATTTTAAATTTCAAATTGAATATTAATATAATTTGAGCTAATACATGTTTTAAATTCTTTTTCTTTTATAGCATGTGACACAACTAGTAGTTGAGAATGTACAAACATGTCCTGCAGAAGAGGGTGCACAACCTATGGATATGGTACAATTAAAATATGATAAATTATAAATTAATTTCAATTAAATCATTTTTAATTGTAGACTTGTGCATATAATTTCAACTTTTTTTGTTTTGTTTGTGTAGATTGATTCAGAGAATGTAGAGGTTGCTTCAGGTGCAGTAGAGCATCCAAACCCAGATATGACAGTAATTTAATTTTAATATGATGAATTATAAATTAAATTGTCATTAAATTGTTTTTCATTGTCTTACATATGATTTCATCTTTCTCTTGTAAAGAGTGTTTTAGGTCATCTGCATAGTTTGCATGGCACGAAGAGGTCTCTTGATTATAGAGACAATACATGACCTAGAAACATGATTTTGTGGCTTATATTTGTTTATTTTGTGGACTATATTTTTGGTTTGTCACGTACTCTATTGGACTTTATAATTCATGGTTCTTGAGTACTTAGTTGGACTTTAGTTCATGGGTTGTACTATGATGGACTTTTTTTCATGCACTTAATATTTTTACATAAATTATGGACTTTATTATTGTTTGAAATTTCAATTTACACATATACATTTATGCATTTTATGTTCATAGTCAAGATATTAATATAGGACATTAATGTGAAATTAAATATAAATATGAAATTAAAGTTGAAATTAATAAGACATTTTAATATTTATAGTTTATAAATTTAGTGATCTCATACATGATATGTACATTCAATAATTAGCTATAATTAGTCAATGAACTTATTCAATTCACGTCAATCAATAATTAGTCAATAAATCATAATTTACGATGTCTTTAGGGGATGTCTTAAGGGTTAATAATAGACATCCTTTAATAATAGAACTCCTTAAAAGGATGTCTTAAGGGTTCATAATAAAATGTCTTAAGGGGTCATAATACAAAGTCTTAAGGGGATGTCTTAAGGGTTCATAATAGAACGTCTTAAGGGGATGTCTTAAGGGTTCATAATAGAATGTATTAAGGGTTCATAACATAATGTATTAATGGTTCATAATACAATGTCTCAAGGGGATGCCTTAAGGGGTCATAATACAATGTCTTAAGGGGTCATAATACAATGTCATAAGGGGTCACAATACAATGTCTTAAGGGAATGTCTTAAGGGGTCATAATACAACATCTTAAAGATATAATTGATTTAACAATAATGTATGCATGAAATTTAGTGATTTGAAGACATACAAGGACATATATTTACATATATGTTATCTCAAAACAATGTTTACAAAATTTGGATATGCCATCTCAAGAACATCTCAAACTCATGCCCAGAATGTACTAGGTCTTCACACCGCCTAATATCAAAAAGGTACAAGAAATATCAATGAAATCATCAAAACATAAATAATTTAATTTATATAAAACTAACTATATGTACACAACTCAAGTACCTGCATTTAAAAGTATTCCACACGTGTGTAGGTTGAATCCATGCATCCTCTCTTTTTTGTTTCAAAGTATGAGATCAATGCAATGATGGCTTAAGGATACAAAAAAAGGATAATAAATCAATTTAAACTATTAATGTACAAGCAATATCATATGTAATCAAAACATGTATTTAAATATATTTTTACTAGTAATTACCTCTATTTAAAAAGACAATATAAAACTTAAACTATATTTACTTGTATTTACTTATTCCATTGTACCATCTGCATCCTCTCTTTTTTCTAATGCATCTATGATTGTCTCATGCTCTTCCATAGAAATTGTCCATAACACTTTATTTGCAGGTCTTCCGCGATACCGATCTAGTTTTATATTTGTTGCCACCACCAAATGTGAATAATGTATAATTTTTTTTATGCAGTTCATAATCTTCGAATGCAGGTAGACCATTCTTCCTTGCTAGGTATTTTCATAGCCAAGTGCCAACAACTACAACCGATTCTATTGGAAAATATGAAAACAATCATCATATAAGTTCTCAAATATTTCTTAATGAGATGAAAAACTTGTTCTAAAATATTGTTTAAGGGGATCAAAAAAATTGTTATCAAAATTTGCTTAAGGGCATGTCTTAAGGGGATCATGGTACCTGTTGGATAATGATAGCCATCATCATCTTCTCGAGGTGATATTAACTTATGTTTACTCTCCACAGAACGAGCCAACCAATATTCTGTTTGCTCTTCATTCCCCTCAGGTGCAACAACAGCATACACATGTCCTGCAAACAAAAATTGATTTAATAACTTGCGCATATCAATATAAAAAAAATAGTATTACAAAATAACTTAATAAAGCGAAATTAAATGAAATAAATTGAATTAAATTACCTTCTTGTACAAGGTCTGAAACACGGTCATGGTCTTCAGATGCAAACACTTGATCATTTTCTTCAATAGTTCTTTCATATTGATCATGTGCTTGTGAAGGTGTCAACGATATTTGTTCCCACTTTTCAACCCATTATGTATTTTCACATGCTTCCCAATCTCTTGAGATGCAAAACTGGAAAAAACATGCAAGCTCCCTTGACCAGATAGTCCATGTGCTTGCTGTCGAACTCCTAAACGAATGCCATTTATTAGATCCACTAATTGTCTCACAGTCAACTCTAGGTACAATGTTATCTTCTTCAACCAACCAAAAGAATTGATGAACTCTAGAGTACTCACTCAAACCAGGTGTAGATAATATTGTATTACACCAATCGACAATCCCACGTGCATCTTTAAATTTTATTGCATCTTCAAATTTTAATTGTTCTCTAGCAAGAATTCTTTTGACACACGCACCAGCTCCATCATGTTCTCCTTTACCATGCCCAGCTTCAAAAAAACTCCATATATGTTGGACATTAAGTTCTTTGTGAATCCTATTTAACCAATAGAACATTCGAGCATTTTTGAACTGCCCTATACAATTATCTGACCATATGAGGTGTTGTTTCATATGGATTCCTCTCTCTTAATTTTTTGTAAAATATACTGAAACAGTATTGAACAAACTCTGATGAGTGTAATCGGTTGTCACTCAAATAAAAATGATCCTCCCTCATAACTTTTCTATCATCCTCAGTGCTATTATTTGCATGTCTATAAACAATATGGACAAACATAGCTACTTGCACTGAATTATAATACTGTGATTGAATTTCTTCTTACGGAGCTAGAGTATAATTTTCTACAAAATCAACCACTGAAAGTATAGTACCAATTGGAAATGTGTTCTACATGCACGAAATTGGCCATCAAGCCATCAAGCATGTTGAGAGTGCATGATATATTTTGGTACTATCTTATTCTTAAATTCACTCATGAATGCATGCACACTAACTTTTTCTGTAACTAAATCACAACGCTTTCCTATTTTTCCATCTTTTAAAGAATAGTGAACATTCTTAAATATTTTAACTTCTACTAATTGTTGTCCAAAATCATTATCAACACTTTCATGCATACAAATTCCTAAGAATGAAAGGTTTCTACAGTCAATGCATTGTCTAGAAATACAAGAACTTAAATAAAACAATTTACCATTAGATCTTTCACAAAACAAACTTGAAATAAACTCCCTTATTGCTTCAGGTGGCATATTAATACCGCATTCCTATATAATCATGTTAGTATGCAAGGTACAACGTATATATCGAAAAACATCATAAAAATAACGAAATTGAACATGTGTTTTACAACAACAAGATATTTGTTGCTTATTAATTTTTACATACCACGGTTTACATTTTTCAAAAGACCTTTGACTTATTTTAATATTACCGGGTAACACTAAATCACCACAAATTTTTTTATAAAATTCAGTTTGTGTTGTATCTAATAAGTGTTTTGGGTGAGGATCGCAAACTTTGGACCCCACCCTTAATTTTAAAACATCTCTAGCATTAGATGAAGCCCTAGTATTTTCATGCCAATATTTTTCAATCAAAGATTTAATTTCAACATTCAATTTCATATCAGACTTCAGGAGTCGACCACTGAAACTCCAACATTGGTTGATAGGATCATTTTCTATAATTATTCTTCTTTTTGCCGCTCTTAGCAATATTTTAGGATGTATTTTTAAAACTTCACTAATATTTCTTACCATTCTTTTATTCAAAGTTGCTTTATTAACTATAGTAGTTGTTATAGCTCTTCTTGCTGCATTTTTATCTTTAGATCGACTATTTTTTCCAATCGATTGAATGGCACTAGCAATAGTACACATAGCATGTTTCAATGATTGATCTTTTCTTTTTGGTTTAACAAAAAAGCCTAACCTTTTCATTATTTTCCTCTTTTTTTGCATTCTCATCAATTGCATCATTAGTTGACATTGAATTGTAAGTTTTTTATGATAAAAGAATTCGTTGTATATTTTATTTGCATGCGTTCTTATCTGCCTCCAAGAAATTTGACCAAGAAGATTATCAAAAACACCACTTTCAATTTAAAAAAAAATATTTTCATTAAATTCAACATCACATTCTAGATTTTCATGTTCAATTTCATTTTCATTTTCAACTTCAAAACGATTTACATTTTCATCTTCATTTTCATCTTCAATTTCATTTTCATTTTCAACTTCAAAACGATTTACATTTTCATCTTCATTTTCATCTTCAATTTCATTTTTATTTTCATTTACATCAACAAAACGGTTTTTGTTTTCATTTTCAATAACAAGATTATTCTCAATTTCATTTTCAACAAAAGGATCATTCTCACTATCATTTTCAACAAATTCTATAAAAGTTTCATCTCTCTGAATATTATCAATGTCAACATCGTTAAGTCCAACATCTTGTAAAATTTCTACATACGAATTTACAAATTCACTAACATGTGGATTTGAAGACGTACCTGGATTTGTGCATATTGAAACATTATCCATAGCATTGAAAGAGGGATTTGAAGACATAGTAGGACTTGATTGTATAATCATATTCTTCTCCAAATTGACTTCTTGCAAATTCGCTTCATCTACAACCATGGTCTCCTGTATGTTTGCATCTTCAATAGTTGTGGAATTGGATGCTCCCCAATCATTCATTGATTTAATTCTCATTCTTCTTTCTCTTTGTCTCTGTCTCTCCTTTTATTTGTTTGCTTCAATTTCTTCAGGAGTCAATGTCTTCCTCCTCTTATTACAAAATTTATTTCCCATGATTATAAAATTCGCAAGCACAAATGAATGTAAATAGTGAAATTCTTCAAAAAATCCGATTCAAATTGGAAGTTGAAGACCTAAAAGGACTAAATTCTTCCTTTTGTGTTCCTCAAAACAAGTAGAAAATTAGCACAATTCTACTTTAAAACTAATTTCTTGATGCCTCCTTTGAAAAAATTTATCAAAAAAGCAAGTCACCACCTGTAAAAAAAATGTTCAATGAAAAAAATAGAGCAATTTTACTGTTCTCGGCCGTACATGTGAAGTTGTAGACTTCACAATAAAAATTGACATTATTTAAAAAAACATAGTTGACAGAGAAACGAGATCTCGTATCTTTAAATACAAATCGGGATCCCGTTTTTTTTAATTTGAATTTTTTTTGGCCTTGTGGTCGGGTTTTTGCTTTGGATTTTGGTTCGGAAAAAGTGTTGGGAGTCCGAACCTATGCCTTCAAGCTAGTTTGACCTGCAACTTGAAGGTTCTAACAATGTTAGCGAAAAAAATCGAGTTTGGACATATGGCTGACGACTTTTTTTGTAGAATTTTTTAACGAAATTAAAACCCATTTTAGATGAGACAATGCAAATTTCAAATATGTAATTTTTTGACAATTGGATTGTTTTTTCTATTTTTCAATTAATTTATGATGAAATTGGTCCATAAACTTTAAATATCAATGTTTTTTACTATTTTAATAACTTTTGATCAACATAACATTTTGACGAACAGATTGCACAAGGGCAAACTTCAGACAATTCTTTTCAATTTAAAAAAAAAAAATGCAAAAATTGATAACTTTAGGTCATCTTATGCGTGTCGTACACGATGATTTTTCTAAACGTCAAATATGCCTGATAAAAAATTAACAAAAAAAAAAAAATCAATAAAAAATTACAAAAAAATATCCGGGGCACGCTTGAGTGAGTTACAAGTCTTTTCCCAAAAGGATTTAGAAAAATATGATAATTTTAGTCAAAATATCGATGTCGTACACGTGCATGGTATGGTAAAAAAAAATGACTTTTTAATAGTGGTTTTTACAAAATCCTATTGAAACTCAATTTGTACAATGTGGGTATTGAAATAAATTACGTATTTGGAAACTAGACTCTGAGTACTACATTTTATGATTAGTGACTTTTTTGAAGATTTCATCTCTAAGTGCTTCAAATTTTAAGGTCAAATGTGTCAAACTCTGAAAATCAGAGAAAACACTTCCACTTTTTGGCCAAAAAGTGGACTCAACTTCTTGCCAGCACCCACATGGTGGTTGAAGGACTGGAGGGGAAGGTGTGTGCCAAGGATGACGAGGTTTAGGAGCTGGGGATCAGGGAAGAATGGATAGAGAATGATTTCTGGAACATGGAAGAAAAGGCCAACCACCCTACTCACCATGCGTGTGGTGCTGATTGCCCTATGGTAGTAGATGCACTCGAGGCCAGGAAGGATGTGGGTGGTTGATGATGAGGGAGACTAAAATCTAGGGTAGTCTGTGAAAATTTGTTTTTTGTAATTAAATCTATGATGTGGGTCAAATAGTGTCTATATCTATGTACTCAGTCCATGGTCGTTTTGTATATATGGGCCAACCTGCAATGAAACTTTTTGGATTTGCATCTATGGGTGGGGGTTGGAAAGACAATGTGTATTTAGGATAGGGTCTCTTCGAACCAGGATGGTCTTGGAGTTGTTTTTGTGCAAAGATAACAAACATTATACACACATTCTTTGATCAATACAGGGTGTTGCCCCTTAGCAACTATTTAACTATAAAAAAAATTCCCATAGTGGATAGGAATGAAAAGTGGAACAAAAAAACTTAACTAGGACCCAAATCAACTCTTACACACCACACTACGTCTTCATTAATATTTAAACATCTTCTAATGTAGTGTAAACACCAAGTTGGCTGTTACCCATGCAAACATCATTAAACTTTGAATTACACGCTTCCTCAAATCCAAAGATGACTTGCAAACCACATGCCATGCTTCATAACAATCTAGAATATTCTTGTATCCTCCTAAAATCCATTAAAATCCTTCACAACAACTTGCATTGTCAGAATGTACATGCCTAGTACACTCAAACTACATTGCCAAACATTACAACTCTACAATCCAACTTCCGGCGTAACAAACCACAAATCCTCTTGACATAGGCAAGAGATCAACATTATCAACACACCTTCAAAATCACAAGACTTGAAGAACAACTTGTAGTGTAGTAAAATGCATACCCTTGCATTTTCACACTTGTTTGGGCCTGCCTTGCTTTATTTATCTTTCTTTATGGCTTAATTGGTCCTACTTTATGTCCACAAGCCCTATGAATGACATATTTTTTTGGTTAATCCTAACATTCTCCAAAGCATCTCTGATCCCCTAATGACTCTCATTGGCGTGTCATTGATTTCTTGTCGGGACTAAGATGCCACTAAGGGTGTCTTTGTCCCCCCGAGGTCCTAGGACCCTAATTTTGAGGCATCTATTTTGGGCCCCTTTTTGGTGTTTGTGCCCCAAGTTTCATCACTTGGGACTAAGTCGCCAACTAGGGCATCTTAGTCCTCGAGTTATTTTCAGGATTTAATTTTAAATCTTGGTAGGATTTAACCTCCTTTATTCTTTGAATTCATATGTCGGCTTGGTGTGATATGATTTCGGGATATTAAGCATAGACAAGTATAAATACAAGGTTCCCTCTCTCAATTTCTCCTAACAAGATATCTAAGCATTCCTAAGGAAAATTTATGAGATCAAGTCCATTCAAGAGCAATTCATCAAGAAATTGGAGCCATCATCAAGTTTCAAGCATCATGTCAAAGATCATTCTTGCATCATGTGTGTTGTTGTGCTAACATTTGTGATGTAGGGTTTTGATTTAAGCAAACATTTCAAGTCCATATCTATGAAGCATTTCAAGATCCATGTCCATTGCAACCATTGCACACAAGTTTGCAACCTTTGCAAGGGTTTGGTGAGTTGTAACATTTCATGTTGTTCATTCACCATTTCCTTCATCATTTCTATTTCATTTCAAGGTTTAATTACCAACAAGGGGTTTGACCAAGGCAAACCCCCATTCACTAACAATCAAATTTTTTTTCCATCTTGTCCATTTGTGTTTGTAGATCTAGATTGAATACTTGAAGATCACTTGGAATGCAAACTTGTCAAAGTTGCAAAGTTGCATTGTCAAAGTTTTCATCTTCACGGAAACTCGCCTATAGGTCAGATTCGACTGTTTCAGAACCTGAGATCCGAGGAGAAGCAATTGCAGATTTGGGAGCTCAGGACCACATTCACACTTTTCATAAATTCAGATCGAGACTAAGATGGGAGTAAAGGCATCTTAATTCTCCAGGTGGAATCTTTCAGTGATTTTTCAGCATTCTGTTCCGTTATTCAAAGATTTTGTGTTTGCCCCGAAAAACAGTAGCGGGACTAAGATGGGAGTAAAGGCGTCTTAGTCCTCCAAGGCATATTTTGGCAGTTTGTTTGGATTTCCAGAATCCTTTTGGAATCTACAGGTTTCCCAAGTACATATACCCTAACTTGGAGTTAGTCATTTTTAGTATTAAGAAGCTTTAATTCACTCATTTTAAGTATTTTGCATATCACAGTGTGTTTTCAAACATTATATTTTCCAAGCATTTGCTTGGTGGTGAACCCCTTAATATGATAGAACACCCCCTCCTATGTCCTCCTAGTTGTGTATTGGCTCACCTTGAGAGGTTGATAGTTAATCCTATTAGGGTTCTTAGGACATATTCGAATGAACTAGGTAGAGTAGGAAGGCAATCCACCTTTCCCACTTTTCCCTATTGTTCATTTTGGTGAACTTGAATTTGTTTGAGCACTCTTCATTTTTTGTTTTGGAGTCCTTTAGAGTCCTAGATTTAGATTGCATTCATTGCATTTTGCATCTAGGGTTTCTTGCATCTTGCATTAGTGAAATTACATTTAGGGTTTCCTATCTTTGCATTAGTGAAAGTGCATATAGGTTGTTGTTTTCCTTTCTTGCATCATTACATTTCATTGCAAAACTGAAAAGTGCATTGTTCATCCTCTTAATTGTATTTAGAAACATTATTCTTGCATTGAAAATTGAAAAACTGCATTTCAAATCTTGCATTCAATTGCTTGTTAGGCATTGGTTTCCTTTGCCTTTGTTTGCATCATTTTCTATTTCCAAACATTAGGTGCCTGTGTAGGCAACTTGAGAAAGTTGTTTTCAAGCAAAAATTTGTTGTTTCTCTCACAAAAAACTCTGCTAGGACTTAAATGCCCTTACTGGCGTCTTAGTCCCTCTCAACTTTTTCTACTTATAATCATCTCCTTGCTATTTGCTTCCTATTTTAGCCTCTGAAATTGCTAGATCTCATGAGGAGGACTAAAACATCCTTACTAGCGTCTTAGTCCCTGTTGAATTTGACTCTCCAATTTTCAGGGTTTGAAATTGTTGTTATGTGTTTCTGTGGGATGCTTTCAGTTTGTTGTTTCAATTTCCAAAATTGTTGTTATTCCAATTTCTTTCATTTCAAGTGTAATTGCACGCATAGGAGATTGTGTTCACTACATTTTCTATGGTTTATTCCTTGTATGAGCTGTAGTACTTGGTATCTTATTGCTAGTACTATGGTTAGACGAAGTGCGAGACTCATGGAATCCCGCGATAAAACACTCGTTGTGGATCTTGGGTTATCAAGCTCTCTTACTTTTGGTATTGGCACTAGTTCACTAGGTATGGACCATACCTTTGACACCTCCTTTTCCATGCCTACCTTACCTACAAGCGGTTTTCCAAGTGTTCAAACAATGGTCGATCATATTCCTCAAGAAAACATAATGAAAATGCATGAAGACGTAGCCCATTTACAAGATAGTGTGAGTACTAAAAACATTTCCAACACTGTTATACCTACCATAGATAGTATTCATCACATGATGAAAAGTGATGAAGGACTGGAAGAACTGGTCCCTCTTCAACCATAGCATCTATGCCCACCTACATAACTCCTCAAGTGACCATAACAATGCAACCAACTAGCAATATCCCTCCTACCTCACACATTTCCACTAGTGCTCTTTATACTTATGTGGCATCTAATCTCATACCTCCCCCCACAAGAAATCCATTCATTTTTCCTTCCAATACATACACCTCATCACCATATTCACCTCCATCTCACACCACAAGCAATGATCCTATCATTAACCATCTCTTACAAATCATTTCATCCCTTCAATGCCAAGTTTCTACCATAAATTAAAATCAAAATTGTCCACCTTCATACTATGTCATGAGTAATCCATTATCCTTGGAGATGTTGAGAACTCCATTGCCACAAGGTATAGAGATGCCTAGATTTGAGAAATATGGAGGAAAGGGAGATCCTACTAATCATGTCAATGCCTTCACCGCTTTGTGTAGTGATTTTATCCTTAATGCTAAGGAAAAACAAAAATGAAAGGTTAAGCAATTCCAATACAATAAATTTAAATCTAACCTATGCTAACAACAAAGAACAATGGAATTAAAAAACATAAATAAAAGAATTAAATAACAATCTCACCAAATTCTTCATCCATTCCATGAATAACCTTTATTGCACTTCTCCATTTTTCCATTGTATATTAATTTCCCTCAGATTTCTTAAGTATGCAAGTATGGCCTATTGATAATGATTTAGAAAAATATCAAAGATTCTTAAAGTCGCTTCCTAAAAGTATAAAGATTTCGAGAGGAGGAATAATGATGAAGGTCAAGCCAATTTATAGAAAATTGATTTTTGAATGATCGACTCAAATTCAAAAGACAGATTGACGTTTGAGATTAATGAATGCCATGCGATAGAGTTCAAAATTTAGAAGAATAATGATTGCCTGTAAAAGATAAAGAAGAAAGATTGTGTTCAAACACACAAATGAATGAATGAATTAAATAAATTTATTTAATTAGTAATAGTTTGCACGCAGAAGAATTAAAACTAGATAATTGACCGATTAAACCAGAAGGTCTGTTTGTCAGAAATAAGCATATATTAAATCACCAAATAACTGAATGATCAAATTAAATCTCGACTTAAGTGGTAAATCACTAATTAGATAACTAAGCGATTATCTAATCACAGAGGAATATGCCAGGAATAACTCTTTTTATGAATTAAATGGTTATTTAATTCAACATTCAAAATTCAGAGATTAAATTAAATAAATAAAGATTTATTTAATTGACTAGAGAAAAGAATAATTAAATAATTCAAAATGATTATTTAATTATAGTTAGAAATGTGATGAGGGTAAAATTTTAGAAAGAGGATTAATTAATTAGCGACATAATTAAATAAATAACATTATTTAATGATTCAAAATTGAAACAAAATTAATAATGAATTAATTAAATAATTAAAGTTATTTAATTAATAGAGCATAGGTGACTTTAGAAAATAATTAAATAATTAACATTATTTAATCATGACCATGAAGATGAGAATTATGTCAAAAATGGTGTCACAGGCCTAGACCAATTTTCGGTGTCTACAGTTTGCCCCTCTTTGATACAATGTCATTTATCATGTTGTGTCAAAGAAAATCAGTTAAAACATGCCCCTATCGTGCTCTGATGTGAAATAGATAAGAGTATGCCCCCTTGGGAAAAATTACAATTTTGATTTTTTTTTGAAAAATTTGGAGATTGTCCTGATTAGGTAATTTGATAGTCGGAAGTTCGATGGTGGTGAAAGAAATCAATTTAGAAGTGGTTTGGTATGTGAAATAGATGTCAGAACTTGGAAAATAGTGCGTCCAGTATAGAAGGTTTAGGAAAAAACCCTCCAAAACCCTAGGTATAAATAGGATTTGGGTGCAAAAACAAATCATTTGCACCCCTAAACTTTGAGAAACCTTGATTTTGCTCTAGAGCTCTCAATGAAGATGTCTCCCATTCCATACACAGAGCACCGCAACTATCACATTTAGACCTTTAGACGCCCGACCGACGTAGGACCCTGGTATGTACCCTTGAACTGCCTTTTGAATTTTGAATTTTCACGCATTTTTAGGCATTTAAAGTTTAATTTTCATATGCGTCACTTTAGGATCAATACATATGCATTCGTACGTGACCCATGTGCTCGCGAAACGACACACATGTGGAAAGACGTCTAGGTCCAATTAGGGCGTTTAGTTAAATCAACATATTTGCATTTGTGTGCACCACATGTGTATGATTGCATCACATATGTGAATAATAGTGTCGTATGTAGAATAGTGCACCTAATGTAGAATAGTGAACCACACTTGTATGTAGACACGTGATTAATTTTGCACCGCATTTGTAAAAATATGATGCATATGCATGATAGGTAAGTGTGCTTGTTTGTTTGATGCATCTGGATTAGGACAACACATCTGCATTTTAAAATGATGCATTTGGGTTCGTGCAACGCATGTGCAAGTTAGAATGACGCATGTGAAATTGTGCACCGCATTCAATATTAAAACGATGCATTTTCCTATCAAAATTTTGAAATTTTGTGATGTAAAAATGAATGTTCTATATTTTTGACACAAAGTATTGTTATGCATTTGCAAACTGTTTTGGATCCGATATACACCCGGGAGTCGAGGCCGACCACATATGAGTTACGAGACTAGTTGTAGAGTGCCAAGACACGGTTGATATGGAGTCTAGGTTTACATCATGTTTGCACTATGCCCACTATTCGGGTTAACCGAGGTATGTTGACATCTCTCTATGAGCGATGGCACTCAGAGACCTCTTTTCACCTGCCTACTGGAGAGGCTATAGTTACTTTAGAGGATGTATATAGGATTTTGAGACTATCGATTAGGGGTGAGAGATTCATGTATGATACTAGAGAGGTTATAGCGAGCTCACCCGGTTTTACGTATATGATGACATTAGATAGCTCGGTATTGAGCATTATGAGATTAGATGGCATGTCCTCGCTGAGAGATATGAGCGGATTGATTGTATGTTGTGTACGTTGATTGCTGGGATTGTTCTTCCTGATCGCCGAGGTCATGGGTTTCCAGTTGGGTGGGGCGAGATGCTTGTTGGGATGTTAGAGTGACATGTTGTATATGCATGGGGCCCTTGTTTATTAGCGATGTTATATTTTCATTTACATGACATAGCTTATAGAGATGCATAGTCGATGAGTTGTGGTACCACTTTACTGATGATTTGGGCATGGGAACACATTGTCGTGTTCTGTCCCCTAGTGACAACGGATTTAGATGGTAGATCCCCATATGTTTTTCGTTATGCGGGGACTATTACTAGAGCCATGTTGGAGACATAGGTTATTGGAGACATGCCATTGACACACTTGTACAGTTTATATGGAGACCTTATATGGATTGTGCTCGGTGGCAAGATGAGGACAAACATTTACCTTTTTGCAAATAGACACAATACCTGATTGGGAGGACTGTATCTAGTGTACATATTATTGAGAGACACCTTCCAAATCGAGTCCTGAGATAGTTTGGGGAGGTCCAGGATGAGCCACGGGGGCGAGCTG
This sequence comes from Sequoiadendron giganteum, assembly GCA_007115665.2. Classification (NCBI taxonomy): domain Eukaryota; kingdom Viridiplantae; phylum Streptophyta; class Pinopsida; order Cupressales; family Cupressaceae; genus Sequoiadendron; species Sequoiadendron giganteum. The sequence continues at coordinate 1,489,854 of CM021103.1, forward strand.
AGTTTTCTTGGTCTCCTAGAGAGGTTCCACTATGGGGGCCTATGATTCTTGTTGCGACAACCAAGGCAAACATTCAGGCCTTACAACCTATTTAGTGGGGTTGGAGGGGTGGTGTTGTAGATTCGGGGACCACCGCAGCATATGATGCTTGGTGGGCAGAGCACATGTCCATTCCTTATATAGATCCAAATCAGTCGGCTTCGGTAGAGCGACGAGGTATAGGACCATGATGCCGATGTGGTGGCAGGGGTGGTGGTAGAGGTGGTGGTGATGATGATAGAGGTGGAGGTGGAGGTGGAAGAGGTGGAGATGGATGTAGAGCATGCAACAGAGGAGGCCATTGGGGAGGAGCATGCAGAGGAGGAGGTCGATGGAGGGGAGATGGAGATAGATGCCCTTGGATTGTTGGCAGGCTATCGGGATGAGGAGGAGGAGGAGGAGATGGGGGAGAAGGAGAGGGAGCTTCGAGATAGGATAGTTGAGGAGTGGGATGTCGAGGTGGGGGAGAGACCATGATAGGAGGAGGTGGGTCCCAGTGATCAGAGGCTGGTAGAGTTACATGCCCGAGTAGAGGCCTTGGAGGAGAGGGTGAGGGTAGTGATTATAGAGTGAGATGCTATGCAAATGGAGAGGGATAGTGCTTATATGGACAGAGATCAAACAGTGGCCAGGAGATAGGAGACAAAGTCAAGGTTTGTTGAGTTGAGGGCCCTATGCACTGGGCCAGTTGCAACATTTGCTCAGGAGTTGGTTAGAGCTGGTGGCAGGGAGAGATATTACAGGGATCTATATGAGGCAGAGGTACCTCCTAAGAGACGGGCTCCCAGTGTTGGTATGTGGCGACTGATCATTCTATACTGTATACTCTTCATGTATCCTCGCTGGGGTCCGAGGCCGGGTTGGGCCCTGGGTGGGGGTTCGGGGGTGGTAGCCCCCGAGAAAATTTTTTGTCTTGCTTTTTCGCAAAATTACCGAAAAAGGGAAAAATCATAAAAAGGGAAAAAACCCTGATTTTGTATAACCCTAATTTATAAAGGGTTTGAGATAGAGTTATAGTATTATAAGAAACAGGCGATTATTCGCGATATTGTAATAGGGTTTTGCACTGGTTAATAATATCATTGGATGGTTGCGGTTTGGTGGATGTAGCCCATATTGGGTGAACCACGTTAAATTCTCTGTGTTAATTTTATGTGTGATTTTATTTCTGGTTTATTTGATAAAATCTGTGTTTAGCTTTTAGATATCTGCCTGTGAAAACCTAACACCCAGTTATTCATAAGCACACAATGATAGTTCCTGGAGTAGGTCACACAACCGATCATAGAGCATAGATGATGTGGTGGGACCACCCAAGACAAGACCATATGACATGGGAGCCGTGGGAGAACATTTTAGAGACATGTTTATATTTGTAGACATTGTATTATGGTCATAGATCCTGCGAGCTCCATTTGGATTGATACATGCTAACATTGTACTATGACACTTTTTTTTTTTGAGCGATATATATATATATATATATCATTTTTAGTGACGATTATATGATTTGTAGTTGTTTATATGATTATGTAGTGTTCTATACGATTATGCAGTGTTCTATTTATGCATGCACATGTTATGGATCATGATGTTTACATTATGATGTTTTATTTCCTATGATGATGTGTTAATTCTATGTGATGATGAATGCACAATGATTTGATTATGTATAATTCCATGTGGATATTTATAAAATGTACAATTGTTAATGGTAAATGCATGTATTCCATGGTTACCTAGATGCGATGGAATTGAAAAACATAAATAAAATAATTAAAGAACAATCTCACCAAATTCTTCATCCATTCCATGAATTACCTTTATTGCATTTCTCCATTTTTCTGTTGTATAATAATTGCCCTCAAATTTCTTAAGTATGCAAGTATGGCCTATTGATAATGATTTAGCAAAATATCGAAGATTCTTAAAGTCGCTTCCTAAAAGTATAAATATTTCGGGAGGAGGAATAATGATGAAGGTCAAGCCAATTTATAGAAAAATGATTTTTGAATGATCGGCTCAAATTCAAAAGATAGATTGACGATTGAGATTAATGAATTCCATGCAATAGAGATTCAATGTCAGTAATAACACGAGTGAAAAATCATAACCGATGGAGAATAAGATTAAATAATAATTTAATCTTTAGTTGAGACTATTCAAAATTTAGAAGAATAATGATTGCATGTAAAAGATAAAGAAGAAACGTTGTGTTTGAACACACAAATGAATGAATGAATGAATTAAATAAAGTTATTTAATTAATAATAGTTTGCATGCAGAAGAATTAAAACTAGATAACTAATCGATTAAACCAAAAACTATGTTTGTCAGAAACAATTAGATATTAATGTTGGCAACACAAGGGCTGACAACTAAGAGGGGGGGGGGGTGAATTAGTTGTCACAAAATTTCAAAATTATTAAATTTATTAACCCCTATTCTCAGATCTGATTAATAACCATGAAATCATAAATATGACCGTGAAATGTACAGAATGATGCAAGACAATGCATCTTAGTTATGATTAGGAGGGGTAATCACCCCTAACTTCCCTCTGAGATACTCAAAAGTATCCTTAGGCAACGAATTGGTAAATATGTCTATAATCTATTCCTTAGTATGCACATACTCCAATCTAACTTCCTTTTCAGTCACCTTCTCTTTCAAAAACTGAAACTTGATAGATATATGCTTGGTCTTTGAATGCAGCACCAGATTCTTATAAATGTTAATTGCACTTGAATTATCATAAAATATAGCAATAGGCTCATCATACATAAATCTGATATCTTTCAACATCTGCTTCATCCATAATACTTGAGTACAATTGTTAGCAGCAACAATGTATTTTGCCTCTGCAATAGACAAAGAAATGACATTCTGCTTTTTACTTAACCATGAAATCAACTTCTTTCCCAAGAAAAATGTGCCACCACTAGTACTTTTTCTTTCATTCACATCTCCTACCCAAGTAGCATCAGTAAAGGCACTCAAAGTAAGATAATCATCTTTAGGATACCACAAGCCAAAATCAACTGTTCCCTTCAAGTATCTATAAATTATCTTCACAACAGTCACATGAGATTCCTTAGGATCAACTTGAAATCTTGCAACAATACATACAACATTCATGATATCAGGTCTAGTTTGAGTCAAATAAAGCAATCCACCAATCATTGATCTGTATCTAGTCTGATTTTCCTTTAGAGAATCATCATCTGTTTTCATCTTACATCTGATCACCATGGGTGTACCGACTAGCTTTGAATCTTCCATACCAAGCTTCTTTAGCAATTCTTTCACATACTTGGACTGATATATAAAGACCCCTTTATCTAATTGAGTAATTTGCAATCCCAAAAATAATTTCATCTCTCCAATCATTGGCATCTCAAATGCATTATGCATCTCATCAAGAAAATTCATGCACAAACCATCATCTCCTCCAAAAGTGATATCATCAACAAAGACTTCCACAATCAAATCTTTATCATCATCAATCTTGAAGTATAGATTACTATCAGCAGTACCTTTGTTAAATCCAAGCTTCAACAAAGAATTTTCCAATTTGGCATACCAAGCTCTAGGGATTTCTTGAGTCCATACAATGCTTTCTTCAACCGAAAAACCATATCTCCCTGATCAGTCAATTGAAATCCATTAGGTTGCTCAACATACACCTCTTCTTCCAATTCACCATTTAGAAATGTTGACTTGACATCCATCTGATAAACCTTGTAGTTTTTGTAAGCAACATAAGCAAGAAATAGTCTCATAGCTTCAATCCTAGAAACAGGGGCAAAATTTTCTTCAAATTCAATTCCTTCCATTTGAGAATATCCTTTATAGACCAATCTTGCTTTGTTTTTGATAACTTCACCTTGCTCATTCAGTTTATTATGAAAGACCCATTTAGTTCCAATTACATTTTTTTTCCTTAGGTCTAGGAACAAGAATCCATGTATTATTCTTCTCAATTTGTTGTAGTTCTTCTTTCATTGCTTCAATACAATGTTCATCTTTGCATACTTCATTGACACTATTAGGCTCAAACTTTGATATCAAAAAATATTCTTCTACAATTCTTCTCCTAGTTTGGAAACCTTTGTTCTTATCACCTATAATCTAATTTTCTGAATGATTTAATCTCACATACCTTGGAGTCTTAGGATGTTCTTGAACTTTAGGCTCTTGTGATCTCTCTTCTGCACTTTCACTAGTTTCTCCTTCCTCTTGATCTTCTTGATTCATCAGAACAGTCTGAACTTGATTTGAAGTATGTCATTTGTTTGTACTATCATTCTGATCATCAGAATCATATCCAAAGGTTCTGGATGGTCTAGCAATGTCTTCATCAACCTTACCATTTGTGCTTTCAACCATTTTCCTCAATCTCTTATTGTAGCACTGGTAGGCCTTACTCTTAGTAGAATAACCAAGAAAGATTCCTTCATCACTCCTAGCATCAAAATTTCCTATATCTTCATCTCTTCTGATATAGCATTTACTCCCAAAGATTTTGACATATCTAACAGTCAGCTTATGACCAGACCATAGCTCAAAAGGGGTCTTACCAGTATCACCTTTGATTTGTACCCGGTTGAGGATATAAAAAATAGTACTCACAACTTCTCTCCAATAGATATGAGGAACATTTCCTTCCAGCATCATAGTCCTAGCAACATCTTGAACTTTCTTATTCTTCCTTTCCACAACTCTATTTTGTTGAGGGGTCTGCAGTGCAGATAATTGTCTCTTTATCCCATACACTTCACAAAAAGAAATAAACTCATGGGAAGTGAATTCACTACCTCTATCTAATCTCAGACACTTAATCTTCAGACCTATCTTTGTCTCAACCATAGCCTTAAAGATCTTTAAATTCTCTAGAGCTTTAGATTTCTCCGTTAAGAAAGTAACCCACATCATCCTAGAATAATCATCAATAAGTAACATGAAATAACTGTAACCTTGTAAACTTCTAACTCTAGAAGGACCACACAAGTCAGTATGCACAAGCTCCAACAATTCATTTGAACAATGTTGTTTGCTCCGAAATGAAATTCTAGTTTGCTTTCCTAACTGACATTCCTTGCATATGGTATTAGAAGGTTTCACCAACTTAGGAAGATCTCTCACTTCCTGAATAGAACTTATCTTTATAATATTTTCAAAGTTTACATGACACATTCTCCTATGCCACAACCAACTTTCATCAACTTGAGCAATCAAACAAATTTTACTAGCAACATTCAAGTGAAAGATGCTACCTTTTGTTTTTGTACCTGAAGCAATCACATTTATGAAAATTCCCAATATTCTACACTTTCCATCCTTGAATTGAAGATTGTATCCCTTATCAACCATCAGTGCGACACTTAAATGATTATGCTTCAAACCCTCAACGTATAGGGCATCATCAACATTATGCCTACCATCAAGAGAAATACATCCTTTTCCATGGATTATACCACCGTTGTTATCACCAAATATTACAACACCACCATCATACTTTTCCAGGCTTACAAATTTTCTTTTATCACCTGTCATGTGATGAGAACATCCACTATCAATTACCCATTCATCCTTCTCTTCAACTCGAGAAGCTAGGGATTTCTCCACATTTGTACAACTAGCAGATTCAATAGACACAGGATTATTTTATTTGGTAGCAATAAACACAAACTCATCTTCACTTACATTCCCTTTATCAGATTCATCATCAACATAATAGCACTTCCTTTGAAATTTAGGCTTGTTTGGTCTTGACTTAGGAACTCTTTTCGAACACCTTGATGCAAAATGACCTATCTTATTGCAAGAAAAACATTTAATAGGCAACTTTCCTTTATACTTACCTTGTCCTTTGGCTTCTTTTTTGACAATAAGTGCTTCAAGCTCATTTAGTTCTCTCTCTTCTTCAATCTATCTCATTTATTCCTCATACTTGAATACCTTTCTAGAAGAACTTTCACTCGTATCATATCTTTGCTTATCTCTTCCAGAGGTAGTAGCATTGAATGTAGATTATATCTTAGGAAGGGCATCATCGAATTTCCTCAACTCAAAAGAAGTAAGTTTACTAATCAACATATCTTTGGTTACATTTGTCACAGTCGAGAGCTCATCAATAGTTGTAGCTTTGACTTTGTATGCAACAGGCAAGGATCTAAGCACTTTAGCAACAACCTCTGATTCATCTAACTGTCCACCAACACATCTGATACCACACACAAGTTCATTCACTCTTTGCATGAAAGTAGTAATATTCTCATCATCACCCATTCTCAACAATTCATATTTCCCTTTTAGATTTTGTAGCTTAGCAATCTTCACATTAGCATCACCTTCATACAAAGTTTCCAACTTTTTCTAGATCTCATAAGCAGTCTTCAGATCCATAACATTCATCATCTTAGAATTAGTCAAAGTACTCAAAAATGCTTCCTAAGCCTTGATATTGTATTCAACATCCCTAATCTCAGTAGTAGTAGTAGGACCATTTTGAGGGATAACATACCTATTACTTGTAATGCTTTAGTAGGATTCACCAATGCATCTCAGATGACACTCCATTCGAGTCTTCCAAAGAGAATAATTTGTTCCATCAAATCTTAGACTATCCTTCTTATATGACACCATCCTAGATCACCTCAAGCTCTTAAAATTCTTCCAAGGAACTTTCTCTGATACCAATTGTTGGCAACACAAGGGAAGACAACTAAGAGCGGGTGAATCAATTGTCAAAAAATTTCAAACTTATTAATTTTATTAACCCCTATTCTCAGATTTGATTAATAACCATGAAAGCATAAATCAACAACACATCAAAAACACACATAACACCAAGATTTTATGTGGAAACCCTATTAGGGGAAAAACCACGATGGAGGTCAGTCCACAAGTTTATACCCTGTTAAAAGTATATGAAGAATAAATGAGGAATGCACATGCATTCAGGCACACTTCCTAGAGCTCATTGCTCAAATACAAAGGAAGACTCACTGTCTTACAAAAACATTTAGATTACAGCCATCCGGATTTTGAACTGAGAAAGTAGCATCTGCTAATGCCTGATTACAGTTCCGGTTAAACACATTAACACTTCTTCACTCTTCTTCATTCTTCTTCACACTCTGCTCTGCCTTCAAAAGATTAGAACATTATTCGTGCACACACACTTTTTATCTCTCATTCAAATGAAGAAACAATCACTTATATATATCCACAAGAAGGAATTACATCGCTTCATGTCAGCTTCAACAAAATAATAAAATAAATACAAACTATCAGCCCAAAACAATAAAGATTATTAATGCGAATATACCAAGGTCAACCACAACATAGTGAAGACCCAAAATAATATCCTCACACACAAAATACCTTCAAAAATTATTCCTCGAAGATCCACAACATGCTACAATCACCCTGTCGGCCATGAACATGAAAAACATGAACGCGCAAGAGAAAATCATCGACCGCAAGCACAACGATCAATGCAGACGTGCAACACAGATAGAGCATGATCTAGAAACATCCACAAACACCACAAGAGCATTCACAACAACTCAGAGTACTAGAATCACATTATCTTCTTCTAGGAACACCAATTACAGTAATAGAATAATTGTCGAAACAAAAAAAATTAATAAATTGCTCAAATCTTCATGCGAACCTCTGAAACTTTCAGTGGATAAACTAGATACACCTGAAATCAAACCCTTTAATCCGCAACTTCTCACCATGAACATACTGAACTTTCCATCATATTGATCTTCACTGCTTCATAGACAACTTGCAACATATTTTATTACAGTTTTCTCAATATCCTCAACATATACAGTCTTAAAGACATTAATGTTGACAGTGTTGACATCAATGAAAACCCCATATCAACAACACAACCACAACATCCAACAATTAAATCACCAAATAACTGAATGATCAAATTAAATCTTGAATTAAGTGGTAAATGACTTATTAGATAACTAAGCGATTATCTAATCACAGAGGAATATGCCAGGAATAATTCTTTTTATGAATTAAATGGTTCTTTAATTCAACATTCGAATTTCAAAGATTAAATTAAATAAATAAAGATTTATTTAATTGACTGGAGAAAAGAATAATTAAATAATTCGAAATGATTATTTAATTATAGTAAAAAATGTGATGAGGGTAAATTAAATAATAATTTATTTAATTTCAGAAAGATGATTAATTAATTAGCGACGTAATTGAATAAATAACATTTATTTAATTAATCAAAATTGAAATAAAAATAATGTATTTAATTAATAGAGGATATGTGACTTTAGAAAATAATTAAATAATTAACATTATTTAATCATGACCATGAAGATGCGAATTATGTCAAAAATGGTGTCGCAGGCCTAGACCAATTTTTCGTGTCTACACAATCCATTGACATTACTTTCTCTTCAGAAGAAACAATCAAGCATGCACCTAATGGTCCTCTTTACATAACTGATAGAATCAATAATAAGCCCACTCCTGGGATTTTAATTGATCCCGTTTGTGGAGAGAATGTGATAAAAAAATAAATCTTATATGTGCATTGATGAGTCTAGTTTATGGTCTAATTATTGATAGAGTTTGTTATTCATTTGTTGCAGTTGTCATAGACTTTGATGCTTGGATGTTGACCTTTTTATGATATTTCCTTAAAGCCATAGAATTTGGACATGAACTTACTTTCATAAATTTTAATGATATTGACATGCTATATGAACTATCCACGTTAATTTTGTATGTGATTAATGAATGCTGCTTTGAGATAGTTACAAATATGTAGTTGTTGTGCATACTAATATTCTCATGCAGATATAATTTAAGGCTTGCAACTAAGGAAGATTCCGCTAGCTGGATATTTTCCATACTAGTCAACAAGGTGGTCATTTAATGGAGGAAAGACTCTCAACGACGGTTCAAGATTCCTCATTCAAATCAAACTGTAACCACCTTGTAATGGTCTTAATTGTTGTTGGGAAAATATAGGCGTTACTGTTGTGCCAGATTCGTGTTAAGGCAAACATGCCTGATAGATTTTTTGCATGCGTAGACACCTCTCCACTTTTTGCGCTTTCCCTAATGTGGCGTCCTCCGCATCTGTGGGAGTTGATCGCCTTGCTAGGTGATTAGATAAATAAGACTCTGATGCTCCTTCGAGGGTTTGAATCAGAGGTTGCTCAATCTGATGATGTACTCACACTCTTAAGTTTTTCATTAATACAGTAATGTTACTCAATTGTACTCATGTTTTTCAATGAATGAAATGAAGTTATAAGTTTGTGCATCTGAGTTTACATTAGTTTTAGGGGATACTCACCCAAAGGGGGCCACTTGGTGAGTATTCCGTCCCGTACCTTAGTTTAGTTTAGTTGTTATTTTGTGTTCAGTAATTAGTTAATAATCTGGCATTGTCTGTTAGTACAACCACTAGAATTTCATTGTGAATGTTTCTGTAGCCAAAGGAGACATAGTAGTTTCTTGTTTGTTCACTCAGATTTTCATTTTTGTCATGCATTCCAGCTTAGTATAGTTGTTGGTTGATGCTCAATACTTATGTTATTTCCTTACAAGCAATTTACTTTTAGCATTGTGTCTTTCTTAGCTGTAGGATGAATATGGCTACTCTGGATTCCTAGTGCACATACAATGCTGACCCATTTGAAGTTTATATCCCTAGGTTGACAATTTAAATGCACCTTCATGATGATTGAAATAGCTATTCAGGTTAGATGTCCAATATTTGAATCACAACTATGTAGACTTAGTTGTTGAATCATTGTAGGAGGCTGACATTTTTGGCATCGTTGTCGGGGATGGTGTCAAACTAGGGTGTTCTTTGGAGTCATTGATAGTTTTTCTTGCTGTAATGTTTCTGGAAGTTGTTCTTAGTATACACCTCATTTAGGAAAGTAATGACCCCCTATTCTTTTGCCAATTTTTTGTGTGAGCTGGCTAATAGTGAGTTGATACTGTATGCATAGAGAAAGGAGAAGAGATGCTTGTGGGAGATTCCTTCCTAACAATCCCGATCTATTCCAGATAATTGAGTATCAGAACCTACCCAAAGATGAAGAAGAAAAAGAGCCACATCTCTTTGCTGATACATTTATAGATCTGACTAGTTCTAAAGATTTCTCTAAAGATCAGAATCTGATTGAGAACCCCCTTGCTTTGTAACTTCATTAGGCAAGCATGGGTGATGCAAATAGAAACAAACCTAACCAACCAAATTTTCCTTTCCCCATTGCTCATCAGAATGAAGTAGAAAACCTCAAAAATATCCTTGCTTCAGTCCTTCCTAAGTTCTATGGACTTGTCACAGAAGATCTTAATACATTTTTGTTCGAGTTTGATATACTCTGTAGGAGTTATGACTATACCACTGATGCCCATAGGCTTAAGCTATTCCCTACCACCTTGAAAGAAGCTGCATTAAGATGGTTTATGAGCTTAGGCAGAGATACCATGGAGACTTGGGAGGACATGAAGACAAATTTCCTTGAGAAATACAAGGAATATTACAGGGGCAGTGACATGAGAGGAGGTGACATTTTTAGGATGCAGTAAAAAGGAGGATGAGAGCCTAGAAGATTATATTTCAAGGTTTCTATTTTTCCTACAAAAATCTCCACACCATACACTCAATGAAGAATCAAATAATCTACTTTTCTTGAGAGGAATGAATGATAGGTTAACAGATTCCTTGGAACTGATGGGAGGAGGAGATATTACCCAATTTCCTTGGGAGGACATCAAGAAGATATGTCAGAACTATTCTAGGGCAGCTTCAAAGAAGGGGAGAGCTTACCAATATTCCATGGGTAAGTCATCTACTAGTGGAGTTTCAAGGATGGAGATTACTCACATTGGTAGACTTCAAGAAAGACATCATAAACAATCTAGCTACTCAGTTGGATACACTTCAGGCCAAGAAGAAGCAAGAGGAGGCAAAGGCAATGTTGGTAGAATATTGCCCTCATTGCAGACAAAAGAAGAAGGACTGTAGATGCAAGATGATAAATAATATTGATAGCAAGCAAATGGCACTTGAGTTCAATCCAATCTAGGGTGAAGAAGATCAAGTCTACTTTGTTGCACAAAGGAGGCCATGGGCCCCAAAATAAGGCATGCCACCAGATCCACTATCTTTTGCTGGGCCATATTTCAATTCTTATTCATTTGATAATGAATGAAAACCCCCATATCCATCCACTTATGGAGGATATCCACCACAACCTTGGAATAACCCTCCAAATATCTGGTCCAATCACCAAACTCTCCACCCCTGTGGCAACAACCCTAGGGGAATTGGTAGCAGTTTCAGGGAAATTGGTAGCCACCTCTAGAAAACCGGTAGCAAACATCCCAATGGAGGGGAGGACAACAATGGCCAAACCAGACAACCAATTACATGCAGCCACCTTCTCAACCTCAACAACCTGCTATAATCCCTCCTCCTGCTAGTTCAAATTCAAATGCACCTAAACCTACTCAGCTAACGGCCCAACCCACACCTAACTCAAATAATAAACCATAGCAGCAACTGGTATTACTCTGTTGATCCAAATCAATTCCCTACATATGCTATGAGTGTAAGTATCATCCGCTTGCATTCAAGAACTAATTTTCCAACTCCTTCCACACCCATCATCACTGAGCTTCTTGTGGAGGAAGAGGAGTCTCTGAATGTCCCCATTCAGGTAAGTGCACCTAATAATCCTGAACCAGTCCCAGTTAAGCAGACTAAACAAAAACCACCATTTCCCCAGAGGTTGAAAGCTGTGAAACAAAAGGAAGAAAAGGAGGACACAAATTTTGACATTCTAGATCAGTTGAAGCATATATGTGTCCAAATACCTTTATTTCAGGTCATAAAAAATGTTCTCATATATGGTAAGGCAATCAAGGAAGCATGCCTTAAGAAGCTAGGCAGGAAGAAGAAAGACCCCACTACGGTTCATGTGGTGGGATAGTTGGATGACATCATGCTTGGGAAAGTGACTATCCCCAAATATAATGACCCAGGGAGTCTTGTAGTAGGATATGTTATAAATGGGATCCGGATAAAGAATGCTTTGTTTGATTTGGGAGAAGCAATAAATGTGATGACTAAGGACATCCTGCAACAACTAAATGTTGCAAGCATGAGACCTACTCCTACTATCCTGCAACTTCCTAATAGTTCTATTGTTAAGATTGATGGGATAGTAGAGGATCTTGTGGTAACTATAGACTCTTGGGAGTACCCAACAAATTTTATGATTCTTTCTCCTAAGGCCACACTAGGCGGGTACCCCATTATTCTTGGAAGGCCATGGTTAGCAACAACAGATGCCTATATTGAATGTCGGATAGGAGACATGACCATTTTTAATGGAAATAGCACCAAAAAGCTTGTTCTCTACCCTCCTTCTCAGCCCTCCCATGATAAGAATGATCCTGTATGGCCACATGTTGGTGAAGAGGTAGAGAAAATTAATTATGTGGCACAAATTATGATGTTCAACAAAAGTCCTTTCATGCAGCTTCAAGATGAAGATGAAGTATTGGCTAACATAATTTATAACCATTATGAGATAGAGGAAGCATCATCCTCTCATGCATATGATTCTGCTGAAACAATGAAGACACTCCTACCCGCTCTTCCTGTAGCCACTTTTCCTGCAACCGCTCTTCCTACAGACGCTCATCCTGCAGCCGCTTTTCCTACAAACGCTCTTCTTGTAGCCAAATTTCTTGTCTCATACATTGTTTCCATATGAACTCAATACACCAAGAATTAGTGAAGCATCTATGGTAGAGTTAACTACACAAGTGCAAGTATCAGAATGAAAATATCTAAATGTTAACAACAAACTGAGTGAAGAACAACAATTGTCATTGGAAAACTTGCTAAAGGCCCACCAGTGTGCATTTGTGTGGGATTATCATGATATGAAGGGATTGGACCCTAAGCTTTGCACTCATAGGATATATATAAGAAATTATTGGACACTGGTGAGGCAGCCACAAAGAAGAATTAACCTTGCATTGAGAGAAATAGTAAAAGGGGAACTACATAAATTGCTAGATGCAAGATTTATCTACCCCATCTCAGATAGCTAGTGGGTGTCCCCATTGGTGATTGTGCCTAAAAAAGGAGGGAAGTGGTGAGTTTGTGTTGATTACATGGAACTTAATGCTACCACCAAAAAGGACCATTTCCCCTTACTTTTCATAGATCAAGTTTTGGACTCACTTGCAAGAAAGCAATACTTTTCTTTCCTAGATGGATTCAATGGCTATAACCATATCCAAATTGCACCAGAGGACCAGAAGAAGACCACCTTTACCTATCCATGGGGTACCTATTCCTACTCAGTACTACCATTTGGCTTATGCAATGTGCTTGCAACTTTTTAGAGGGCAGTTAGCATATTTTCTGATATCTCTCTTGATTGCATGGAAATTCATATGGATGAATTTACCACCTATGGTGTTGATTTCAACAAAGCATTGGAAAATCTCATGAGAGTTCTATAGAGATGTGAAGACCACAATCTATCTCTAAATAGTGAAAAGTGCTTTATGATTATGCAAGAAGGTGTAGTTCTTGGCCACTACATCTCTCACAAAGGAATTCAAGTAGATCCTGCAAAGATTGAGGTGATCACCAATCTGCCTATCCCTATAAAATAAAAAGATGTTAGGATTTTCTTAGGACATGTAGGTTATTATAGGGGATTCATCAAAGACTTCAACAAAATGGCAACTCCATTGTATAATCTCCTAACTAAAGATGTTGAATTCCAATGGATAGAAGACCGCGACAAGACATTTTTTGATATGAAAACAACTTTAACTCATGCTCTTGTACTCAAGGGTCCCAATTGGGAGCTTACTTTTCACATCCATACAGATGCATCAAAATATGCCATAGGAGTAGTCTTAGGAAAGAAAGAAGGAGCTATTGAAAATGCTATTTACTTTGTTAGCAAAAATCTGCAGGGAGCTGAATTCAACTATACAGTGACAAAAAAATAAATGTTGGCAGTGATCTATGCCATAAAAAAATTTAGGCACTACATAACAAGCTTCCAGATATTTGTGCACAACAATCATGCAACCATTAGATACCTCATGAATAAAACCCTGATCTTAGGTAGGCTGGCAAGATGGTTATTGCTTATGTAAGAGTTTGACATGACCATTGTGGATAAACCAGGGAAGGCCAATGTTGTTGCAGATTTTCTTTCAAGGATGACTACATCAGAGGACAATCAAGTTGTAGATGACTCCTTCCCTGACGAGCATCTATTTTCCATCAATGTGCAGACACCCTAGTATGCTGACATAGCTAATTACCTAGTCATAGGGAGAGTTCCTCCTCACTTCTCTCCAAAAGAGAAGAGGGTGCTCATTGAAAAATATTTTCCTTTCTCATGGGTTGTTGGATGCTTGTTTTACACTGGACCAGACCATGTCATGAGGAGATGTGTAAGGGAAGATGAGACATATGAAATTTTGCATGCATGTCACAATGAACCCTGTGGAGGGAATTTTGCAGCCAAGAGGACAACAATGAAGATTTTGAACACAAAATATTATTGGCTCACACTCCACAAGGATGTAGAGAGATATACAAGGAAGTGTGACAGATTCTAGAGGATGGGCCACCCAACCAAATCTGATGAGATGCCACTTTACCCTTAGGTAGTAATCACTCCATTTGATAAGTGGGGATTGGACTTTGTAGGACCCATTGATCCTCCATCACATGGTAAATCCTATATCTTGGTATGCACCATCTATGTAACCAAGTGGGCAGAAGTTAAGGCCATGAAGCTTGCAAGAGACAATTAGGTTGCATAATTTCTTTATGAGGAAATTTTCACATGGTATGGGGTTCCAAGAGAGATAGTGATTGATCAAGGGGCTCAATTCACTTCAACCCTTGTTACAACATTGGTCAATGAGTACAACATTAGGCACATGAAGTCTACCCCTTATCACCCTCAAGCCAATGGTCAAGTTGAGGTGACCAACCAAGAAATTGAAGCCATTATGACCAAAACAATGGCTATCCATAGAAAGGATTGGGCAAGCAGACTACCATAAGCTGTTTGGGCTTACATAACTACATGGAAAACAACTAGAAGATTCACTCCATTTGAGTTGCTCTATGGAAAGATAGCTATGATGCACATTGAATTTGAGCATAAGACTCTTAGGAATGCAGTGAACTTGGGGATGGATATCTGTGAGGCACAAAGGGACATAATCATTCAGCTGAATGTTTTGGATGAGATGAGGAAGGAAAATTTGCATTACACAAAGGTAGTGCAAAATCAGAGAGTAAAATGGTATGAAAAATTCATCAAAAATAAGAAATTCCAGCCAGGCAACTGGGCACTGCTCTATGAATTAAGGTATTAAGACAATGCAGGAAAATTGTAGACAAGGTGGATAGGACCGTATGAGGTTGCTAAAGCATTTCCCAATGGGGCTGTTTAGCTCACTACCATTGACCTTTTCAGATTTAAGATGCTGGTGAATGGTCATCGTCTAAGATTGTATCACAAGCCAACTTCTAAGGAGGAGTTCCTACAATAATTCACTCAGCATGCAACACCCAAACTTCGTGTAGCCAAAGGAAGTGGTCCTAGTGTCCCTCCTTCTGGCTAACTCAAGTATGTAACTTTTCATAATAAAGACTTCCACTTCTTCACCCATTCGCCTATCCATTCCACCTTTCTCTCTCTTCCACCTCGCCATCATCATTTCACTTCACTTCACTTCACTTCATTCCATTTCACCTCATTCCGCTCCACTTTTATTAATTTCTCAACTGATTTTTTTGAAAAGTGAGTACTACTTTATCCATAATATTTTCAATAAATCTTCCATGAATTTAGATACGTGCACATCAATTGTTATATCTTAATTGTCTTTTAGTGCATTTATTTAATTACTATAAATTAATATGGACGTTCGCCATAGCATTTAATTATTCCTTGCCCCTATCAAATCATCATTCCACCTCGCATGTGAGGACACATGAAAATTTAGGTTGGGGGAGGAAAAGTGTAAATACCATGTCCGCGTGTCTATCTATACTGGTTCACGTTAGCAAAATTGAAGTATTGAGCCGATTTGAATTCTGAGTGAGATGACGACTCGTATGTGTGAAAGAACATCAACCGTTGCAATTTTCCTTAATCATAGCTTGCATTTATTACTCCTTTATTGATTTTATTTGCTCCTATCATAATCTTAATCCAAAAGGAAAAATTCAGTCGATACGAGCATTGGAAATTTGGTAGCATTGCAGGAAGGAGAAGTTTGGCTTTTAGACGAAGATTGCAGGAAGAAAATAATTTGCAGAGCGATTGTTTGATTGTAGAAAATGGGAGGTGGGTTAATTCAAAATGAACCCATGGTTCATGATGTATTACTACAGGATTCACCTTGCCTGACCGAGTTTAGAAATTGCGGATGGATAGACTATTTTCTGAAGCTGAATTGTTTTGATGAAGATGTTGCATTGGAATCTTCCCAAAAATTGTCTGAAGGAAAGGCCATGGTAAAGGGGTTGGAGGTTATATCCACTGAAGAGAGGATTGTAGAAGTTACAGGGTTTCTTGTCGATGATGAACATTACCCTGTTACCAGAGATGCCAGGTCGGCTAGGGCCGAATTTACAGAACCTGGTGACCCTTCGTTCAGCGTGGACAAACAAGGAGCAAATAAAATTTCTCTGCCCAAGCCATGGAAGTAGGTAGCTATTTATGTTGTGAAGTATATTACCTATGAAGGTCATCAATCAAATCTGCATTTTGTTCATTTCAAAATCCTGAACTACATGAGGCATGGGAGAAGAATTAATGTGCCCAACATGCTATACCACCTTATTTCAATCATGGCGACCGAGACTCAGAAAGGTAGGGACAACTCTATTTCCCACCATTGTCTGATCAAATTATTAGTTGAGAAGTCTTTGCATGATGTGTATGATATATCTTGCGAAGAATTATTGAATATTGATCAAATTAAACCAGAGCATTTGTGACCTAGGGTTTTGCCTCAACCTCGTAGGGTTAGTAGGAGGGTGAACAATGTTCAAGCCACTTCTGGAGCCTCAACTTCTGCAGCGAGCCCTAGTGTAAACCCTCCTATAATGAAGAAAACCATAGAGATTAGTTCTTCTGAGGCTGAACATTCAGAAAAAGGAAGTTCCTCTCCAAATTCTGGCGATGATGTCCCTCTTGGCACCCTAATCAGAAAAAAGGCACATAAGAAGAAGGCATAAATAAGAAAAGGAAAAGTTAAAAACCAAATGGTAGAAAAAGAAGTGCTAAGCTCTAAGAAACAAAAGGCTGACACTATTCTTCCTACAACAAAGGAAAAGCGAAGAAACCCTACTAGAAAATCAAGACCAGCTGGGCCAGTCGTTGGTGTATCTCCTGAGGGAAGCCCTAAACCTAGAGAAAAATCATGGGGGGATACATAAGCTCCAATGGAGCAGGTGAATTTCAAGAAAAAAACCATATTTGAGGAAGCAACAAACTTAACGTTAGCAGATCTTGCTGACATCACAAAATAAGTTGAAAGCCGAGGGCATGAGGAAAATCAGGAGCTCCTGCAATAAGAGCAGAAGCTAGAGCTCCTACAGCAAGAACAAAAGCAAGAGTTCCTGCAGCATGAGCAAGAACAAGAACTTGAAGCCCTACAACTAGAACTGGGAGAACAATCATCACCCTTGTAGCTGGTACCCTATGAAGAACAAGTATAAGTGCCAAGATTTTTTTTGGTAGGAATACACAGGCCCTTTGATTCTTTGATGCACAAGGTAGTCATGAACTTGTGGAAAGAAGTGCAAAGGAGGGAAGAAGAATGGAAAGAAGAGAAACACAGGCTAAAGAAGGAAATTCAAAAGAGAGATGAAGAGATTGAGGATAAGAATGAAGAAATTGTTGCTTTAAAGAAAAAGGTGGATGGCATGGCAACTTTAGTACCTCAGATATTAGAGTGTAGGGCTCCTGTGAGGGTCTATGCTATGTATTTGAAGGAGAAGTATCTTTGTTTTAAGCTAGCAAGGATTGTTTCAGGTTTGAATCCCTCCATTGAGACCTCTATTGGATTTTTCAATGCTTATCGGATTGCTCCTCTTGAAATGAATTTTTTGTGTGGATTTTATTTACATAATTATGTTGTGACCCAAGACCATGATTGGAATCCACTATTGTATTTTGGAGATGTCCAATCAAGGGCATTTATATCCTAGATACAAAATGAAGTTAGTTGAGGAAAATAGTTTAGGACCTATAGGCAAATTGAATCCAACGTTCCCCTACCCATTAGGGCTGAATCTAGAAATCTAGGATACATTTTCAAGGATTGACACATAATTCTCTACCGACCAAGTTATGGCAATGGGATCCTATCTAAGAGAGAGGCAATTTATAAATAATATGAGAAGGTAGAAAGAACCACAAGGGAATCTGTAATGGGATACTTGTCACAAAGGTGGAATAGCCTAACTGATGATTTGAAACAAGCTAAGCCTCATTCCACACATAACTATGCTGCAACACTTAAGAGAGTTGATAGATATATATTGGAAAGACAAAGGGATAATTTTGGCTTCCACTTAATTTTCAACTACCTATCCTACTGTGGCCTATGCCAAACTTCAGGTACTACCGATATGACATAGCTACAGAGAAGTAGAGATGGAGCAGGTTGGATAGATAACAAGGGTTCTATTGGGATCCTAATTTAGACACAACAAAAACTGATGTAGGACAGTTGGCAGTTGTAAATTTCAGGGCATTGACCAAGTAGAATCACAACTCTCCCTCTGCTGGAGGACCAACAAGACCTTAGGTTGGGGGGAGTGATGAGTCTAGTTTGTGGTCTAATTATTGATAGAGTTTGTTATCCATTTGTTGCAGTTCTCATAGACTTTGATGCTTGGATGTTGACCTTTTTATGATATTTCCTTAAAGCCAAAAACTTTGGACATGAACTTATTTTCATAACTTTTAATGATATTGATATGCTATATGAACTATGTATGTTAATTTTGCATGTGATTAATGAATGTCACTTTGAGATAGTTACAAATATGCAGTTGTTGTGCGTACTAATATTTTCATGTAGATATAATTTGAGGCCTGTAGCTAAGGAAAATTCCGCCAGCTAGACATTTTCCATACTGGTCAACAAGGTGGTCATTTAATGGAGGAAAGACTCTCGACGGTGGAAAGATTCCTCATTCAAATCAAATTGTACCGCCTTGTAATGGTCTTAATTGTTGTTGGAAAAATATAGGCGTTATTGTTGTGCCAGATTCGTGTTAAGGCAAAGATGCCTAATAGATTTTGTGTGTACGTAGCCACCTCTCCACTTTTTGTGCTTTCCCTAATGTGGCGTTCTCTATATCTGTGGGAGTTGACTGCCTTAGTCATTAGATAAATAAGTCTTTGATGCTCCTTCGGGGGTTCGAATCAGAGGTTGCTCAATTTGATGATGTACTCTCACTCTTAAGTTTTCCAATAATACAATCATGTTGCTCGATTGTACTCATGTTTTTCAATCAAACCAAGACCCATCCATAAACACACCCTTACCTATTTCCTACAAGATACCTAGAGAAAATCAAACAAGTCTTAATCTACCGCCTAAGAAAATTTATAAAGCCAAAGAGAAAGTGGTCGAACAACCTTCCATGGTTTCTTCCATTCTTCCTTCACAAGAAGAAAAGGAACCTATAGTTGATCCACCCACTCCTACACAAAATGTAAACCATAATAAAAGAAATCACAATGCTAGTGAGTAGGCGTAGACATTGTGCTATTGCTCGAAAGATGAATAATGAGAAAAAAATTGAAAATCAAAATCCAAACTTGACATAAGCAATAAATGATGAGCCTCCTCTCTTATCTGAGACTGTAAATCCAACACAACAAGGACCAAAACCTTTTATAGACATTATCATTCATCCTCCTGTTTTGGTTAACTTGGATGACGATGGGGAAAAAGTTAAAATCGATGAGGAAGTGCATAATGACTTAAATTTTTTATTTTCCTCATCCATGAGCTTAAATGATAACAACCATGATGATCCTCCTAAACCGAGTGATTCACCATGTGTTGAGCCTGGTGATTCTCCTAGTACTGCACTTGATGTGATCCCTCTCGCTAGTGATTTTCATTCTACATACAATGAACAAGACTGGGATACAAATGACCTGCTGTATGGTTGATCTGCATGTGCCTTACTAATCTTTTTCTTTTTCTTTTCATGTGCGTATTGTGATCCCCTATGATGTTTTGTTTGATGTTTCTCTCTCTTTGTCTATTTCTCTATCTATACCTTCATTCTTCTCTATGTCGTACGCTTTTTTCTCTTCATTTCTCTTTTTGCTTTGTCTTATGTTTTCCTTTTTGGGATGACGCAAGGCGTCGAGACACCCTATGTCTCTTCCATCTTGACCCAAAATATTTCTTTTTATTTTCGCTTTTTGTGTTTTCCTTTTGGGGATGACGCAAGGCGTCGAGACACCCTATGTCTCTTCCATGTTGATCCAAAAGTATTTTCTTTGTTTTCGCTCTCTTTGTGTCATTCTTCCAATTTTGTGTGTATTTGGGGAATGATGACAGTTCTGAGTTCCCTAATATCTTTGCAACAAAGAGAGATATTGACCCTGAATCCATAGTTCCCTTATGTGTTTTTGGGGGGCAACCCTCTTTTCCGTTTTCTTTTCCATGTTTGTCTACTTTAAAGTAATTTCTCATAGTATGGTGTTAGCAATTTCTTTAAAGTGGGGGCATATATTGCCATTATTTTAGCATGTTTTCATTTGCATTTACTTTTCCATGTTCCTTGATGTGATTTTCTTTCTTCATACGATGAGTTTCCCTCTTTGTCATGACATTGGGAGTAATGTCCTTCAAAAGTGTGACCTATTTCAGCATATTATACTCCCCTTAGTCATGGTGTGACGCACTACATCCCCTAAGTGGTGAATATTTTATCCTTTTATTGTTCCTCTCTTGGAGACATTAGGAACGATGTCCACTAAGAGCAAGACCCTGCATGAACTAAGAAAAATCCCTTTGAACATCCTTTTTCTTGTCGTGTTGCTTTTTTGGTTTGTCTTTATTAAAGTGATATAGGTATGGCCTTGATATGGACCTCTTGGGGCTCACCTAGTGAACACCTAGCTTCACTAGCCTATGTGAGCGTACATTTCCTTTTTGTCCTTATCATAGTCATGGGGGTATGACGTTGATATGGACCTCTTGGGGCTCACCTAGTGAATAACTAGTTCCAACTGGCCCTCATGAGCATGCATTTTGTTTGCATAGTGGACAATGTGTTCCACTTGTAAACCCTCTTCAAGCCTAGACCCAACCCACCACGTTGGATGGCTAGTTGAAGCTTGATCTGTTGCATTGCTTTTCCTTTTTGCCTTTTTCTTGTTTTTGATGGTGTATGTTTGTGATTTGATTTTGGTTTCATATATCATCTGCAAATGTGTTCCTTTGTGCCTATGTTGGTCTTCCATAGGATCATGGTCTTGGGGGCTTGGCCACCCTCTTGATTGTTGTCATCCTATCTTACTAACATTTGTACATTTGAACCCCTCTTGATTGCGTGGTTGGCTACTTTAGTGTGATTTTGAGGCAAGCTCATCCTCTCACTATAGTGGGGGCTAAATGTAGTGTATTAAAATGCATACCCTTACATTTTTACACTTATTTGGGCCTGCCTTGCTTTATTTATCCTTCTTTATGGCTTAATTGGTCCTATTTTATGTCCACAAGCCCTATGAATGACATATTTTTTTGGTTAATCCTGACATTCTCCAAAGCATATCTCATCCCCTAATGACTTTGATTGGCATGTCCCTGATTTCTGGTTGGGACTAAGATGCCACTAAGGGTGTCTTTGTTTCCTTGAGGTCCTGAGACCCTAATTTTGAGGCATCTATTTTGGGCCCCTTTTCGGTGTTTGTGTCCCAGGTTTTATCACTTGGGACTAAGACGCCACCTAGGGTGTCTTAGTCCTCCTTGAGTCATTTTTGAGATTTGATTTCAAATCTTGGTGGGATTTAACCTCCTTTATTCTTTGAATTCATATGTCGGTAGTGGTGTGATATGATTTCAGGATATTAAGCATAGACAAGTATAAATACAAGGTTCCTTCTCCCATTTTCTCCTAACAAGATATCTAAGCATTCCTAAGGAAAATTTATGAGATCAAGTCTATTTAAGAGCAATTCATCAAGCAATTGGAGTCATCATCAAGTTTCAAGCATCATGTCAAAGATTGTTCTTGTATCATGTGTGTTGTTGTGCTGACATTTGTGATGTAGGGTTGTGATTTAAGCAAGCATTTCAAGTCCATATCTATCAAGAATTTAAGATCCATGTCCATTGTAGCCATTGCACACAAGTTTGTAGCCTTTGAAAGGGTTTGGTGAGTTGTAACATTACATGTTTTTCATTCACCATTTCCTACATCATTTCTATTTCATTTCAAGGTTTAATTACCAATAAGGGGTTTGACCAAGGCAAACCCCCATTCACTAACAATCAACTAGTTTTTCCATCTTGTCCATTTATGTTTGCAGATCTAGGTTGAATACTTGAAGATCACTTGGAATGCAAAGTTTTCAAAGTTGGAAAGTTGCATTTTCAAAGTTGTCATGTTCACGAAAACTCACCTATAGGTCAGATCCGACTATTTTAGAACTTGAGAAATGAGGAGAAGCAATTGGAGATCTGGGAGCTCAGGACCACATTCACACTATTTTAGAAATTCAGATCAGGGCTAAGATGGGAGTAAAGGTGTCTTAGTCCTCCAAGTGGAACCTTTAAGTGATTTTTCAAGATTCTATTCCGTTATCCGAAGATTTTGTGTCTGCCCCAAAAAATAGTAGCAAGACTAAGATGGGAGTAAAGGCGTCTTTGTCCTCCAAGGCATATTTTGTAATTTTGTTTGCATTTCTAGAATCCTTTTGGCATCTCTAGGTTTCCCAAGTACACATACCCTAACTTGGAGTTGTTCATTTTCAATATTAAGAAGCTTCAATTTTCTCATTTTAAGTGTTTTGCATATCATAGCGTGTTTTCAAACATTATCTTTTCCAAGCATTTGCTTGGTGGTGAACCCCTTAATCTGATAGAACACCCCCTCCTAAGTGTTGTCCCACAGTTGTCGTTGCACCAAAATATTGACCTAAATTGACTTGTTAATGCTCGATACAACTACTAGAGTTATCAGATCCATGAGGTGCAGTTAGTCCATGTCACGAATCTTGAGGGGAGCGTTGACCATCTACCAAAAAATTCCCCCTCAGCATTACCTGAGGGGATTTGAACCCGACACCTTTGGCTCTAATGCCAATTGTTGGCCCACAGTCGTCGTTGCACCAAAAGATTGACCTAAATCGATCTGTTAATGCCTGTTACAACTGCTAGAGTTAGCGAATCCACGAGAGGCAGTTAGTCCATGTCAGGAATCCCGAGGGGAGCGCTAACCATTTGCCAACACTAAGTCCTCCTAGTTGTATATTGACTCACCTTGAGAGGTTGATAATAAATCCTTTTAGGGTTCTTAGGACATATTTGAATGAACTAGGTAGAGTAGGAAGGCAATCCACCTTTCCCACTTTTCCCTATTGTTCACAACTATAGAGAAATGTGAAGCAAATACATTTCTCCCAGACACCTCTGTAAACAATACTACAAAACCACTAGTGAACATAAATTTTTTTGACCATCGATCCAAAAGCCAAATTTCTAGATATAAAAACTCTGAACACCTCTAACCGACATATCCAAACCACACAAATAAATATTCAACCCAGAAGAAATGTGAAGTAAAACTAGAACACCTCTGCAACACCCTGTTTCCTCATTTTATCAATTTACTCAATATCCTCGACATCTAAACCATAACTAGAAGCTTTTCAAAGCAACACCAAAGGTTAACATCAACAACTTAACTAATATCAACATAATGCAACTAATTAAAGCAACAATCTCTTCTCAACCACTATACTACTATCATCAATGACAACAAAGGATTATTGAAATCAATGAAAACACCTTCATACTTGCAACAATTTTCCCCTTTGTCATTGATGGCAACACAAGATGTGAAAAACCATCAAATACACAATAGCTCTGAACATACTTATTTCATTTTCTCTTTTCTCCCCCCTTTTCAGAACTAGCTCATTATACTCTCTCTCCCATTGATACTTGCCTTTTTCACATGACCTCTCTTTCTCTCCCATGACTTCACTTGCCTTTTTCACATTACATCTCTCTCCCCCCCTTTGACATCAATGGAAAAGGATAAGGTATTTTGAATTGTTCTCCCTTTTTGACATAGAACCAAGATACTTGCAACTGCTTTGAATACTCCCCCTTAGGAGTACACACTAATCAACTCAACAACCTCTACACCATGACAACATAAATTTCATACTGCAACAATGTCACTACCTACTCCCCTTGAGGGGTAGCCAACTACATCAGTCCAAAAAAAGAATGAATCCATGGATCCACTGAACTGATGCATCTCCATATGCATCTAGTTCAAATAAGGAGAGGCAATAACCCCCAACTTCTCTTGAAGATACTCAAAAATATCCTTAGGAAGAGCCTTAGTAAATATATGAACAATCTGATCCTTTGTAGGTACATATTCAAGATTTACTTCATTCTCCACAACCTTATCTCTCAAAAAGTGATACCTTATTGATATATGCTTTGTTCTTGAATGTATCACTAAATTCTTTGAAATATTGATTGCACTTGTCTTATCACAAAAGATATAAATAGGCTCATCATACACTACTATGATATCCTTCAATGTTTATCTCATCCATAGTACCTATGTACAACAAGAAGTTGTTGCAATATAGTCAACCTCTACAGTAGATAATGAAACAAAATCTTGTTTCTTGCTAGCCCATGATACCAATCACATCCAAGAAAGAATGCACCACCACTAGTAATTTTCTTGTCATCAATAGAACCAACCCAATCTACATCTATGTAAGCACTCAATGTGAAATCAGTATCCCTAGGATACCACAAGCCATAATTCAGATTGTCCTTTAATTATCTAAATATCCTCTTCATCGCTGTACCATGTGCCTCTTTAGGATCTTCTTAAAATCTAGTCACAAGACAAATTGCATGCATGATATCCGTTCTAGTAGTAGTTAGGTATATCAATCCACCAACCATAGATCTATACTTGCTCTGATCAAACTTAGGGGATTCACCGTCCTTACTCAATTTGCAACTAGTAACCATACGAGTACATACCGGTTTGGAGTCATTCATTCCAAACTTCTTCAACATCTCTTTAACATACCTTTATTGTGAAATGAATATGCCTTTATCTGTTTGATTGATTTGTAGCCCAAGGAATAAATTCATCTCCCCAAACATAGACATCTTAAAATCTTTTTGCATCTCTTCTACAATTTTTTTGCACATAGCTTCATTGCCTTCAAAGATTATGTCATCAACATACACAACTACTATCAATATTCAATCTTCCTCAACTTTGAGTAAAGATTATTATCTGTGGTGCCCTTATTGAATCCTTTCTATATAAAAAAAAATTCCAACCTTCCATACCAAGCTCTAGGAACTTGCATCAATCCATACAATGCCTTTTTTCAATCTGCAAACCATATTAGGTTTATCTGAGAATTGAAATCCTTTGGGTTGTTCCATGTAAACTTTTTCTAATTCTCCATTCAAGAAAGTAGAATTCACATCCATCTGATAAACTTTAAAGTCTTTATGTGTTGCAAAATACAAATGCATTCCAATTGCTTCAATTTTAGCCACAGGAGCAAATGTCTCCTCAAATTCTATTCCTTCAACTTGTGCATAGCCCTTACACACAAGCCTTGCCTTGTTTTCTTACCACTACATTTTCATTCAACTTATTTTTGAATACCCACTTAGTTCCAATAATTTTTTTGTTTTCAGGTTTAGGAACCAATTCCCAAGTTTGATTCTTCTCAATTTGCATAAGTTCTTCCATTGCCTTCATCCAATGCTCATCTTTGCGTGCTTCATTTACTGTCTTCGGGTAAATTTTAGAGAGTAAAAATAGATTTACCTCCACTTCAACAACTCTTCTTCTTGTCAAAACTGCTTTGTTTTTGTCTCCAATGATCTGTTCTTCGAAATGATTTATCTATATATACTTAGGAGTCTTAGGGGTCTTTTCCAGAGCTTCTTTCTCTTCATTCTACACTTATTTTTCCTTATATTTTTCTTCTTCTTCTTCGCAAGCAGGCTCATCTAACTCATATCCATCTATTACAACCGAATTACGCATATCTTCATCAACCTTAACACTTGCACTTTCAACAATACTTCTTAGTATTTTATTGTAACATTTGTAAGCTTTGCTTTTATTAGAATATCCAAGGAAAATACCTTCATTAGACCTTGCATCAAACTTTCCCAAGTTTTCATCATCTTTTCTAATATAGCATTTGCTTCCAAACACTTTAAAGTACTTGACAATAAGAATCCTTCAATACCACAACTCACAGGGAGTCTTTGTGTTGGTAGCTCTTGCTTGAACTCTATTAAGTATGTAAACAATGGTATGAATTGCTTCCCTCCAGTAGACTTCTATTAGATTAGCTTCTCTCATCATATTCCTTCCAGTTTCTTGAATAGTCTTGTTTTTCCTTTCAACTAATCCATTTTGCTAAGGAGTCCTAGGGGTAGACAATTTCCTTTTTATGCCATGATTCTCACAAAATATGTTAAATTCATTAGAGGTGAAATCTCCACCTTTGTCAGACCTCAAACACTTGATCTTCAAATCCATTTCATTCTCAACCATATCTTTAAATGCTTTAAATCTATCTAGGGCTTCAAATTTTTCTCTAAGAAAAGTAAACCATGTTATTCTAGAGTAATCATCAATTAAAAGAATGAAATACCTGTCACTTGGAAGACTTCTCACTCTTGTTAGATGAAAAAGGTCTGTGTGTACTAATTCCAACAATCTAGTAGAAGATTGTTCCTTTCCCTTGAAACTACTTCTAGTTTGTTTTCCAAATTGACAATCTTTGCAAACAACATTGATAGGCTTTGTAATCCTCGGTAGATCTCTCACTACTTGAACTGAACTGATTCTAACCAGGTTATCAAAATTGATGTGACACATTCTCCTATGCCATATCCAACTATCATTAATATTATTCATAAAACAATTACCATCAACGCCCTTGAGATGATAGATATTTCCATTTGTCCTCTTTCCAACAAAAATTATTGTTCTAGACACTTTGATGATCTCACATCCATCATCCTGAAACATAAGATTGTATCGTTTGCTACACATGTGTCCAAAACTCAAGAGGTTATGTCTTAACTTTTAACATAGTAAACATCTTCAGTATAATGCTTTCCATCAAAACTGATTGAACCTATTTCACAAATCTTAGCACCTAAATCATCTCCAAATTTAACAAGTCCTCCATCATATTTTTCAAGTTTAACAAACTTACTCTCCAAGTGTCAATTTCTGGATTGACACCTAGTCATATGATTTGAACGACCACTGTCAATAACCCAATAGTTCTTGTCCTGTCTAACATGAAAAGAAGATACCAAGGTACCTCTAGTTTTATCCTTTTTCTCTTTGATACTTTCCTTCATACAACTCTCAAAATTAGTAGAAATCGATTAATCTTTTAAAGCCAAAAACAAGCATTCATTATCATCAACATCTCCATAATCAAATTCATCATAAAAAATATCATCTTCTCTAACATAGTAGCTTTTCTTGATCATCTTTCCTTTATTTTCCTTTTTCTTAATGTTCATAGTTCTGTTTGGACATCTTGAAGCATAGTGACCTATATTTTGACAACTAAAGCATTTGAAAGGTAATTTACCTTTGTACTTATTGGTGCCCTTTTTCATTCTTCTTACAAAGATATCTTCCACATCATCAAGATCATCTTAATTTTAATCTTTAGCTTTTTCTGATTTTTCGATCTTGAAAGCAGTCTCCACTTTTGCACCATTTTTTAGACCAATTTTCCTCATTTCAGATGTAGTTAGTGTTCCATGCAGATGATCTCTAGTGTATGTATTAAAATCTGCAAATTCCTCAATAGCATAAACTTTTTCACTATAAGAATTAGGAAGAGTTTTGAGAATTTTATTTACCGCTTTAGATTCTTTGACTTGTGCACCAAGACCTCTCATAGCACTTACCAGTTTATTAACCCTTTGCATGTAACTTGTAATTGTTTCATCATCAGTCATCCACAAAGTCTTAAATTGTTCCTTCAAATTTTGTAACTTAACTTGTTTAACCTTATCATCTCCTTCATAGATACTTTCTAGCTTATCCCAAAATTCTTTAGAAGTTTTCAAATTCATAACTTTCACTAATTTAGTATGTGCAAGACTAGTCAAAAGAGAAAACCTTGCCTTACCATTTGTTTCATAGGCCTTGATTTCATCACTTGTGCACAAACCATTTGTAGGTATGGTGTATGCAGTCTTTACTACCTTTGCAACTTCATATCCAAGATAAATCATATATCCTTCCATCTTCACTTTCCAGAATGCATAGCCTATACTATCAAACATAGGGATCTCCTTCTTGTTCACCATCCAAATCTACCTCAAGCAGTCAAGATTTTTTCCAAGGAACCTTGCTCTGATACCAATTGTTGAATGAACAAGACAATTGAGGGGGGGGGAGGGTGAATCAACTGTACCAAATTAAAATATGAAAACCCTCCACAATAATCAAATCCACATGTATTCATTAAACCCTTAATCTATTATAATGTTTAAACATGAAACATAGATAACAAAAACTAAAACATCCAACACCATACACAAAAGAACACTAGATTTACGTAGAAAAACTAATGAAGGAAAAACCACGACAAGGATTAGCTCACAATATAAGTGATTGCAAAACCGGTATAAGGAGGCTCACTACTAGAATAGGACACACTGTCCAGAAAGGCTCATAGCCCAGGCTCACTATTAGAATAGAAAAAAAGAAGATAGAATGTTACATAGAGAACATTATCTCAATGCAATAGAGATTCCACCACAATAGCTCCAATAAACACTAGCAGTCTTCAAGAGATCAAGATACCTCAACTCACTGCATTCAACAATCTTGCATTATAGCTCGCACTACATTTCACACCTCTACACTTAAATTCGCATCACAAAACTCAACTCTAATCCACACTTTTCATCTTGCATCAATTCACCTTGCATTTGTACCCTTCACAACTTGAAAAACATATTTAAGTCATCTACACTCTTCTTACACTTTACAAATTCAAATTAGGTTGACACTAAACATTCCCACAGTGGATAGGAATGAAAATCAAACCAAAACAAAACTTAACTAGGACCCAAATCAACTCTCACACACCACGCTATGCCTTCGTTAATATTTAAACATCTTTGAATGTAGTGTAAACACCATTAAAATTTGAATTATACACTTCTTCAAATACAAAGATGACTTGTGAACCACATACCATGCTATCCTCCTAAAATCCATTAAATTCCTTCGCAACAACTCGTACCATTAGAATGCACATGCCGAGTACACTCAAACTACACTGCCAAACACTGCAACTCTACAATCCAACTTGTAGAGTACCAAAACCAAAAATCCTCTTGATGTGGTAAAGATATCAACATTATCAACACATCTTCAAAATTGCAAGACCTGAAGAACAACTATGGAGAAACGTGAAGAAAATACATTTCTCCTAGACACCTCTATAAATAATATTGCAAAACCAATTCACACACTAGTGAACATAACTTCCTTTGTCCATCGATCTAGAAGCCAAAATTTTGCATGTAGAAACTTTGAACACCTCTAACCAACATATCCAAACCACACAAGCAGTTCTTCAACCCAGAAGAAATGCGAAGCAAAACTAGACACCTCTCTAACACCCTATTTCCTCATTTTATCAATTTTCTTAGTATCCTCGACATTTAAACCATAACTAGAAGATTTTCGAAGCAACACTAGAGGTTAACATCAGCAACTTAACTAATATAAACATAATGCAACTTATCAAAGCAAAAATCTCTTCTCAACCACTGCAATACTATCATCAATGACAACACAAGCTTGTTGACATCAATTCCAACATCTTCATACTTGCAACAATAGGACAAGCATTTATTAGTATGAGATAGACATATTTCCATCCAAGATACATACTTATTTATCCATTCGAGATATGAATCTATCAATATAATATAGATATATGTTCTGGCTAGAGACTTCGACTCATCGAAATCAAACATTCTAAGTCATTCACTAAAAATTGCATTCCCCTAGTGGAAGTGCACCAAGGTCATCCACTTTCAAGAGTATATTTTTATATATACATGAAATAATAGGCTTTATTCTTGCCTCAAAATTTGGGCTAAAGGCTCAAGGAATCAAGCAATATGTTTGTGATTCTTTTGATTATACAATGAATATATTTTATTTTATCACTCATTTATCTTAGTTATTTCATCATTGGATTTAATTGAGTTTTTCTCTCTTGGGCGAAAAACTTAATTAAATGGTTAAGCTGATAAACCCATTACTTTAGATACTTTCCATCCTTATACTTGAAAATTTGAATATTGGGAACCTCCTTTGTTCACCAAACTACCTACATTCCTACTGACAAATGGGATCAAGGCGTAATATATATGTAGTTCTGGTTTTTATCTACATGTTTGATGTGAACTATTAGTGGGTACATAACCCTTTCTAGGGTCTTTTTCCCCAACCAATTCCTCTTCAAATACTACCCACTAAAATAAACATCTGATTTATTAAATATTTAGTTTCCTAAGTCAATACTTGTTTACTATTTTGTTCTAATGTCTATTCCTAAAAGAATATTTTTTTTTGTTAAAATGTATATTGATAATTCTCTTTATTCTTTTGAAAATATGAGATGATAATTATATTTCCTTTGAAACTATATGATGATAGTTCTATTTTCCTTTTATGTAAATTTTTTGTGTGTGCTAAACTACCTTTAGTTTGTTCCTTTGCCTACTATTAATACTAAATTAGTTTTCTATTTAAGAAAGATTAATCATTCCTTGGATTTAAACTCTCCAACGATTTATAGGAACAATTTCCCATATGTTGTTGTTGCTGCAACTATATTAGGTTATAAGTACAATAGTTCAAATGTGACAACATTACTCATAAACATGAACTAGATATACCATTTGTTGGCAAGAAAGAGCAACAATCTAGACATCACCAAGAAAATCCTACCATATCTTGTTGCAAAGAGCTTGCACACCATAAGATTCAAAAGATACCATCTAGGGTAGGGGTAGGATAGATGGGTCACATCCCATCCCTTAGATATATGTATAGGAAAAGATATGAATAAAAAAAAATAGAGAAGTAAGTGTCTATAATATAGATCTATATTTATGAGAATATATGTAAAAGGCATGAAAGCCTATATGTAAGAAGAAGAGGAAAGGAATATAGAGTATAGGGGAAGATATATATGATAAAATTTATAAATAATGTAAAAGGAGATATAAGTAGATATGAATGTACTCTTTTAAGATAACTAATATAAGGATATCAAAATTCTATTTGCATTATGTTGTCTGACTTTATACTATATATGGTTATGTAATCAATCTTCTATACGAATAAAACCATTACTCCCTTTATATAATTGAGTTCGAGGTATAAACTACAACACTCAAAAATTACTTAGGGATCAAAACTCCGATCTGTGTTTCCCCAATTTTCTTGCTAACATTGGTTCTGTTGTCAAGACCTTGGTTAGGTTGTATAAAGGTTAGTAATACTCATAATTTTAATTTTAATTCAAACATAGAAAAAGAAAGAAAAACCAAGGAAGATATGAAAAATTATGGAATTGTCCTCTTGGCGTCTACCCTATGAGAGGGGGCTAGGCACCAACGGGATGGAGAGTGGAAAGGGGAGGATTTTGAAAGGGATCCTCAAAGAGATGTGCCCAATAAGAAAAGTTACCAAATAAATACCATGGGAAATAATAAATGACTAATTCAATCCTAAAACAATCACACCCATGGAAAAAGGAGGCAAGAAAAACACAAGAGAGCTTAGAAAAAAAATGAATTAGAAAGAAAATTGAAGATGACAAGACCAAATGGAAAATAAATAAGAAAAAAATAGGTGTTGAAAGAGAAGAAAGACACCACAAAAGGATGAAAATTTTGGAGAAGATGAGAATTGAGTGTATCAATGAGGGTGTTGTTGAGCATGCCAAAGGGGGTGCCGCCAAAGGAAAAGAGAAAGAAAATAATGAAGAAGAATGGAAGAACCGAGAGAAATCAAATTTATGTTTATAAAAAGAAGGACAACTCATAAATAGATTAAAGAGGAACATTTATGATTATGGAGAATCTAGAAGGTTGTTGTTGGGACCTTGCAATAACACAAAGACTCCACTCCCATCACAACCCCATAAAAGTACTACCATAAGACTAGATCTATCAAACCTAACAATCAATCTAGATGATAGGTTTAGTGAATTTTTGAAAACTCTGGAGAAGGCTCTATCTATTCAAGTTAAATATTTAGAAGAGTTAGTTAATAGAAGCATAAGGAAACTGATGGAAGAAGAACTAAGGAAAAGTGAAGAGATTAGATTGAATTTTGGTAAGAAATTATGTTATTAACAAATAAATTGTTATTAAGAATTACTAAAGGGAAACATTATCTTGAGGAGTCACAACCCTCAAACCAAGACCCATCCCCTAAGCCATATAAAAGTAGAATAATTTTGAAAGAGGTGATACCATAAAGTAGAGAGAAAGAAGAGAAATAAATAAATGAAAGAGGTGATACCATAAAGCCATATAAGAGAAATAAAGTAGAGAGAAATAAGAGAAATAAAGTAGGGAAGATATACTTGATAAAGAGTACTTTGACATAAAGTTGGCAAGAGATGAGGGTAGAGAGAAAAAGCCCCACCATTAAAAAAGAAAAGAAGGAAAAGAATAGCTCACAAATCTACAAAAAAAAAGAATAAAGAAAAAATGGAATCATCAATAAAAATGCCACTATTTGGAAGAGATATGATAGAGGATATGGGACATATATTCCTATTAGAATCTCTATGGAAAAGGCAAGAAATTGATGAGGACAAGCCAAAGTTATTAGACTTTGTATCTTCATTAAGGAAATAAGTATTGGATTGGTACAAAAGGAATTACCTAAAGCATGGGAAAATTTGGAGTGAAGTAAAATAAAATTTCTTAGAAAATTTTGACACTTTGGATGTCCCTACAAAGAGTGTTAGAAAAATGAGGGACCTGGTACAAGGAGAAGAAGAATCGATGAAGGCCCATGACAAAATATTTAAGGAAGTTTTCCGCAAATTGGAGGAAACTCTAATGGAGTGACAAAAGATTGAAAGGTTCACCTCTAGAATACATAAAGATATAAGAGCAGCCTTAGATGGAAGAATATGTAATAAAAATATACATACTTGATTTGCATAGAAGCTTAGACATGACATAGTCCCCAAAAAGATGATATCAAAGAGAACATTGAAAAATTACAATTGGTGGTAGAGAAACTAACCATTCAAAATGGAATTTTGGTGAAAGGAGAAGAAAATAAGTGTAAAGAGGTTTGGTGCACATATTTCTCAAGGGAAGGTAATCTTCGAAACGATCGCCCTAAATCGCAAGGAGAAAGAACTGCAACATCATTACATGAATTGAAAACAATACCAACCAAAACAAATGAATTATACTACAAAACTTGCCAAGAATGGGATAATCACCTCACTAAGGATTATCTTGCAAACCAATTTCAACTATAGAATACAAGTCATCCTAATCCAAGATGCCCTATTAACTACAACTATGACATGTATACCTAGATAGAAAAATGGCATATGTTAAAGGACATGCGAAACTCCCTTTATGCAACGCATGTTACATGCAACCACCTTGGAGAGATAATGGAAATTATTATGAATTATAGAACAACATGGGAGATAATAGGTAATCAAACTATAGAGGAGGAAGAGGACACGATAGAGACAATTGCCAAAGAAGAAATGCTACATGCTATAACTATTGAAAGATAGGCCACTATGCTACAAAGTGTTGGGTAGGAAAGAAAAGGAAGTGTCCATTTTTTGGAGATGATTCTCATGACATATTTTGATGTGATAAAGTATGACAATATTATCAAAATACAACACACTCTAGAAGTGATGACTTACAAGACCACAATGGAGCCATGGTAATTAGGAGAATACCATCGTAAGGAGTTAAACGTTTATAAAGGATGGAACAATGTCCATTTGATACATCAAATGAAGAATATTTTGGTGAATAAAAATAGATGCAGATCAAGAAAAAGAAGAAATCAAAAACAAAGAAAAATAAGGTTAAAGTACCAACTAGACAAGGAATTGATACCAGGAAAATAAACAAAGAGAAATTGAAGAAGATGGTAGAGAATCAAGTCCAAAAGAAGAGCAATATGATTAATTTCAACTAAGAAAACAACAACATGATAAGGTAGTAGAAAGAGAACAAAAAAAAATTATAAAACAACAAAAATATGACATAACATGTTTCTCATAAGAAGAAGTAATGATGCTAAATAATTTATCATTTTTGGTCTAGCAAAAGAATCTCCTAGTCAAACTAAAACAATTGGGAAAATATGGGAACAAACAATAACAATAAGTCCACCAACTCACATAAGATTAGAACTAGAAGAAAGGTCCTCTTTTAATTACCACACACCTCAATAATAGTAAAGTCAAACATGTGATGGTAGATCTAGGTGCGGACCTGAATATTATTTCGATAACCACTTGGGAGAGGTTGGGTAGACCCAAGCTAGTTCTGGCATGGAAACTTTAGGAACATGGAATAATTTGGAAGTAAACATCAAAGGAATTAAGAAAATAGTTGATTTTGAGGTTGTTGAGATGAAGGAACTATTTAACACTTTTAGAGCATTGCTAGGATTTAGATGGTTTATCAATTCTAATGAGATAGTAGACTCAAGAAAAGAAGAGATATCTTTCGTAGATGACAATAAGATAGTCCATATTCCACTAGGAGAGTGAGAAGATATAACGTATATAGAAGAAATTGAACAAGACAGAGAGGGGGAAGATCCAAAAATCCTCCATTCTATCTAAAGACTCCCTACCGTAGAAGAAGGCCCCAATAGTTCTAGATAAATTGAACTCAACAGTAACAACGACAGTATCGACAGTGAAGAAGTTCTAGCTGCATGGATGCAAGGAGAACAAGAATTAACTTCCCAGAAGGTATGTGGGTTTTGGAAAGCATTTACGATACACAAGAAGCCCATAATCCCTTTGCAAACTATCACAAACACAATCAAGATACCACAAAAGGACAATACCAACACATAACCGCTAATCCAACATCCTATGGACATATCCAGACATAAAAGATCAAAATACTCACTACACTGAAAACCAGTAACCTTTGGAAAACAAGAATCATACCTACAATATAAGCATGGAAACAAAAAACCAAAAATACATAGAAGGACCAATCATTATAAGACAATTAAAAATTTAACATTCAGGTTTAACTATCCAAAAATATTAGGTAGGATCGAGTTTGAACGTCAATTTCCTTGACCTAACCCTAAAAAGATAAAACAAGGGATCAAAAAAGAATATTATACAACTAGACTAACCTAGCTTGAATAATAAAATTAGAACATGATGTACTATATTCTTCTCATACATAAAAGATAGGGAATAACTTGCTTGAGAAAAAAGAGCCATAGCAAAATAATGAAAAAAAATGTGGGAAGATGAGAAAATGGGTACACCATTTAATACACTTACCTCACAAGAAAATTATAAATGTATCAATCCATCTTCCACTTTTACTCACTATTTATCCTACTCTCGCAACCTCACGTACACTCAGACTACTCCAAGGCAAACCCTAAGCAAACTATCAGTCCACTCCAAATCTCAATTTCCCAAAATGGCTACACTCACCCTCATTGACATTTCTCAAAAGCCTAGGCCTAAATACAAGAGATTATCCTATATGGAAATGGAGGCCAACCCAACCAAATAATTTTAAAAGGTACCCATGGATGTCATCTATATAGAAGAAATCCAAAAGTATATCCATGCACCCCTAACAAAAATAGATCACACTATGTTTAAAGTCTTGAGGCACACCTTACTACAACCGACCACACAACAATATCTGCCATAGTATAAAAATATCTTAGAGAAAAAACTAGATGTTTAGAAGGAGATTTTGAACTTCACTACACAAGAAGAATGGGTCCAGATTATATTAAGTTGGTTCCATGATGAATACCTCTACCTGGATGGCCCTATATAATCATGAAAGACACAATCCATATAGTAATAGGTCTATGAGCACAAGGAGAAGTCCCACCAAAGAATGATATCAAGAATGTAGAGGTCACAAGGTTAACTGGAGTGACATACAATGAAAAAAGCCTTGATTTCACCAAATAGCTAATCTTACAGTCAAGTATGCAACCATGTGCATCACCTATAAGGCGTATTACACAAACCGAGAGAACTTAGCTATTGCTACCTCCATTCATGCAAACTACCAGATGGTAATAGAGAGGAATGACATTGACCTATGTGAGGTCCTATAGTAGGAGCTCCTCGAAAACATCCAACACAAAGCAATCCCATTATCAATTTAGGTATCGGACCTTGCTAATCTTTCTTACCTCCTACTTCATGCAAGAACTCTTGACCTTTGTGGGAAAAATTTGGGACACCACCCAGCTAGTTGCAGCCCAAATACAAGAGCATGTTAAGAACCTTCAAGATGAAACATCATACACTGCAACCTACTAGGGTTTATTCAAATCCCTTGAACAAAATTTATATGAAAGGGAACCCATCTCTTATGAGGTGGTTTGCAAGTACATCAAATATATCTTTTTCCTCCTTGATAAGGATTATACGTTCATGGAGTCAATCGATCCTAGGACATATTAGACACACCAACTCCCATAAGGTGACAAATGTAGAGATCCAATCCTATGCCTCCACACTCCTTAGTCTTCCCAAGGTCCCACAAGCTAAAAAATTCACCACTTATTGGGAGTACATGGAAAACCTAGTGAAAAAGAAATTTGAAGAACACTTAGAGAAGAATCGGGAGAAGTTGCACAAGAAGTGGGGTCTACCTAAGCATGAGATAGATAAACAAAGTACATCCACTCCCTAGAGGTCCAAAAGGCTCCATATCAACACTACCCCTACAAAACCTCCACAAGGAAAAAGTAGTAGACCAAGGAAGAGAAGACTCACTACCACTCATTTACAAATAACAATAAGAAGAAGAAGCATTAGAGACTCTCCTACATATGAGCGCGGAGAAAAAGAAAAAAAAAGG
The DNA here is from genome assembly GCA_007115665.2 of Sequoiadendron giganteum. Taxonomy (NCBI): domain Eukaryota; kingdom Viridiplantae; phylum Streptophyta; class Pinopsida; order Cupressales; family Cupressaceae; genus Sequoiadendron; species Sequoiadendron giganteum. Next base: position 1,527,429 of record CM021103.1, read on the forward strand.
AAAGAAAAGGCACGTAGGGAGGTCTCCCCGCAAATAGTAGTTATAGAAGAGGAAGATCAAGTAATTCTAGAGGAAACCTCTCTCCAGAGGACACACCCATCCTCAAATTTTAACCACTCATAGATGAAGATCAAGTGTGTAATGGTCTATTCCGAAAAGAAGTCCTGGATATGACCCTCCAAAAGTATCCCAATATGGAAATTCCAAATAAATTGATCACAAAAAGGTAAGTAATCAGGTAAATGGTAGCATCCAACATATCATTGGAGGACCTAATTGACCATTCTCAAACTCTTTGACCACTACACTCAAAAAGAGAAGGGAAAAGGTAGCCAAAGAAGAGGAGAGACTCAAAGAATTGGACATTAGGGAACTAGCCCTATCAGTTACACCTTTGTAGAAGTAGAGGATAACAAAAATAGAGAACAAAGAGCTTTGGTCTAAGCAGAGGTTAGACAAACTAATGATAGATGAATCAAAGATTACTCAAATGGTCCAAGTATAGATCAAGGAGGCCACACAATAATCCTGTCAACAATTGTGAGAGGAAGAAACAAAAAATAAAGAAGCATCTTTGGACCAAGAACAATCTTCTCATCCATCGCAGTCTAAAACATCTTCCTCCTTTGCAACCTATTCTATGCAATCCATTAAGGAATTTTCTGAAAAATAGAAGTAAATCCAACTAGTGGCAGCTCCATAGAAACTTCAACTTTTGTTGGTTGGATCATAGGTAGATATTGGGAGCATCTCACCCCTACACAAATTCTAAGTCGGGGACATCCTACAACAAATAATCAGAGAGGAAATATTGAAAAATCATGTGGAGAACTCTGATTAGTTGGAGGAAATGGTGAGGGATAGCCAAAGAAAGTTCCCACATCTCCAAGGGGACTCATCCCAACCTCTAGTAATACACTTAAAATTTTTGATAGACGGGGTGATCAAGGATACCCAACTACAAAAGAATAGAATGAGACAACAAGTTCAAGTAGAGTGTCAGAAGGTTAAAACCAATGAGGAAAGGAAGAAATGTGCCATCACACACTTTGACCTAAAGTTACAGATCAACACATTGAAGAATACTTGAGGGGATCTCAATGACTTTACCAATTTTGTCTACAATGGCCAATAGTGACAACTCTAATTAAGGCCCAAATTGATTAATTGGAAATTCATATACTTTAGAGATCCACAATATATAATTCCTTCCAAGATACAGATTACCAATCATGTGTCCAGATAAAAGAACTACATGCCCAACTTCAACAATTATAAGATCAAACAGATAAAATCTAGAATAGATTCCACCAACTACGAGAAGTAGTAAGCCTAAGATAGGATACACAATGGGAGCCCTATACAACAATTGGCACAAAAGATCCAAATTATCCAAACACTTCTAGAGGTAGAGTGGTTGCTCCTACAAATCTAAGTTCAGACTCAACAACTGTACTTAGCCAAAACATAGTGGGAGAACACTTTTGCTAAACTCAAGGAGATATATAAGGATATTCTTCCAGCAAAGTAGAGTTGACTTGAGGAAAAGTCAAAATTTTAAAAGGGGGGATGATGTTGGTAGGAAAGATAAATATTTTAGACACCACCATGCAAATCCTACCGCATCTTGACGCAAAGAGCTTGCAAACCATAATATTCAAAAGATACCATCTAGGGTAGGGGTGAGACAAATGGGTCATGTCCCATCCCATAGATATATGTATAGGAAAAGATATGAATAGTAGAAAAGAGAGAGGTAAGTGTTTGTAATATAGATCTATATGTATGAGATTATATGTAGAAGTTATGAAAGACTATATGTAAGAAGAAGAGGAAAGGAACACAAAGTATAGGGGAAGATATATATGATAAATATATAAATGATGTAAACAAAGATATAAGGAGATATGAATGTACTCTTTTAAGATAACTAATATAAGGATACCAAAATTCTATTTACATTATGTTGTCTGACTTCATGCTATATATGGTTAAGTAATCAATATTTTGTTTGAATCAAACCATTACTTCCTATATAATATAATTGAGTCTAGGGTATAAACTACAACACTCAAAAAGTAATTGGGGCTCAGAACTCTAGTTTGTGTTTCCCTAGATTTCTTGCTAGCACCATTGATACCAAATAATGTGAAGTTTTGGTTTTCATATTCAAACATAGAAACATGGAACCCTAAGTTTAGTGCATAAAACTTGGATGAATTTCTTCCTTTTTTTAGGGTTTCATTAAGATGGAGATCAACAAGGTAATTAAATTGACTTTCAACAATGAAGGTGAGTCAATCAAACCTAGATCTACATCTTTTTGAGCGTTGGAAATGGATCAAAATTTATTTTCCTTGATTATCCTAATTAGACTATGTACCCCAATATAAAAATGCAAGAAACTAATGACTGATAAGTGGTAACAAAAGTTTGCAAGAAAATCCAGGAAGGGCAAAACACTGTGTACATGTCATGAAAGTTTGATTCTAGTAACCACAAGAGGACAGATTTGCCAAAGGGCATCCTGGTCCTTGTAGGGGTGTCCTACTTTTCTTTTGCAGTCCTCTGATACCAAATTTAAGATCCTTTTTTCTGCTTGTAGACTTGTTGGATCATTGTCGGATAATTTTTTAGGTGAGTTTTCATGAATTGACAAGGCGTAGGGATTTGAATGCAACAATGAACAAATGATCTTCAAGATTCCTTCAATCCTCTCCAATTTTGACATCTACATATTCACAAAGAGAAGAAATTTTGTGCCATTTAGGGGCTTGGCTTAGTCAAACCCTATGTTAGTGTTTCCACTTCCAAAATGGAAATGCCAATTATAAAAGGATAAATGATAGGAAGGAATGATGAATCCACAAAGTTTTGCAACTCACCACCCTTCAATGGCTTCCTTGAAGGATTGAAGCCATACACATCACCTCAAGGATTAATTGTTGTTTGCTTGATTGCTTAGAGACCTACAACAAGGGTTAGCCTTCATAAACAATGATAACATGAACACATATGAACTCATATAAGGTTTGACATGATGCTTGGATTTTGAATTGTTGTAATAAACCTCTAAAAATGCTGCTCTTGATAATATTTCTTGCTCATAAATTCTCCTTCTAGTTTCAAATGGTGAAAAGACTATGTATTTATAAGCATTTCTCTAATTTCCCAAAAATTAAATCTTGATAGCCGACATTTGCAACTTGAATTTCAAATGTTAAAATACCAGCATCGACATATTCAAATTTGGATCCCGAAAAAATAGGGTGGCTAGGATGCCCAAGGGCATCCTAGTCTTGGCCCTATTTTCCAGGACTTATGGTGTTAGGAGCAAAAATTAAATTAATGCATTTGTTCAATGCTTGCAATTTCTCAGAAAACGGTAAAACTATGCTATAGAATGCATAATTTTGGAAATTAGGGACCCAATAAGGCTCAATAATTTAGGGGGAGAAAAACATAGTGTGAAATTGTCAAGGCTGAAAATTTACGATGCTACACATATCTTATTTAAGTTGTTAAAATAAATCATTTCAATACTTTTTTGACAATATAAAAATAATGAATGATTGAACAAAAAAACAATAGATCTTTCCCTCATATATAATTTGAAATCAATCTAACTTATAAAATAAACATTGATTTCAATCCATAATAATCTATTTAAAAAATATTAGTCACTTTATACTAATTAAATGTGTTAGTTAACATATTCCAACAATATGACTATAACCAAAATTTATATCTTTTATTCTATCACTCTAACTATATAATTATATCTATAACTATATGTGTATTTATGTGTTTACTCAAGCCTTGACCTTCACCAACCCTCTCTTCTTGGGTAATATATGATATTTTTAGCTAGTGTTTAATTACATATCATTACTGATTTGATATCTTTAAATTTAATGCTACATTTGGTTGACTTTGTTATAGATAAGACACCAATACTATGAATTAGGTATAAGATCCCAGGGTCTAATTTTACTAGTGTTGTTTGATAGGGTCTATTTTTAATAGTGTTGTTTGAATATGGAGTTGGTGTTTCTTTCGATCTTTCGTTGCAACAACAAATACATACCTCATAATTACATATAGCCATCAATATTAAGTGCCAAAACTGCATATTTTAGTCTACATAAGTCTTCCATATATAAAAGATGACTAAAACTTACATCATGTAAAAATAAACTTCTTACTCTATCAATCAAATTCAAAAACTAAAAGTCATTTAATATGCCAATGATATTCAACACAAATCTATAATACCTCCTAGCTACATTTGATACACATAATATGTAATCACAACCCCTAAATCCTATTCAACCTATATGACCAACCGTACATTAACTTATTAATATGTGTTAACACAACTTATGTATATTTAAGGAATTATCATTTAAGTCAAGAAATTGACAACAATCAAAACTATAACATGTTCATAAATAGCCAAGAAATACTAAACAAAATTCAAATCAAGCTATAAACTAATATTATTAATTCTTGAAAAAAAATCTATAGTGTAATAATTATTCCAAATGTAGTCTCCAACTCGAGTCTATGTGCTAATCAATGGTATTTTCACAAATTAATTATAATATCCTATTCAAATTGATTGGCCTACAACATCTAGTATGATCCTTATGTCAAATATTATAATTTATGAACCTTGATATGCTTAGTGTTATCTCTTATTGGTCTATGTTTGAATATTCTATTATAGGGAATGTCTATCACCTTCTAGGATATTTCATAGTGTATGGAAAGCACTATAGAATGTACAACAATATTTGAACCAATTCCTACAAGGCAATGAAATATTAGCTTATTCTCAAGGTTAGAGGTTATATCAATTTAATTTCATCTTTTAGTTGATACTAAATAAAATCATAAGAATCCCTATGATTCAACCACTATTATGCTAAATAAACAATAAGTAATTATCATGATTCAACTATAGTAAATCAAAAATAATTATAAATCAATGAAATTAATTTTTCAATTAAAAGTTTGTAGTTTTAAAATTCAAAACCAAATAGTCATAACTTTCATCTATCTCCACTAGACTCAAAATTTCACTATGTTTCATAATGCTAAGAAGGAGGAGAATAAAACCCAAAAATAATTTAAAAAGATAATTTATGTGAGAGAATTTTTTCTACAATTAACCTATAAAATCAAAGCATTTAATACATCTAGATTAAAGTTCATTTATTAATTTATAATTCATATTTTTTATGCAATCCAAATATTTATTAAGTACTTAATTGGATAATTGTTTTAGGTGTATTGTCTATTATACAACTCAAAAGTTTCCATAGCATAATATTAAAAAAACTTAGATATTAGCCCTTATATGGGGGAACACACAAAAAGCAGGATACTTACTACTATTTAGAAAATGTTAATAGCTTGGCCTAAATATGAAACCAAATTTTTGTTTAGTATAATGCTCTTGAAAAGTTATCAAATTCAACACTTTGGTGAGCTATTTTTTTAATCTTGTAACCATGAGCCTTTTCAACATATCATCTCAACTTTAGTTTCCATTAAAAGCATCAAATTAGTCATCAATAATTTATTAGATTAGCAGAAACTTTTTGTCTTAATTCAAATCAATATCATTGTAGTTTAAAGTACTTATCTATAATTTTTTAGTTATGTATATGAAGTATCATATATAGTTGGCAATGCCATAGAAATATTGAAAGAACGTTGCTCATCACTCTAATAGTTGTAAGACAAACATAAAGTGGAGGTAAGAAATATATTTATAATTATTAAACTTTTGAATTATTTTTAGTGTCTTTATTTGTTAAAGCTATATCATAAGTCAATGCTTTGTGTTTTCTAAATAAATTATTATAGTTATAAATTGCATTTGTTCTTGGCTGATTAGTTAGCAACTTGGATATGCAATTTGTAGGTATTGTTGAGGTTTGGGCATTTGGTTTGATAAAATGTCTCAAGTAACATAGATGCCTTAAACAACTTGATAACATGCCTTAAAGGGACATGGTCTTATGGAATACCATGGCAGCAAGACATTAACAAATAAAGCGACTTAAAAAAACTTACTAAGGAAATAGGCAAGGGTAAAGTTGAATTCCATAACCTTTTCCTGTGTCCCACCCATTTATGCATGTATTGGAGCTTTGAATGAGGGTATGGACATCCATCTACTATATTGGAGGGAAAAATTTCATCTACTATTATAGTTGGAATTTTTTTGGAAGATATGTATGCAAAATGTGGAAGCACAAACAAGGCACATGAACTATTGGACAAAGTGCCTTAGACGATGTATCTTATGATTTTTTTTAACTAAAATTGTTGAACTTGTAGCAAGTGATTTCCTCCCTTCTTGAGCAATTTGAATGGATACATGAGGATATGAACATACATCCAAAATATAAGGATAGAGGAATTAGTCAAGTATAATAATTATAACTACCTTGGTTAACAATCGTTCAAAGTTACAACCGACACATAGCAAAATATATGTGAAGATTTGATATAAGGATATAGGAAGGAATACATAAATTAATAAGGTTTGGAAATGAATTAGGAAGATAGATTATGCATTTTAGTGGAGTGAAGTATGAGTAAGAAGACTATGGTATGGAAAACCAATTTTCACATATCAAAAAGTATATAATAATAGATAAAATTATATAAATTAAATACGATTTGAAATTCCTTCAAGATCCATTATAACTTAGCAATACTTATATTCACAATAAATGTATGTGTGTGTGTATATTAACCAATAGTGTATATATATACACACATTTTCTACAAAAGAACTAATCCATAAACTATCCAATATTTATGCAGATAATTAATCTAACACTCCTATATTCACCAAGCAAAACAAGAAAATACGGATTAAACTCTGAAATCATGCCCGTAATACCATTCTCCTCCATTCAAATCTACATAATTCTTTGCTCCCCAATCCCCTAAAAATTATCTCTCTATCCCCTATTTCCTACAACATCCTCCCCTTTTTCCCTAAAATGTCCTCTTTTCCTATAATGCCCTCACACCTAATGAATGATAATTTTATCTAAAAATAAAATCAACTAGAAATGATAGAACTCTAGACAAATGAATTCCCCTCGCTCCCCCACCTTGCTCTTCCCACCCTTTGAGGTTGATGATTCCATTATTTATCTCCATTTTCTAAATATGATTTATCATATGTTACACCCTAGGAAAATTTGATTTACTACACCAAGAAGAGTTAAATTGTAGTCAAACTCATGTATTACTCTTGATGTCTCCCCCAATTTTCTCTATGACTCAATTTCATTTCCATTACTTGAGTGTTTACGACTAATCTTAAGAATTATAGATGAGAATTAAAATAAACATTTTCAAACGTAATTTTCTTTAGGATTTAAAACTATTGATTCTTATTTATTTATCTATCTTAATTTTTATATATAGTTGATTACTATCAGGGAGGTAGCTCCCATAAATTGAAGTACATTAGAATAAAGAAAGCACATCAGCTTAAGAAAAGAGGGTGCATAGATTACAATAGTTCTTAGGAATCCACAAATGTAATAGAAATCACAACCCCTCTGAAATCTTAGAATAAATTTTAATTTGAGGAGGGCATAAAAGATTAGCATATTGGATAATAAAGAAGAAGAAGGTCTCCATGTTAGTTTCAGCTCAAACCTTCCTTGAAAATATTAACTGCTTCAGTGGTGATTAAATTTTGTTTTGTAGTATTAGCATCGAAAACACTACCTAACAATTTTTGGTAGATTTTTGATGAAGGCCAAGATGGTAAAAAATACACAATCCAATATATCCTACTTAGTGAAGGAGTTTTCTAACAACTTGACCCAATTATTCTTACCCATAATTAGAGTCTTGTTTGACGAAAAATATTCATACAAAGTGGCATCATGAAATGTTGAGACCCAATCGTTTGTTGTATTGATTTTGCAACACCAACCATCTCAACATTGAAGAGTTGTTTGATTTGCATTTCTATGTCCTTCATTAAGTATAAGCAATTAAAAATACCTTAATTTGTTTTATTATACTTTATATTTTTTCATGAAATTTTATTTATTTATTATTAATATCATTATCTAATATTTTATCATTTTTAATTTTCACTAATATCATTTTTATTGAATAACAATTATTATTTTTTAATTAATTTGACAATTAATTTATTTTAGTGAGTGGTCAATATTTCTAGATCAACTGTGTGTAAATATTTTTACATCAAAGTTTTAGATCATACTCCATGATCCATCATCAGGATGTAAAGCAGTAGAGAGAATAAAAATGAGATAGCAGACTTGGATAGAAATAGAAGAAGGGGGTGGATTGGAAGGCACACACTCCAAAAGGTTAGGAAGAAGTCAAAAGTAGGTGGATAAGAAAAGAGGAAAAAATTAATATAAACTAAATAAATGAAAATAAAATCATATGATAATAAGGTAAGATGAAGCAAAAATTATAGACGGAAGAAACTCATTAAAATATAATAATGATAAGATACTTTCTAAGGATATCCTGAAATCATAAATAATGATATGATATAATCTTATATATGATAAATAAAATAATAAAAACTAGGAAGGGGAAGAAAAGACAAACATAGGAAACGAATAATAAAAATGAACAAAATATTAAAAGAGCCACAAAATAATAAAAAAATAAAAAACCAAATAAGAAGAATAATAATAAACAAATAATGGAACAAATAAATGACAAAATAAAATGAAAAACATAAAAATGAAGAAAAATAAAACAAAGGAACAAATAATATAAAACAACCCAATAAAATGCAAATAGAAAAGGAAAGCAACCAATTGAGGAGAGAAGAACGACAAAAATCAAAAATCAAAAATCAAAATTGAAGGCCAACAATAAAATGTTAAAAAGGTAAGACAAAGAAAACATAATTAAAATACAAAGAAATCAAAAATACAAACAAAAGAGGGAAAACAAATAAGCCTAAAATTAAAATAATAACCATAATTAAATAAAAGAGGGAAAGAATAAGGAGGAGGAAAACAAAAAATTGAAATAAATTCACAAAGAATAAAAAGGAAAATTAAGAGAAAATATATTATTTGTGATAATAGTCATATATATATGATTATTATTAAATCATATTATTAACACTCACACTAGGAACTAAATTATGGCAAGTGAGGAGACCTTTGGCGAGGAGATCGTTGGGGAGCAGACTGTTTCAGTGGTGGGCTTGAGTGATTTGAATTTGAACTCAATCCCTCGTGGCCATGGCGACTTTCAGTTTGGGTAGGATATGAATTTGGGGTTTTCTGAAGGGAAGGTTGGATCAGGTGGAGGAGATGTATTGGTGTCTTCTGGGGATGCATTGGGAAAGGACGGGTCACTTTGTAAGGATGTGGTGAAAGATGCGGTGTATGAAGGAAAATGTGTGAGTGAGGCTTTCAAGGTGGCTTGTGATGGGTGTCCTGCTTCGAAAGCAGCTCCTATTATCTCTGGTGGTCAAGATGCTGCTGGTGATAATGGGCGGGCCGCATCTGGAGAATCTTTTGTGACTAATCCGAGTATTCCTCGGATTGAGCATGCCCTGGTGGGAAATGGCCGAATGGGAGGACATTCATCTGTGTTGGGACAAAGATGGGTTGACATTTTTTCCTCTAAGCTTAAAGGAAAGGGCATCACTTATGAATCTATGACCTCTTCCAACATTGAAGGTGGTTTTGCTCTGTCTGTCTTGGACTCCCTTGTGGATAAAAATATTGCTAGAATGGAATTTTCTCTGGTTGGTAAGTTCTCTGGGCCTCGACCCAATATTGAGGAGGTTCGTTCTTGGGTTAAAAAAATGTGGGTCTTGAAGGTTCAGGTGGAAGTTGCGGTGATGGATAAAGGATTTTTTTCCTTTGCCTTTTCCTGTGATGAAGACCTGAGAGCTATGTTTGCTAAAAGTTCATGGTCATTTGGGTGTCTCTCCTTGGTCCTACTCCCTTGGTAGCTTGGGATGGATCTCTCTAAATTCCTTTTTCATTCTACGCCTATTTGGGTTAAGCTGCCAAATTTTCCCTTGGAGTATTGGGATGAAGAAGTGTTTAAAGATGTGGCTAACTCTCTTGGGCGGTTTGTCTCTATTGATGAGGCTACCCTCTCTAGAAGGCGACTTGTTGGAGCTAGATTTTGTGTGATGATTGATCAATATGTTGTGCTTCCCGAGTTTTTCCACCTCAACTCAAAGGTAGGATCCTATAAGCAGCATATTATCTTTGAAAATCTTCTGTTTGCTTGCTTCAAATGTAAAAAAGTGGGTCATTGGGCCAAAGACCGCCCGGACAAACCAACCTAGGCCAAGAGTGCTCCTCAAAAAAAGGTATGGAAGATTAAAAAGACCATGGGAGACACTCTGCAGTAGGTATAGGGTGTTTCTGCCATTGATGATGGCTTGGTAGGTGAAGGTAATTCTGAGGATCATACGTCACCTCTTCTTGAGTCTAGTAAGGAACCTAAGAAAACTTTGGAAGAGGTTGTGGGCCAATCCGTGGGTCTTGAAGTGGATCATGTTTCAGACTCCTTGTGCTCCCCCAAACGTCCTATTTTGGAGCTTGTTGTTGTATACTCTGTTCCACTGGATGGGGCTTCTAGATTAGGGGGTGGCGGTGGTGAGTTGGTAGTTGAAGATATAGGAACCGAAGGTGAAGAAGGTTATATTTTGGTGAGGGGTAGGAAGAATAAATCCTCAGCTTCTCCACCACCCGAACTTCCTAAGGGTGTCACCACTAAAAGGAAAAAAGCAGAATGTGGGTCCAAACTAAGGAGCCAGGGTAGGCCTTCCCTATACACGAGCAGGGAGCGGGATTGTAAGCGAGACATTGATGAAGGGGTTCAAAAAACCCTATTTGATATGTGCTTGAAGAGCACTCCCTCTTCTTTTAAATGAAGATTCTTTCTTGGAACATCAGGGGGTTGAATAATTAGCATAAACAAGACCTCCTGAAGAATTTGCTCCGAGATCATAAGGCAGATATCTTGTTGATTCAAGAAATTAAAATGAAAGTTGATAAGTTGGAAGCTTTGAAGTCTCTCTTTTTCAAGGATTGTGGTTTTCATGGGATGAGCTCCGAGGGAGCTTCGGGTGGAATTGCTACATTTTGGAATGAGAGACTAATCAAAGGTGTTATGATTGTGGATGGGTTTAATCATGTGGAGACAAAGTTTGTTTGGATTCGAGATTCTTATACTTGGGTCATCTCCAATGTGTATACTCCTAATCTGAAGAGAGATAAGAAGAAATTATGGGATGACTTGTGAGATCTGAGGCTTAGTTTTTTGGATTGCCTTTGGCTCATGATGGGAGACTTCAACACTTCTCTCCGTGACAATGAAAAGGTGGGTGGCTCACAGGCCAATGCTGACAGTCGTCTGGACTTGAGAATGTTCATTGATGAGAACGCTCTCATTGATGTCAAAATGACTAGGGCTAAGTATACTTGGTCTAATAGGTAGGTTGGTGCAAATAATATTCAAGGTTGGATAGATCTTTGGCTTTGGTAGACTAGTTTGTGGATTTTTCTTGTTCTCTCTCCTCAATCACGAGGTGTGGTTCTGACCATTTCCCCATCTCCTTTGTGGCTAACAATTTTGGAGGTAAAAAACGTTTCCCCTTTAGGTTTGAAGCTATGTGGCTTAGGGACCCCATATTTATGGATTACATTAAGAATTGGTGGCAAGTGAAAATTGATGGTTGCATGATGTTTAGATTAGCCAAAAAATTGACCTTCGTTAAGAAAAATCTCAAGAAATGGAATAGAGATTCATTTGGTCATATATTTGAGTCTAAATCCTTGATTCTTCAAAGATTGAATGACATCCAGAACTATATTTAGATCAAGGGTCTGTCAAAGGATCTCTAGCTGCAGGAGGATAACTTGCTTGCTCAGTTGCATGGAATTATGGCAAAGGACGAAGATTCTTGGTGGCAGAGATCGCGTGCTATCTAGTTAAAGTCTGGAGATCGTAATTCCAAGTTCTTCCATCTTACAACCCTTAGGCATAAATCATCTAACGAGATCTCTTTGATCTTGGCTGATGGAATGCTATTGGAGGATGAGGTGGAGATTAGGAGGGCAGCTGCTGGCTTCTTTGAGAATATGCTTAAGGATGACATTTTGTGGGACCAAGATAGGGTGGAGGCTTCTTTGGAGGTTATCCTCAATCTTGTCTCTGATGATTTGAACAAGCTGCTTGTGACCATTCCTACTACTAAAATCAAAGATGCAGTTTTCTCTTTTGAAGGAAATAAAGCCCCTGGGTCAGATGGCTTTCCTTTTCTGTTCTTTCATTCATGTTGGGAAATTATTGTGGATGATGTTATCAATGACACTAAAGAGTTCTTTGGGTATAGAAAGTTACTCAGAGCTGAATGTGACCTTCATTGTCCTGATCCCCAAGTTTGCAAATGCTAACAACTTTGGTGAGTATCGTCCCATCAGTCTCTATAATTATGTCTATAAAATTTTCTCCAAGGTTCTGGCTACTAGACTTCAGAAGTGCCTCCTGGAGTTGATTTATGTTCAACAAAGTGGTTGTGTCAAGGGTTGTTATATTCTTGACTCTATTGTGATGGTTCATGAACTTGCTCATTCACTTAATATTTCGAAGAAACTGTGGTTCTTCCTTAAATTGGACCCGCTAAAATCTTATGATAGGATAAACTGGAGATTTTTGCTGGAAGTTTTGGGTCATTTTGGCTTTTGTAGGAAGTTCATTCAAGTTGTTGAACAACTTATTTCCACTCCCTGATTTTCCATTATTATGAATGTTTCCCCTTCCCATTTTCTCTAGAGCTCATAGGGGTTGTGATAGGGAGATCCAATTTCTTTGTTGCTTTACATTCTGATGGCGGAGGATCTGGGGAGAAATATTCAGAAGGCCTTGGCTGCAGGGGTTCTAAAAGGGATTTCTCCTTCTTCTTGATGTGCCCCTGTTACCCACCAACAATTTGTGGATGACACTATGATGATGGCTGAATCCTCTGTACGTGAAGTTAGAGCTATGAGGGGTTTGATTAAGGACTATGAGAGGGCTTCTGGACAACATATCAATCTGCCAAAGAGTCAATTTTTTTTCCTAAATACTCCTAAAGTTTTGTAGTTGAAGCTGGCTAGGATCCTGTCATGTAATAGGGGTGACCTCCCATCCACCTACTTGGGCCTTCCTTTGTGTATCTTGAAGATCCTAGATTCCTTCTAGATGGGCCTGCTAGACAAGTTCAATAGAAAGTTGGCAAGTTGGAAAGGGGCACTGCTTACCTAGGTTGGGAAGCTACAACTAATTACTTCTACTCTTCAAAATCTGCCAATGTATGCTATGAGCCTCTTCAAAATTCCTGTCAAATTGGAAGAGAGAATGAAACAAATAATGAGAAGATTTATGTGGTCTGGTGTTGAAACCAAAGCTAGAATTCCTCTTGTGGCTTGGGACTTGGTCTGTAGGCCAAAGAAGTGGGGGGGTCTTGGCATTAGGGACCTTAAAGCCTTTAATAAGGCCCTTTTATCAAAGAATGTTTGGAGGCTCCTTAACGGTGAAGTGGGTTGGGCTTCAGTGGCTCGTAATAAGTATTTGCATAATCTCGAGAGATCTTGGAATCTGTTAACTTTTGATGATATTCCGACTGGTTCATGCTTTTGGAGGAGTATTGCTCCTTGCAGGGAGCTGATTGTTGATGGTGTTAAATGGTTGATGGGTGACGGTAATCAAATTCTCTTATGGGAAGACACTTGGTGTGATTTGAAGCCTTTGGTCAATCTTCACTGGGCCACCCCCATCATTTTGATATGCAAAAGGTTTTTTGGATGTAGAGTAGTTGATTATATCCATAATGGGGAATGGAGAATTTTCCAAGATTGGGACCCATCGTTGAAGGTTCTCCAAGATTTTTTAAGAGGGGTTCATATCCCCACTTTTCCTAGGTCGGATAGAGTTGTTTGGACCTCTTGTGCTAAGGGTGAGTTTTCTGTTGCTTTTTCCCTTAGTAGGATGATGGATAAGCTTGCCTCTATTCCTTTTTGGGGTAACTTATGGAACAAGAAGCTAGTTCCCAAGGTGAATGTTTTATTTTGGCTTCTTATTTAAGGTAAAATTTTAACACAGGATAATCTTTGTAAAAGGGGCTTTGCTCTTCCTAATAGATGTGTTCTTTGTGAGGAGGATGCTGAGAGTGCATTCCATCTTTTCGTTGGTTGTAAGTTCTCATCCCCGCTTTGGAGTAAATTTCTTGGTGTTTGGAATTTGGTGTGGGTGTTCTCGGAGTCCCTGGAAAAATTTGCTAAATAAGGGAGATAATCATCCACTTCTCTTGTTCCCTGGGGACTTTGGGACCTTATGACCCCACATATTGCATGGGGTATTTGGAAAGAGCGAAACAATAGAATCTTTTGGGATTCCAAGATTGAAGTTGGCAGACTATACTTCAAGGTTTGTAGGGAAATTCTGGAAAATTTTGCCATCTGTTTTCCTGAATCTCCCCGAGGTGACCCTGCTCTTTGTCTAACTAGTTATGATCTTTTCGTGATTTTAAACTAGAAGATTCCTTCCATTCATACCATAAACTTGAATCCGAGTTTGAATAAAAGATTAAATACTAAGTGGAAACCACCTCCTCCGGGGTGGATTAAAGTTAATTTTGATGGGGCAGCGAAGGGGAACCCCAAGCCTGTAGGTTGTGGGGGGGTGTTGAGGAATGAGGACGATAGATTCTTAGGTGCGGTGGTACTCATGCTGGGAATTCAAACCAATCACTGCACTGAGGCGGAAGCTGCGTACACAAGGATGAAATTTGCTATGGACAAAGGCTATTTTAAACTATGGGTCGAAGGCGACTCTTTAAAAATTGTTAATTACCTACATAGCACCCATGTGCCGAGCTGGAATGTGGAGCATCTAATCAAAGATAGTGTAATGATGTTAAATGCATGTGATGAGACTTGTGTATCTCACATTTTCTGAGAGGGTAACTCTTTGGCAGATTTTTTTGCCAATGAAGTTGTCAGATTAAATTAGTCCTAGACGTGGGAGGAGGGATCGATCATTCCCGAGAGAGCTAGGAGTTTAATGTAGAATGATGGAGTGGGATGATCTTTGGCGGTGGAGGCATTTAAGCCTTAGTACCTTAGTCTGACTCACACATATTGTGGGTATCTCTTGGATAGTATGCTGTCATTCTAAAAGTTTTTGCAAGGGTTTTTCTCATCTGGTGTTTGCTAAAATGGGTGACGATAGAAGCTGAATTGAACTGCACACTTGCAAGGGTTTGAGGAAGAAGAAAAACTATGGTATATTTTGTGCCACGATAATTTTACACCGTTCCTCAAATGTCTTCATGGGCACAACTCAAATGCGTCGACGAAATTTGTTTCTTGCTGGCATAATAGGAAGCTTCAAATTAAGGGTCCGGAAGTGGAAGTGAATGAGGAGTTGATTGTTGCTGTGACGGGGATGCCGATGGTAGGCCATAAGTTCTTTAAGGACAAGAAGAGTAATGAGGACGTGATGGCTCAGTTCTTTAAGGATGATGAGAGGAATAAGTTGGTGAAAATGGAGAGTTGGGGTTACGAGTGCAAGTTGCTTAAGAAGATTTGGGCAGAGGTGGTTGAGGTAATAATTCACTATGTGATGCTAGAAGGTAGGTTCACTACAATTTTGGGGCATCATTTCACTCTCTTAAATCACTTTAGACATGGGTTGTATGTTTCTTTTCCTTTTTTCCTGCTCTCATCTATGGAGATTTTGGTATATGCTCATTTAAAAAATAGGAAGACCTCGGTCCTCCATGAGGGTCTCATTCTTCTTATCACGGAGCATGTCAAATCTCTCATCCCTACCCCTGCTATTTTGGGTAAGGAGAAGACTCCGAGTGATGGGTCAGATTTATCTGGTTCAGACACTAGCAATACCAAACATGATGAATGGGATGAAGAGGAGGAGGTGGGTCCTCAGTCTCTTGAGTACACCTCTTCGAAGAAGAGGAAGAATAGCTTTCCTAAAAGTAGTCGTGTGCCTAAGCACATCATTCTCTCTGATAGTGAGGACACAGAGGTGGCGTCAGAGGATTCTTCTCCCAGGAAGGTGGAGTTGGTTATTGGCTGGGGTGATATTGATGTTGGTGGTAAGGAGGGTTTACAAGAGAATGTGCCCGACTTGGAGGGTAAGGACCAGCCAAGGAGATCGTCTAAAAGGATCACTAAGTTGAAAAACCAGGTCTCTAATGTTCTTGCAAAGGATGCCAAGGTGTTAGTTGAGGAGAAGGATACTAATGATAATGCGGGGAATATTGAGGACTCTCCAACCCATAATTTACTTAATGATGCAATGTAGGCTGAGAAAAAGGGTCAAGGTGAGGATGACTCTGAGAGGATGAACGCTAAATCGGAGCCCCTGAAGGTAGACCCCCTCTATGAGGATTTCTCTTATTTAAATGATGAATCTCCCTCAATGTATCAGTTGTTGGATATGGCTAGGGTTGGGGCCATGGGTACTTTTAAATTAGCTAAGTGGAATCTTCAAGAGTTGAATAAAGTGAATATTAAAATTAGGGGTTTGAAGGAAAACCTGAAGAATGTGTCGAAAAGTTCTATTTCAAACATTTTTATTGACAGGATTGTGGACATTGAAGGTTCTGTCTAGGATTTCAAATCCTAGAGTGATGAATGGGTGGCTGGGTTGGAAGTTAAGATTGTGAGAACTAATGCATACATCAAAATTTTTCTCCATGCGTGCCATATCTCTATGAAAAATAGCGTGGATTCCTTGGAGGTCTTATTAAAAAAGATTAGTGATTTGAGAGAGGACCAATTGTACTTCTCTGAGCTTATGGAGAAGGAGCATATGGCTAAAGGGAAAGGAAAGAAAGGTGTGAAAGATGACACTAAAGGCCCTGCTTCTAAAGGGTTGGTTGATTTGAAAAGATCTTTTGAAGCCAAGAAGAAGGAGCTGTTGGAAATGATTGACCTGCACAGGAGCCAGGAGCTTGAGGTGGCCAACACCTTAAGTAGTATGAATTAGTGGTAGCTTTACTATTTTTTCTTTGTTGGTCCGTTGGTGGTTTTTTGTTGTTTTGTTGTTTAGTCGTTGTTGAGTGTTGCTATTGGTTCACTATTGTTTCTTTTGTTCAACACTCTTTTTGCCTTAGTTTTTTTTTTCATTGGTTTGCTGCTGGTACACTATGGCCCATATTTTTAGCAGCATTTTGTTTAATATACTATAAAGGGTTTTGAGTCCCTTCAAAATCCGTTTTTCCCACTTAATCAAAACAAGAATCCGGTTAATATTAAAAAACACACAATAATGAAATAAAAAAATAAAAGACAAAAATAATGAAACATATAAAAGAAACAAGAACCAACAAAAAGCAAAAGAAAAGGAACTTAGTGATATTAATATCACATAAGATTAAAATAAGTGAAAAATTACAAAAGCACCACAATGATAACAAGACAAAAAATACCAAAAAATCTAAAATAAAGGAAGAAAACAAAAAATAAAGGAAGGCAACACAAGGCAAATAAATAAATGAAAAAAGATAGAAGGAAAAATTCAAAATAAACTAAGAATTAAAATAAAAGAAATGAAAAAAAAAGAAACATAATGATAAAAAAGTGAGAGACAAGGACAAACAAAAAGATAAAAGAGAGGAAACAAATAGTAAAATAAAACACAAATAAAACATGAAAATAAACAATAAACAATGAAATTAAGAAAAATAAAGAAAAGGCCAAAGAGGCCCAAAAAAGGAACATTAAAAGAAAAGAGAGATTTCACAAAAGAATAGAGAGAAAGGAAGAAGAAGCAAAAATCAATAACAACACAATAAAAAAGTAAATACAAATAACCCAAATAAATAGGAAAGAAAAATAACAAATAAAATAGACTAAGGAATGAGGAAATTGAACCAAAAAACAGAGAGGACACAAGAGAAGAAGGAAAGAGCGAAATCAATAGAGGACACATGAAAAGAGGAAGAAGGGAGGGAGAGAGGATGGAAGGAAGGGAGATCCAGGATAGGGAAAGGAGGAGGGACAAAGAAGGGCAAGCATAGGAGCAAGGCGAAGGGGAAACAAGCCGAAAAAGGCTAGGGATCAAGAACGACTGGGAGAGGGAGCTTTGAGGCTATTTAGAAGGGGTTGCCAAGAGAAACTTAAAGACCAACCCTTGTCATGGTTAAGGTTGAAGGGGTGATTGTTGATTTCAATGGCCTCTTTGAGTTTTCTATTAAAGAAGTTGTCCTCTATGAACATGATTTTGGTTTTTTCCAAGGCAATGTGATGTTTCGTCTTAGAGGAGTGTTCAACTAGAGCAGATTTTAAGATATGTTCATGCCTTATGTCAACACAATGCTCTTTGATCCTTGTGTTGAAGGGGTGACCTGTTTCCCCAATGTAAGGGATACCACATGAGCACATTACTTTGTAAACATTGTATTTGAGGAAAGAATCTTTGGGGTCTTTGGGGGAAGGGATGCAATTTCTTACAGTGAAGAGGGGCTTGAAAGTGAAATTGATACCCTTTTTGAATAGAATCTTGGCAATTTTATTAGAGATACCCTCTACATAGGGAAGGGTAGCCAAAGGGAGGGAAGGGGGGAAAGGGGTGTAAGGCTTTAGGTAGGCTTGAGGGTGAGCCTTTATTTTAGTTACTCATTATCATTAAATAATTATATTTTTTAACTTGTTTTTTTTTTTCAAGGAAAGGGTCATGATACATTTGTTGGTGTGAATGTTATAAGAACTTATTAAGTCTCACAACACTTTAATGCATTTTAAATTGTCATTTGTAGTGGTCTTTTTCTTATCGCATGTGGATTTCTATAAGCTCAAAGAGAGAGATTATTTAAGTATGCCTTATTATTAATATCATATATTTTATTATTTTTGTTATTTTTTTATAATTGTGACTCTTTAACCAAATATAAGGCGTTGGTTGCAAAAGCGTTTTTCCTTACATACATCTAAAAATGAACACTATCTTTAACCAGTAGTGTAGAAGTAGGAAGTAGAGTTAATGCATTTCATGGTTCAACATTTAACTCCAATGAGCCTTGCAAGACTTCACTAATTAAGGGAATCATATCCTACATATCGACATCTTGCAACCTTGCAATGATGTTTTCATAATCTTAAAAAAGGTTATACTGGAAGGTTAGTCTTTGATCTAGTGACAAAAATTGAGGTCAAAGAGTACATCTAGATACTGTACTATAATTTGTTTTCATATAATATCTTTAGTAGTGGTTAAATCTTGTTATATATAACCTTTATGAATCTCCCAATTTTTCTTTTTATTAGATTAGCAAGGAAAGGGTCCTAATCCCATCACATATAGTTCAACATAAAATAGGAAAAAACAAAGAAGCAACAAAGTTGGCACCATGTCCAACCTAATTAAAGTCTTATTAAAAAAAATAAAACAGATAAAAAACAAGACAAAGAACAAAATAGAACAAAAGGAACCTCGCATATAAAGTTCCAATCATCTAACAGAGAGTCAGGTGACTCCTCCTAGGTGGCCTTGTCATGAGAATTCTTTTCCTTACTCTTCTTGTTTCCTGGATCTTGAGCCTCCTTCAATTTTCCTTGCTTCTTCATTTTCTTGTTTATCTTCGATTGCCTAGCTCAACAATACCCATATCACATCTTTCTTCATAATCCCCTTAGTGATAGACACAATATTTTCAATAGCATTATCAATTTTCGTAACTCTATCTCGGTGGTTGCTCATGAGGTTAACATACTTTTCCATTTTGTATTGCAGTCCTTACATTGATTTTGTTCTACCATGTTTCTTTCCAACTCTGTCAATCTATTATCATGCACAAAAACTTGAGCCTTGAGGGATTCAACAAAGATAGCTTCCTCTAATTTTTCATGTTCATTTTATTGGCTCTATGTCTTCATTCTTCCCCTCTTCCTCCTCCTCTTTATCAAAAACATTATCCATTATCTCATTATAAGGAGAGAAAGAAAAATTATCCTCCTCATCCTCTTTTTCTCCTCTATTTCATCTTATTCTTCCCCAACTCCCTCTTTCTCCTCAACATCCTTCCCTTCCTACTTCTCATCCTGATTTTGATCATCCTACTCAACCACCTAGGCATCCCCTTCTTCATTCCTCTCATCTTGACTTCCTGCAAAACCATCATTATCAACATTATCCCAAAACAAAAATTCCCTAAGAATATCCTCAATAGAATGAAGAGGCATCTCCTCTTCAACATTATTAAATAAATCTTTCTTACCTTTTTTTAATATTTTTAAAACTAGAGGCCTTTGCAAGACTTGTAGACCTTCTTTCCCCTAGAGTTTTCTTATTACTTTGCTCTGACCCTTCCTCCCTAGAACCTTTTTCATCCTCATCAAAAATCTCAGTACGCCTTTTACCTAAAGGGATTTTGGGAGAAATTAAACTTTAATTTTTTGCTTACTCCAATTCTCCTCTTCATAGGAAACTAACATTTTTCATTTTTGAGAACCAACAAGTTGAAACAACAAAGAGGGATTTCTCTCACTAGATTTTTTGAGACAGGGTTGTTTTGGGTGCTAGGTCTACCTTTTATTAGTTTCACAAGATTTTAGTCTATCAATAGTTTTATTTTCATAATGGACGACTTAATAAAGGGCTTAGTCACCAGGGTGATAGCCAAACTATACTTGTAAAGAGAAATTATTAACCCTTGGTGAAGGAGTGGATAAGCCACGTCAACAATACACTTTTCTAAAGATAAAAGAAGATAAAAAGGAAAATTATTAGTTTTTCCATACCTTAAATGGTCTAAGATGGGAAAATGATACCCGTGAACAGTTTTTAATCCACCTTTAAGAGTGAAATACTTCATAACATGAAAACTCACTATTGCCCATGGCGTAGGAAGATGCTGATAATTTTTCTTGCTTCTCTTTTCCACTTTAACCCCTTCACTCTCGAGACCTATAACTCTCACAATCAACTCCTCAATAAATTTAAAGCATACCCATCTAATAGTGACCTAACCATGAGTCCATAAGTTGAAGAACTTTGATGTAATTTTGTCGTTATAACCCTTCATAGCAAGGAAGAAGGGGGTACAAATATCATTTAAAAAAGTATCCATAATTCCATATCCTATTTGAGAGCTTGACAAGAGATGGGCTCCATTCTAAGCCTTAGACCTCTCATCCTTAGAATTTCAGCCAAATTCACACCAGAGAGCAAATAATTGCAAACCAACCCCTAGATAGCAATTTTATTCTAACACCAACACAAATTGTGAACACCGATGAAAGTGTGAATTGTGCACATAATCCCTAATAACAACTTGCCACCTTTTTTCCCAATTAATGATGCCTTCATTTCTTTTCATCATTTGGTTGACATCAGAATAGTATCCCATACTCACCTTGCCATCATTATCTTAATCACCTATCAAAATCAAAAGAACACACCAAAAATGTTGTTTAATATTCCTTCCATTAATACAGTCTTTCTCAAACATGAGCATAAAATCCTACATGAAGGAGGTTTTTAACATCATAAACCATCTTTTCACCTGTTGGGAAAGATAATAATCACTATTATCTTTGAAAATAACAACAAGAAAAATATCCACATCAACCATATCAAAATGATGACTATGATATTTAAACTCCACGTCACCCATATCACCCTTCATAATAATTAATAAGATTCAAAACAAATACAACATAAGAAGGATAATTTTTGATATATAAATTTATCCTTAGCAATTACCTCCTTTATTTTAAAAGGGAGATTAGGAAAAATCCAAAACTATCACTCAAAAAAATTCAACCCTATATAAGAAACAACATTTGCAACTCCATTACCCTCTCTATAGATATGTCTAATTTGTAAATGAGTAAAAATATACAAGATAGACCTACACTCAACCATAGTTATAATATTCCAAGGGGAAGAAAGATGATTCAATAGTAAATCAATAATAATTTTAAAATTCCCTTCAAACTTCACTTTTTGAAACCCTAACCTCTTCAATCTTTTAACCGCCCACTACAAAACCATAACCTCAGCTTCATTGTTAGATTTCCATCCTATATTTTTAGCATATCCTACAATCAACCATCCTTTTTTATCTCTTATCACCCCCCGCCCAATAGCTACAACACTAGGTTTACCCTTGGAACAACCACCAAAATTAAGTTTAACCAAACCTATACCAAGGGTCTTCCACTTCATACTTTCTTAGAAGGATCTTATCCCAATTAACCTTAGTAAGATCTTGAGTAACCCCCAAAATTTGTTTCACCCTTAATTCAATATAGGAAGGCATTCTTTTAGCATTTCCAAATGTCAAAACATTAATATTCTCTTGCAAACTATTTTTTATACTTATGAAAACCTCTATGTTGTTTCTAGTTTCATCTCTAAATATACTGTTATTTTGAAGTGTTGATCTAGCTCATATTTTAAATATCCTAGTATTTTAGAAGTTACACAGTTATGTGTCTTGTTTGTGTAGTGTTGGAACCATTTCAACTTGCACCAACATAATGGTGTCATTGTCAAGGATAAATTAGCCATTGCTAGTGAAGTATTTATCTTGCTCATATTTTGAAGACCATGGTATTTTAGAAGTTATGCAATTGTGTGTATTATTTGTGTAATGTTGGTCTTTTGGCAACCTACACCAATAGGATTGCATTGTTATTGATAATTATTTTTTTTTAATCATATCTCAAAGATCTTGGTGATTAATCGACATATTCAACTTGTTAGTGCATCAATATGTAAGTTGGTAGCCCATCAATTTACACAAAAAATATGGTACAAAAAGACAATAGGGAAATGAGACCTTGTTTGGTATTTGGAAATTTTGATTACGAGAAGAAGATTTGAATCTTCCAAGTAAAGAGTGGAAACATTATTTTAGTCAAAACCAAAACCAACAATCAGATCAAAAAACTTTGAGATGAAGAGAAGAAGGTAGGTTGAATACTAGTAAGAATGTGAGAATGTCACAATTCTTGTAAGAAGATAGAGAACAACATGGGAATTTTCCAATAATGGTAATTCATTCAAACCTACCTATTAATATTCAAAAGAAGGAACATCAAGTAGAGAGAGTTCATGCATGAATTCTACAAAGAAATACTTATGCACTTTTGAATATTCAACTTGTTAGAATATAGAAGGTGAACAAGAATAATAGAAGTTTAAATTAACTGTAAATTAGATCTAACAATGTTTACCATATGGAGTTTTAAATCAAAAATAACAATGAAAGATAGAATAGAAAACTAAACACCAAACACAATGTTTAATGTGGAGAAACCCTTTCAGGAAAACACTCCACAAGAGATGAATAGCTTGTAGTGATTACAATACATCCACTCTAACTCCTCTTCAGTCTTCAATCCAACAACATTTGTGTACCTATAAAACCTCTCAGAATATCTCCATCTTAACCCCTCAATGTATAGACTTGTGGGGGCTCAAAATGCCACCATAAAACAAAACTGAGCAAAAAAAGTTTCCAAAATACCATGATAAAAATTCATATGACTCTTACATGCTAAACATGGTCTCTAACATGAATTTACACCTTCTTACAAGTTGTCATAAGAATCCCTATAAAATAGGATATGATTGTAGTCCATTTTTATTGCAAAAGTCCTCAACATTATTTAAATAACTCATTTAAATAATATTTTGGTTTTAATTAAAAAATCAAATTTAGGAGTTTTAGTGTTTTCATTATTTAGAAAACTTGGTCAAAAGATTTTAGCAAATAAAATCTTTAACATTATTCCTCAAGCTAAAGTTTCCACACCAAGTCAAAGATATTGCATGAAATAATGAAAAAGGGTATACAATAAGTTTTTACACAAAGATAAAGGAAAATATTTGAAGTTGCATGTGGAATATGCAAAAATGTGAAGACCAAAAAAAAGAAGCTCACGTTGAAGGAACAAGGCATGCTAAAGTTTCATGAAAAATAAAAGAATTCAGTAATCTCCCCTTGGTTAGCCTATAGCTTGGGTTCTTGTAGGCTAACATGGTGTTCAGGGGACCCTCTTGCTCGGGTGTTTAGTGGTTCCTCAGATGGATTTTGAAGGTTTTATCTCTGTTTTCTCCTACTTAGTGACTCGACGATTTGGTGGGGGACCTTCTAAAGGTTGTTCTGGTCAATTTTTCCCACACGTACTATTTATAGTAAGTCACTTGGTCATATCACCTATACTTAATATTTATAGTAAGTCATATTTGGATCAATCATCATTAATCTCAGATCAAGTAAATGTAACAAAATGAAGCTAACCATTCACAAAGGACGAAACTGTAAATATTGCCTAAGAATCACATACTCATTTAATATGGGCATTACATTCACAATTCAATGTTCACAGATAGAGTTTTCTGAAATTAAAATCAATTCAAAATGTTCCTCCTTCATTTCTTTTATATCACAATATAATTTGGAAAATAGAATTTAGACCCTTCAAAAGTCCCTTGAGCATAAATTTGTGTTTCCCCAATCTTGAATCTTAGCTGTAAAAGTAAGTTCTCCAATCTTTTCAAATGTTAGTTTCGTAAACCATCACCTAATTTCAAGTAACCGAGCTCCAAAGAACAATTATGACTATTTTTAGATGTCATAATTACATTACTCTTATCTATTTGATTTTGACGGGCGAATGAAGCATTGTTGCATGTATGTCAACACTATGGGTTAATGTATGTGTGGGTGACATGCAACCTTAAAAAATTGCATTTAATACATATATACTTTTGTGATTATGCTTATGTGAATTTCCTTAGTAAAGGATGCCACTCAAAGCTAATGCTTGTTAAACTTGAGAAATTAATGTAACTCCATCACATCACCAACCACCTTCATTAATTTCTAGAGCAATATTATTGTCCTTGCAATTGATAGCCTTTCCCATGAAAATATTTGATATATTTCTCCCACCAGGCCATTCAGCTTCTATAAATCCAAGAAGAACACTTTCATTTTCATCATTTTGATTTTATTTCTCCAGGATGTCGAGCTCTACAAGTGATGCTTCTTTGAAAAGTGATTACTTATCGATTGAGAATGTAGAGTGTAGTATGGGTATGCGACTGGTATCAGACCAACTGAAGGACATTTTCTTGATGCACAATGATGTGGAGGAAGGTGTAATTAGGAGGATAATTGGGGAAAACTTTTTGAGCTGAGTTCATGTACTACACAACTCTAAGCTTTTAGAGTGTTATGTACATAATGTCATCCGTACTTCTAGAAAATTGCATTGGGGAATGAGAGCCTAGTGGAGTGCCTAATTACACTTGAATACCTAGCCAATGTGAGGACAACCATAAGAGGTCTTAGTGCATTTCTAAAAGCTGGTTTAGTAGGTGGTCTACCATTTGCAATGCAACTGCACTTCAACACGAGCTTACTAAGGAATCAATTGCCCTTCTCTACACAAGAGTCGAGTGGAATGACCTTGAGTTGTTTACCCATTTTGTTGAGTCAAATGATAAATTTCTCTCACCGACTCAGATCGAATGATTGTAGGAAGTAGTGGAGGGGATTCACATCCTCATATTTACCTTGTGTGATTAAAAGAATGTACTTGCATACTCCCATTTTCTTAGTGTAAACATGATGTATGCAAATATATAAAGGATTTTGGTGTTTCAATAATCTTGGCTCATGTGTTTATCTCTTCTGTAAATGTGTTCTTTTCATTTCCTAGAATTGTGATGGATTTCCAATGAGCTCCAGTTTGCATTAATGCATTGAACTTAACAATTTTATATTTATGTCAAATACTTTATGTATGGCTCTCCTTTGGAATTGTTGATCATTCTTTAATATTTCTGAAAGTACCACCCTTAGAACATTGTTGAACTCTGGAGAGGTTTTGAGTACTCCGTCGAAGTTGTTAGAACCTTCGGCTTTACCACCTCATGAATCCTCTTTAGAATGCTTTCCAAACGAACACTCTCATTTGAAAAGGTCTCTCACATGCACACCTTTACTATCAAGCAACAAAAAGTTTTTGAAACCCTGTCGGAGTCTAACAAAGGTTTCAAAATAAAACCAACTTCTCTTCAACCTTTCATTCTTTCTCCTATAGGTAGGCTTTGACATGGTTATGAGAACCCCATCGGGGTTTGACAATACTTCCAAAAATTTATTAAAAGGCAAAGTCAAGGAACTTCTTAAAGATATCAGGCTAGAAAGAGGTTGTGACAACCTCATCGGATCTGGATGAGGTTCTAAAAACAAGGGATAAGACTGATAAGCTCATGCTTAGAAAATTTTAGATAAGTTATCATAAATTTGGGGTATGTGACAAAAATTGGGGTAATAGGTACAAAGTGTCAAACCAAAATTCTTCATACAATTTCTCCAAAAAATTCTTCTCAAAAGTTCCATCTTTGTTAGAGTCCCCCCCTTTACATTACAAATAGCCTTGTATTTATAGGCCTCTCTTGATAACCACTTTGTAACTACTTGGTAAACACCTCAATAGCTACATTTTTGAAATACAATGGTTTTTGACAACATTAAACCTTATTTGGTTAGGATTTTCATCACTTTTCTAGAAATAATGTTCATTTTCTAACTTTTAATAACATTGAGTGATATGTCACTTTTACAAAAAAGTAACTAGTAACCCATAACTATGAAGAAAGATCAAATCATCAATCTTGTGAAGATAATTTTCCATCTTTGCCTACTTTATCTATGATATTTTTTGAAGATGTTCTTGACATTGAGCATTGTTTAATCTGCTTCTCTTCATCGCATGACAAGAATTGGTGCATATTTCATATAGGAAAAGACAAAATGGTGCATAGTAGAGAAGGAATAAGATGTTCAAAATCAAACCCTCTTCAATTAAAGCCTTGTTAGTCCACAAGTCAACATATAGAAGATCCAAACTAAATGGTTGTTCAAATGCAAAAAATTCCTTTAAAACTATTAACATCTCATCCTCCAATCTACTATTTAGTAATTCATTTACTTCCTTTGACATTTCATCATGCTCAAGAGAACCGTTTTCAAATGGTAACTCATGCATTGACTTGATAAATTTGCATTTTAGAAGAACATGCTATAGATGAGGCCTTTTTCTTGAATGATCAGGGTATGTGCAGGATCATCATGGAAAAAACAGGCCCTTAAGTGGCAATGAAAATTCAGAAAATCATAATTAGGCAACTTGACGTAAAAATTTGAATAAGTTATCTATAATATTTAAAAAATATGTAAGAATATAATTTGTAGCAAATTGAATGTAGTTTCTAAATTACTAGGTTTTTTTTTTTTTTTAAAAATATAATTGGTGAAAATTTGAAATTTCAATGCAGTAGTACTTAAATTTCAAGGAAAAAATAAGAAGTAGTTGTTTGTCTGACCACCCTAACCACAATAAAATGATAATATTTTTTTATAAGATTTTAGATATAAGTAGAGGACTCATGTCCTGATGTGATCCATATTTTTTGTAATTTTTTTCCAATTAAATATTTAATTATGATTTTTTTATTACAAATTTTTAAAAATATAAAAAGTCGTACGTCTAACCACCTTAACTTTGTCAAAACTTCATGAAATTCATTTTTTTTTTAATCCTATAGTATGCAAAGCATAGAACGTGACGCATGTTTCAAATTCAAAAAATTTGATAGTGTTTGAAAGCTATAGATGTTTTTCAATCATCCTATCAATCAGGACTTTAGTCGTAATTCAACTAGAAAATAAATAATAATTATTTATTAAATTGAAAGTAAAGCATAATTTATGTTGGTGGAAAGCTGAAAATCTCCTCTAAAAACCCTTTTCGTTTTATCAATTTTGGGTAAAAAAAAAGTCGTTAGCCACATAGGCCATCATGTCACTTACATATCACCACTTTTTGGTCCATCATGATCCTGCACATACCCATCAACTCACAAGGATATATTTCTACATCCTAAGGCCACCTCCACGATGTAAAAAATTGATTTGTTTGAATATATTTGAAGGCCCTCCTTAAATATGTTTTAATTTTCAATAGACTGTAATTGCACTCATTGTCAATTTGGACATACTTTGATTATTTTGTCAATATCCTCCTTAGTTTCATGAATTTTTGAGGAAATTTCATTTATGTCTTCATTACCATGCCAAGTCACATATGAATGGAAAGAGCTTCCTAAATAAGCTTAGCTCCTTGAGAATCTCTATTGATTCATATACATTTATCAAATGTGTCATTAATAGTATAAGCTTCAATATATTTGATATTGTTTTGATTATACCATTCAATAACAAACCTATCCACCTTATGTGAAGATTTTTCCTCCTCATTCAATAAATTGTTACAGTAATCATGATGAATTTAATAATCCCAAAACTTTGGGTGAGGAACGTTTGAGGATCTTTGTAAACTGCAAAGTTCATTTTAACATATGCTTGATCCTATTGCAAGGTGTCGCCCTTGGTCTCTTCGACGTGGGCCAGGGCGATGCTTAGGCTTAGTGACATGGTTTAACCACCTCATGTGGATCTTGGATCTTGTATAAATCTAGCGGTTGTATCCAACATTAACAAGTTGATCTTTTGGTGCAACAACAACCGCCTGTGCAACAATTGGTATTAGAGTGGAGGTCATAGGTTTGAACCCCTTGCTTGCTTTGGGGGGGATTGTTGCAAGGTGTCGCCCTTGGTCTCCTCGGCGTGGGCTAGCACGATGCTCGGGCTTCATGACATGGTTTAACCGCCTCTTGTGGATCTTGGATCTTGTATGAATTCAGCGGTTGTATCGGGCATTAACAGGTCGATCTTTTGGTGCAACAACAACCGCATTGGCAACAAATCCCTCCCTCAAAAATTTCATTTCTTTATCTCGACTCAATTTTACAATGTACAAGACTAATTCCATACCAATGCAAAGGAAAGTGCCTTC
This sequence comes from Sequoiadendron giganteum, assembly GCA_007115665.2. Lineage (NCBI taxonomy): Eukaryota > Viridiplantae > Streptophyta > Pinopsida > Cupressales > Cupressaceae > Sequoiadendron > Sequoiadendron giganteum. The sequence goes on from CM021103.1 coordinate 1,556,387, forward strand.
TACATATGCATTTTTAGAACCTAATAACAATAAACAATCTCTCATGCATTCAATACGCCCAACTATATCTGCTGCATCAACCATCATTACCCCAACAAAATCATCATTTCTAAATGATTTTGGAGTTATGACTTTAATATTCTTTCATCTTCTTACAAGATTGGACTTTCTCTTCAACTCTCCAAGAAGCCCTTGCATTGTTTTATCCATTCCTTTTCTTAGAGAAACTAGGTTAGTTGCTGAATTGACATAAAGAAGCCCAAAGTTGTATAATCTCTCTTCCCAAAATAGATGCCATAGTTGTCTTACTAGCAACTTCCCGGATCAATGTTGCACCCACATTTTCTATTGCATTAAAAAGATAAAAGAACACGAGCAATAGTGACTCCATAATTAATCACTTTTAAAGCTCCAAAATTTTCTATGACAACACTGCAACCTCTAGGTCCCAAAGTATGCACCAATTTGTTAATACCTTCCTGCAAACCGCTATTCTAGATTTCTTATCAATTTCCTTCATCTCAACTCTCGTGCTCACACTTAACACTACTGTCGTCCAATTCCTTCATTCAATTTCATTTGCACAAGGTACCTCTGATTCTACTTTTCTATTACTTTCTTAACAGATGAATAAGGTGAAAGTTGAGGATAATAAAGTTTGGAAGCGAGGGCTCTGTGCGCTATAATAACATTATTATAGGTTGTGAGGTTGCTCGTAAAGGTTGTGGAGTTTGGCTTTATGCCTGCCAAATGCGTTTGCTTGAAAATTTCAAAAGCCTTTCTCGGACCTGTCATCATTGTGTCCCATGAGATATATTTCTTTGAGACATTCCTATAAAGCAGCTTGTGTCTCTGTCAAACATGTATATCTGAACATTTACAACTATAGCGATTGACAAAACTAGCGTTCCATTATGCTTTGGTGAATATTCACACGCTATTCTAAGATCTCCGTTTCGAAACTGGTTTGGAGGAGAGTATGTACACATGCCAAGCACATTTTCTCAAAAGTTTCTGAGGCTACTTCTACAAATCATTTTATGCGTATCTTTTGCGTAGTGCATTCCATGAGAAGACATCTCTTTGAAGAGTTTTTGCTCAACAATTCATATGTATAGCTATGCTTCCACCTTTTGCATGCATGCTGCCAAATGCATTTGCTTGAAAGTCCTTAAAATCTTTTCAAAAACATTATCATTTTGTGCATATCGTGCAAACATGGCGCTCCAAGAGAACACATTTCTTTTAAAAATCTTGCTTTGAAGCTCCCATTTTAGCACAGGTCGTGTGGTTTCCTGACACAGTTTGAGAGGTTGGGCGTTAAACTAGTTTTTAAATCTTTTCAATAGATCTTCTTGTGCATTCTGTTGAGATGTGAAGCCCAACAGTCACATGACTGTTGCTATTCTCCAGTCTCTTCGTATCCGAAGAGCTTTGTATAAATACATGTATACAGACCATGTATGAAATAACGGATAATAGAATCGTTTTCTGCTTTCTGGTGGATGTAGCCATTAATTGGTGAACCACGTAATTCGTGTTGTCTTGTCTTTGTGTGTGTTGTTCTATTTCTGGTTTTGTTTCTTTTATCTGCTTGTTTAATATTTACAATTGGTATCAGAGCTATGGAGAAGTATTGAGTTTTTGGTTAGAACCAAGGAGCAGAGATGGAAGCAGAAGAAGAAGAAGGTGACATTTGGGAAATGGATAATGGTTTCTCGTTTCACGCCTCTCGATACTTCCCATATATTTTAATGGGTATAACTAATTTTGTAGTTGATGATGAGGAGGCTGATTCTGTCATTGAGGAATTCGGCTGAAGAAGAGGGTTTGAAGCAATCTCTGGTTGAAGGAGAGACTGTGGAGGTAGTCTTCCGAGATGAGGAAGATGTCTCCCTGGGAGAGGAGGATACAGTCTGGTACCAGACGAGTGAAGATGAACCCGAGGAAGATGAACTCGAGGAAGAGGCTGAGAACTGGGAGGAACATCTAAACAAAGAAATTGTATTTCTAAAGGAGGAGATTTTGATGCTGAGAGAGCGAATATACTGTATGGAGAAGGAAAAAGAGAAATTTACAAAAGAGTGGGAGTTTTCTAGAAAGAAGAGAAATGAAGAGCTAAAAGAAGAATTAGCTGAGCTCCATACTATTCTTACCGATTTGGGCATTGATTGCCAAGAAGTGGAATCGGTGAATGGAGAAGAGGAGGCAATTGTTATTAAAATGCAGGAGCCTATGTTATTGACCTTTGCCCTACGCTACATGAATTCATTCACCAAGGATTCTTATGTGGATGAAGAAGGAACGTTTTATGAAACACCTGAAAGTTGGTATATATGACAGGACTGGAGCACCGCTGACAGGTCTGAGACGCAGGAAGAACAAAAGTCTCTGAAGAGAGAGCTGCTGTTGGCGCAAGACCAGATGGTTCAATTGCAGCAAATTATCAACTCCGATTTGGCATGGAGAAGACTGATTCACTGTGTTTGTGAACAATACTTGGCGAAGTTGAAAACATCCAGCCTAACTGTGATGTGAAGATAAGATTGGAAATGCAGGGATGACACAGTGCATGGTTGTGCCGGTTGGACTTCATGGGGGAGATTGTTGAGATGTGAAGCCCAACAGTCACATGACTGTTGCTATTCTCCAGTCTCTTCGTATCCGAAGAGCTTTGTATAAATACATGTATACAGACCATGTATGAAATAACGGATAATAGAATCGTTCTCTGCTTTCTGGTGGATGTAGACATTAATTGGTGAACCACGTAATTCATGTTGTCTTGTCTTTGTGTGTGTTGTTCTATTTCTATTTTTGTTTCCTTTATCTGCTTGTTTAATATTTACACATTGCTGCACTCATTGCATTCCTCTGAAAATCTCAAGACATTTTCAAATATGTTTTGTGCATGTCTACAGAGAATTTTTTTAAGGAATTCAGCCAGAGAGTTTTGGCACCTTGATGTTGCTCCCACATTTGCATATATATATACACAAGGGTACTGGGAACTACAATATTTGAGTAGAAAATCTCCCACTTTGGCGCAAGTTTGGAGGATACTCATAAGGCATGAAGAATTTAGCTTTAAATCTGCCCAAAGCATTTGCTTCAAACTTTCGAAAGCTTTTCCAACCGATGTATTATGTGCATGTCGGCTTTAGGAAAATTCATCGTCAGTAATTCATCGAAGAAAAATTCACCATCAAGAATTCACGGTTATGGAAAATTCACTGTCAAGTAAAATTCACCGTTAGCAATTCACCGTATTGTTGGCGTGAATTTTACTTGACGATGAATTTTCCATGACGATCAGTAAATTTTCCATGACGATGAATTGTTGATGGTGAATTTTCCTTCTAATAAAGTGTTGTCTATGCATGTCTTGCAATCTTTGCATTCCATAAAACGACATTTCACTAAGGCATTTACCAAACAACTTATGGTCTTTTCATGTTTAGTCTATTTCAATACATCTGCCTGAAGGATTGGGATGTCTTTTCAACAAAACTATCCTCTCCATATACTTAGCGCTTGGTTTATGTTTCCAAATTTGCTTGGTCAAACAAATTAATGTTGTATTTATATCCCATGGGACTTGGGGATGCCAACATCTAACAACACCCTCTATTTGCTATGCTTTAAAGGATGTTCACAACCTAGTTTCTAAGCTGTCATTCTTCCATGTCGACCAGAATATCTTCAACTTTCAAGTGTAACTTCTGATAAATAGCCTTTGACCTTCATGGTTCGATGGATGCCGATATAATACTTTTAAAGCTCATTTTTGGTGTTAGATGCAGGTCATACAGGTAGTTATAGAAACTACTTATCTTCTTAACGCTAAAAAATATAAGCATTAATTTGTTTTAAAAAGTTAGAAATTCATGAGAAAGTGCATAGTTTAGGCTAATTTTCTAATTTGTCAAAAGTTTTGCAACAAAGCTTTTGAAATGAATTTTTCAATGAGTTTGTTTTAGTGGAGGTTGTGAAGTTATGCAAAAATACTCACTATTTTTGGAGTTACTAACTAGTGTGAAACATAACATAGTTGAATATGCTCATTAGAACCTTTTTTAACTTCACAACCATTCAATTTAACAAAGGTTATGCATTTATTCCTTTTGTTAGCATTTGACAAGAGAAAAACAAGCAACTTTTGATCAAGTTGACATTATATCATGAAACTTTGCTATTTTGTTAATAATATCATTACAATCAGAACTTATAAATTTAATTCTCTCTAAACCAAATAAAACCTTTGATTTAATTATTTTTTGCGACTTGATTGACAAAAAATTAAAGTTTTAATATCTTGCAAACTAGGAGGTGGGTTGATTAGAAAATTGGTCACATTATCAATAATGATTCCACAAACCTCTCTACCAAGCAATTTTATCCAACTTCTATGAAACTTAAAATTTAATTATTTCCATAAGTCATGTTATGAAAAAAATAAACTTTTAATATCTCACCAAGCAAGAGACATTCTGAGCTAAAAACTTGCCATGTTAGGTGAAATGATACTAGGACAATCCCAATAGAAGGAATTTGTACCATCTATTACAAATTTTTAAATTTAATTGTTTTCACAATTTTTTAGCAAGTTGCATCATTGCTTCTAAGGTCTTTGACTGCAAGAATGATGATTTTTATACAAAATGGCAAAAAATATTATTGGCGATTTTTTGACTAGGAACCATTGAACAAAAAAATTGACACAAAAGTTAATTTTGATTAATTTGAAAATAAGGCTAACACACTCACGCCTCAATGATTCAACTCTGCATTATATTGTGCACATGACATGACTTAATTAAATTTTTATTATTTCCTTGGCTTCGTTCTTTGCATATGGAACTCAAGTTACAATTTGGTTGTTTACAACATTGCCATGTACCACCTTATTATTAGTTAGATCATCATTGTATCCAATTCTCCTATTAGATTTTATGGCACCATCAAATTTTTTAACAACCCACACCATGTCCATGCACTACTCTATCCCTTGGTGAAAAACCCTTCCTTATGGCACTTACTTCCTTTGAAGATCCACATCTACAAATATTCAATTAATCCATTTGAAGTTTGATGTAAGATCATCAATGCTCATTAATCATAACTAATCAATGGTTGAGGCTTGAACACAATCAATAAAACAACATGCCTTTCATTTCACCATTTAGTTGTTTCCAATAAGAAATTGACGCATCTCCCACTTTATATTACTAAGTTCCCTTGAACAATGTAGCCAAGCACATCTACCAAATACAAAATGGGCCCATCGAATCTACTAGTTAGATCCACCTAGGGCCACCTCATTTGATATGTATAAGTGAACCCTATAGATAATTTATTGATTGGTCTTCTAGACCAATAAAAATAATTGCATTTTACTAGGTGTCTCCTAATATATCACTTTGCCAAAATCCAAGGCCAAATGACAAAACAAAATGAAATATTGAAGAAATTTTCCATTTCGTTATTTGAATAGGAGTCAAACATGTAGCCCATTTTAATATTGCTACAATAAGAGAATATATCAACGTTTATGGTGAGCAAGTCACTGGGATCCACATTTTTTATTCATGGATATACATCATTCATGTCTTGGCTACCACATCTATCTTTAACATGGAAAATATAAAAAAACATTGGCAAGGAATACAAACTATAACTATATAATTGAGTCATCCACTAGGTCATAACCAATGGAACACTACCTTGTCACTAATTATATTTTGCCATTGAACACACTAAAATACTTCTTGAATCAAATAACTCACATTAACTATTGAAGATCAATAGTGGGGGATAAAATGCCCTAGAAAAATATGCAAGCCTATATTTTAGTTGTTTTACCATTCTAATGGGAACTTAACACATAACTCCTCTTGCAACTTTATATTGTGCTCTCACCAAATAACCATTAGCTCCACCATACCAATGACTTGGTTCATATTGGCCCATTGTTTGAGCTCTAAAACAATGCAAAGGAAACCCTTCATTGAGTTGTGGCCAACCAAAAGTCACCATGTCACCACCATGACCATGCATCATTTGAAAGATGGGAAAACACATCACCACATACTCACATGTATATCTATGAACTTTCTCTCGAACTAATAACCATTTAACACCTGCACATATAGTGGCAATGAAAATGCCATCACATCTTGCCACTTGTGCCATCCTTCTTGCAAATATGACCCATGACCAATGCTGATGTATACCATCTTGGGTGATCAAGGAGCAAAATGATTATCATCCAAGTCTATTTTGTAGTCTTGGTCATTGATAACTAGTCACAACACCAATAGAAACTTCCATTTAAGTAAAAGAGTGTCTGTCCACAACAAGTCACCAATGAATAAAAAGAAAAGTATAGTAGATGGAATCAAATAACATAGACATTGAACTAGCCTTCCATTAGAGTAAGCAATAAAGCTTGACCAAAGAATAGGGCTATGTGAAGTATAGAGGGGCATGAACACAAAGCTCAACCCATGCATAAGATAGGGCCTTAATTAAAATCTCTTATATTGGTTATCATTTTCAAGGCACCAAAATACTATAGAAAGACATGAAAAATCAATTGCAGGCTTGGTGTCAACATATTGATTATAAATTAGTGTCCACATGCGATTATATTTATCATACATACAATGAAAATAAAGTGGTCACATTAGTTAGATTTTTGTAGATTGTATTCATTGTTTTGAAACAAATAAAGTGTTATTCATAAAATATATATCTTAAAAGACTTTTTTGAAATTGTCCTTTTTAAAATTAATACTTTTTATCAATGTTAGATAACATAAAAAAGATCATTTATATTAATAAATTATTACACCCACAAAATTATTAAAAGTTAAAAATAAAACATAAAAATATTAAAACTAAATAATTGATAGACACAAATATTTATAATCCTATAAACAAAACACTATGTGAAAAAATTAATCACTTATCAATCATTTAATAAACTTTTAAATAATATTTTCTAATTTATAACTTAAATGTGAATCATCGACTAAAATAAATTTTCTATTGGAACTGTTCTCACTTAGCGTTATCCATCCATACAAAATACCTTTAATCCAAATTTCTTATTGAGGCTCTCTTAACAAAATTTCCATTCCATTAGACTATCAGAACAGTGAGGTTTGCAATAGTGGACCTGAACTGCCCCAACAGAAAAGAAACCAGTGAAAAAAAACAGCCAGGTCTTGCAGGGAACCGAAGAACGAGATAAAATGTCTGAGTCGGCAGGCTCCTCCTACGGTTATAAACATAAAGGCAAATTCCTCCAGAAATCAGGAATGCTGACGAGGCAACAGCTCCTCCATCTCTTTGACCTCTTTGCAATCGAACTCGGCAAAGCAGGTCTCGCCTGACATTCTCATTTCCGCCATTTTCACCATGAAATTTATCATAATCACATTCATTTACAATTATCAATGGAATTTGTGTGTATGACTTGAAATTGAACAGAAGTGAAGAAGCGGATCGCGGATGCTGTCAGGGACAATCAAGTAGGTTTATTTTATTTTCATCTTAGGCGTTGTTTCACAATTGCTGTTTTGATGAGTATAAAGGTTCTGGAAAAAATTAGATCCGGAACCTTGATGGAACAATCTTGCACCCAGATTTTTGGAAAGTTTTGTACTCTTATCATTTCATTTGAAAATCTTATGCTCTTAATTGTTGTATTTCTCGTTAAGTTTTGCTTCTGGTAAATTGTCCCCTTTTTGCATACATTCCGCTTCGGCAATGTACTAATTTAATAGGAGGAGTTTGGATGAAAAAATCGAAATGATATGCAGCAAAATCGTCTCTTGAAAACTCCAACCATTTCTCTGCTGTAATTTTCCTCAGCATCGATGAAAAAATCGCCACTTGCATTTGGAGGGAGACTTAAAACTTCTTTTAAGGGAAGTTACCACTGAAACTGAGAGATGCAGCAATAGGAGAGAGTTTCACAGGCACACACAGACACATACACATACACAGACACAGACACATACACATTTAAACAGACAGACAGACAGACACACGCACACACACACACACACACACAAAGAGTACTAGAGTTTTACTGAAAGACTCCAACTTCTACAGTTATTAACTTCCCTGTTGTTACTATTACTAGCATATATATAATAGCTGCCTACATACACAACAGAAGTTTATACTCTAATGCCCTCTCTTAACACACCATTCAGAAATTTTGCAGAAATCAAACTCCATCAAGCTGCCTCGCCCCCCTCATGAAGGTGTAGTTCCCAAGTTCCCACTCTGCTGAATTCTCGAGTTCCTAACATCAGATTCTCTCTCTGGCCTCGGAGAGTCATCTTCTTCAGAATAAGAAATCATTTCCTATTCTACAGTCATCATCTTCATCATTTGTTTCATAAACAGGGGTTGATTCTAGCATGCTTGCAACAATTTTAGCTTGTCTGTTACTAATAAAAAAACTCATGAAATGAAACTAATATAACTGCTTTCTGTATTCTGGAATAACAGTTCTTCCGTAAATTCTCCTATTCTATTGAGATGGTGAATGATGGGTTACAGCAGTTAGGGTTTTCTTTCCACTAACCAATTTTCTTCAACATTCTACCAAGGAAAAAATAAATTCCTACTCTAAGGACTAGAGATTCAATGCACACTTATGGTACTCTCTCTAATCTATTCCTATTCTAAGGCGGACTGCATTTCTCACAGATCCATGATCCAGGAACCTTTCCGAAGAGAGTCAGGCCTGAGTCTAAGCTCTAATAACATAAACTGAGAGATGCAGCAATACAAGACGATAGAGTTGCACACCAAATTACTTTATCACTCTTTATTCAGTGATAGATATATTTATACATAAATAGAGTACTAGAGTCCTATTGAAAGGCTCCAACTTCTACATTGACTAAATTGAAAAATTCCCTATTTTAACTATTAAACCTACAGCTAATCTATTATTATCAGCACATATTTATGAGCTGTCTACATACACAACAGAAGTCCCTAAATATAGACTAATTCTTTTATCGCTAAGAGTGGCTGTAGAGGGCCACACCCTGTATGGAGGCCACAATCGGGGGTCCTCCTCCCCAGCATGAATGCGAGTAATCAGTCCAATCCCGTGAACATGGTAGCCCAGCAGGGGGACAGAGCCCGCGAGCACACAAGTCCAGCGAGGGATTGGAACAGGCATGAACGCCATTAGCAGCCTCAACGCTGTGATTCAAACCTGTGAGCCCATTGGATCAGCGAATGCATAGTGCCTGTGATCACAATGGCCCAGCGGAGGTTTGAACCCTGGTGGCTCATCCCATTGTGATCACACTATGGGATGAGCCCCCCCTAAATATAGACTATTACTTTGATGTATTAGAGCTTTATACTCCAACAGTTGCATAATTCTAGATCCTTCTCTCCAGTGGTAGCTTAAATTGTCCTATATAAAAAAATGAATGCTCTGTCTTAAAGATTAGTTTTAATATTTTAACACTTTTGAAATGTTCTGGGGACCATTTCCTTAGATGGCATGATGCTATTTCAATGTTCCATCTGGTCATTTCACTGTCTACATCTAGACATCTGAGTTCTCTGAGTAGAAGCTGAATAATTTTAGGGTCTTCTCTCCAGTAGCAGCTCAAAATATCATGCAGCTGCTTTGTCTTTTAGGTTCTTTTAGAATTTTACTTTTGGAACTCTATTTGAAGCCATGATGGAATCATGTCCTTAGATGGCACAGCTCTACTTGAAATGTTCCATTGAACCTTTTAAACATCTACATTTGGACATCCGAGTTCTCTGAGTGGGAGCTGAATAGTTCTAGTTCTCTCTCTCCAATGGCAATTCAAACTCTCATGCAAAGATAAATGGCTCCTCCTCCTTTGAGATGCTTTTTACTCCTGTAACAATATTTGAAACATTCCATCAAGCCATGCTCTTAGGTGTCATGTCATTCAGATCTACTTCTGACAATGTTTGATTTTCACTTGAGTTTGGTCATGAGTTTGAAACCTAAGGTACAATTTTTGAACAATATATACAAGATAATGCAAATAAGTCCCGTAGTTCCCATAAGGGAGTTCTCATATGTCAAATTTCTGTGCTTGGTAGACTTGGGCCTAAATGATCAACTTTACCTAATAACTGTGTACATTTGGATATCCAACTAGTCTGAGCAGGAGCTGCATACTTCCAGTCTCCTCAATCCAGTTGCAGCTTAAGTGCTTGATTTACTCTTGAGTTTGGTCATAAGGTAGAAACCTAAGGGGTAAAAATTGTGAACAATACGTACAAGGTAATGTGAAAAAGTTCTCGAGTATTCACAAGGGAACTCTCATATCCCAAATTGCCATCATGGTAGACCTGGTTCTTAAAAAATCATCCTTAACCTTCTAACTGTCTACATTTGGACATCCAAGTTCTTTGAACGAAATCAACACAATTCTTTCTAGTGCCTTCTCTCTAGTGGTGTAGTATGTAGATTATAAAATTAGTTGCTTTGTAATTAAAAAGATAGTTCCCGACAATTGTTGTTAGTTGGTGGTTACTGATGGTTGGAGTTCTTAACAACCATCAGTATCTTATATATTTCTCATTGTACATATCGTCGAGACCGCATGCATGAACTCCTGCTTTTTATTCGGATGAAATAAGTTCCTTAAATGGACTCTTTCATTGGAAACTAGAAGATTACGAAGTATTCCAACCCGATTGCAACATGTTGCACATCGGGGAAATTGAAGAAGAAGATGATCAAGCGAAAACAAATCGGATGTTTCCCCTGGGATATGAAGAATACGAGGAGGGAGTAGCCATAATAGATGATACGCCCACCTATAGCTTTGAGCGGGATAAAATAATCAAGTATGAGGAGCCGAGAATGAAGAAAGTGAATTTGGGAGAAGAAGGCAATCCACAAACGATCATGGTCAGAGACGACTAGGACCTAGTATTGAAAGCAGCAGCATTAAAAATTATTACTAAATACAAAGACATCTTTGCGTTGATGGACAAGGACTTGAAAGGGCTACCTTTGGAGCTATGTGTACACATAATTCCTCTAGTACTGAGAAAACAACCTATATGGAAGCGGCCCTACAAAATGAACAAGAACTATGCTGGGAAATTCTAGTGAGATAGAAATTATGTTGTAGGTCAACATAATTTTCAAGGTCGAGACTAGCGATTGGGTTTCACTGATATTTATATCTTTGAAGAAGGAATCTGAACAATTTTGGATATATGTGGACTTTAGAAGTCTGAATGCAATTACCACTAAAGATCCATTCCCAATCCCCTTCACCGACTCAATCTTGGAAGAGATCATGGGTCATGAGATCTACTCATTCATGGACGGGTTCTTCGGGTACAATCAAATAAGCATATTGGAGAAGGACAAGTTAAAGACTACATTTGTGGTCGAAGACGGGGTGTATGCATACAACCGAATGCTGTTCGGACTGTGTAACTTTCCGACCACCTTTCAAAGATTCATCCTGCACATTTTTAACAAAATGTCGGTCAGGAATTTTAAAGCGTTCTTGGATAATAGGTCGATTTATAGTGATTAGGAGAGACACCTGAAAGCTCTCTGACAATGCATGGAACGATGTAGAGCAGCACGTTTGGCTTTGAATCTGAGGAAGTGCTGATTCATGGTACCGTAGGGTAAACTACTTGGGCATATAGTTTGTAAAGCTGGACTGAAGACCGACCTAGACAAGATAAGGGTGGTAGTACAGATGGAAGCACCATAAAACGTCAGAGGAGTCAAACCATTCTTGGGTCACGTCAGCCACTACAAAAGGTCATTGTCACTTTTAGAAACATACCCCACAATGTCACTAGAGAGAGTTTGAGCTGCCTTGTGCTCCTGATAAGTTGGCCTAAGCATATTGGGCTGGGTTTCCATATTAGAATAGCTGGTTAATGAATTGGAGATAGGAATACTGTTTATTTTCTGTATAGGTTTTACAATTGGTGGTAGGCATATTTTCACAACTAGGACTGGCTTTTGCAGGAGAGAAATCTCAAATCTCAGTTATTAATCCAAAGATTTTTTAAAACCAATTTGGAGCAAGAGATACAAATACATGCAGATTGTTTATAACTGTATTCCACCAAGTACCCACATAATACTGATATTCAAATAGGAAAATAACATGGGAAAGGGGAAGGGAAGCTGAGGGGTGGCAAGATAACCTATGGAACTAGCAGAAAATTCCTCATATTTTTGGAATGTTATCTTCTACCAGTATAAGGGAAGGGATCTCAACTGAAATTTCACTTCCTAGTTTATCCTCTCCTTGCTGCTTTCTGTTGTGACCTATTTCACACATCGCCCCATCGCAAATGGGGACCCCCAAGTTTGGTTCCGCCCTCTGTGCAACGTCTTTGAGAGTCTTTAATTTGGGTAAATTTTGAAAGTCAGTCTGGCTAAGTTGAGATTTTGAACCCATTTTTGGGCCTTAACGTCATAAAAGTGCTTAGAAGACCCGGTAGACGAAGATCGCCATTGCTTTCGGTCGTTTCTGACACTTCCTATTTTTTAGGGATTCTACTTTTTTGCTTTTTGCTTTTTTGATTTTTGGCATTTTTAGGCTATTCTGGAGTTCCTATTTTTTAGGGATGCTTTTTGCTTTTTCTATTTTTGGAAAGTTTCTATTTTGGGAAAAAGTTTCTATTTTTGGATCCCACAGAGCAGAAAATCAACACGTCTCCAGAAATCAAGAAAATCAAGGCAAAATGAAAAAAGTTTGAAAAATGGTGAAAATTTTGGGAAAATGCTTAAGTCTGAGAATGGCGCCATCAAGAAAGAAGATGGCATGGAAACCTCAAAGTCCGCCCTACCTTTGGCATGCCAAAGATAGGCACTGGCATGAAAGTTGCCAAGTCCGCCATAGGCAAGGTGGTCTCCAAGTCCGCCCTTGGCATGGAGAAGCTCAAGTCCGCCATGGCATGAAAGTTGCCAAGTCCGCCCAAGATGTTTGGAAATGGCGCATGGCTTGAGGAAGCCAAAGTCCGCCCTTGGCACAAGAAGTTCAAAGTCCGCCCCTAGAGAAAGATGGCATGAAACTTGTGAAGTCCGCCCAGCCTAGAGGAAAATGGCAAGAGGCACATGAAGTCCGCCCCAAGAAGTGTGGAGATAGGTAAAATATGAAGGGGTGTGCTCCAAGATGTTTGGAAAGGGGTGAAATTACAAGGGAATTCATTGGAAATTGGATTAAATGATTAAAACAAGTGGAATTTGCCGTTGGACAAGGCACAAATAAAATTCGCCATGGCAAGGAAAGTCTAAGACCAATGGATAATAAAAATACGCCATAGGCAAGAGATTATAAGAGATTCGTCCAAACTTTGGAAGGAAAATTATTCTAAGGCATGAAAAACGGAGAATTATCTAGAAGGAGAAGAGGTTTTGACCGGCATAAAAATCACGCCTCGGCGCAACGGAATGAAATTCTTTGGCACAAAATGCAGAGTGTTTGGCAGAGCAAGCATGAAGTCTGCCCCTCTCAGCTTGGAAAATTCCTAAGGCACTAGTAAAAAAATGGCAAAGTGGCAGAGATCTCCAAGTTCGCCCAACCCAGAAGATGAATCGTTTGGCTAAATAAAAATGTCCAAAGAGGTCAGAACTCCGCCTAGAAAGTTGAAATTTGGCAGATGAGCTATTGAGCATATTTTGGCTAGGCAATCAATTTGAAAAGAGATATTGTTGCCTTTGACGAACGAACTTAGCCATGTATCAAGGTTAAACGGGTTGGAATTTAATATTTTAATATTTTTAATTATTTCCCTGACACTTAGGGAATTTTAATTAAAAATTCAAAATCCGGGGATTATTTGGAAGATTAAACTAGTCTGCCTTAGATAAATTTAAACTTTGCCATGGTCGGAAGATTTAAAGTACATTGGAAAATTAAATTTGGACAATTAATTTAATATCTTTTCCAAACTTAGACAATTTTCTTTGAGAAAATTCGAAAATCTCAAGCAGAGATGAAAATTAGAAACTTGCCTCGATAACTGAAAGTGAAATTAGAAATTTGCCAATCTGAGAAGAAAACGTTTCTAAAAATTGGAAGAAAATCAAAGGAAAGAAAACAATGCCTTGGAGAAAATCGCACTTCTCAGCCATAAAATGAGTTTCAGCAACTCATTTCTTCACAATTCCGGCTGTGAAGTAGCTATCTCTCTCGAATCTTCAGGAAATCATTCGCGAAGGAGAAATTTGTGAGAATAACATCGTTGTGAGAATCGAGATAGCATTTTCTTATTGACAGGCGTGATTTTTGAGAGAAGTAATTTATTTCTTTGCTGAAGTCGTACTTCCAGCATATTGGCGCACTTCTTCTGGCAGATTTTCTGAATTTTTAAATTCATTTGCAGCCACAACACGATCTTCGAGGTTTGGAAGTTAGTTTACAATGTATTTGCACTGTGTTTCTATCTTCTACTTCATTTCCGGCATGAATTTCATTCATGATGGGCGAATTTAATTACTTTCAGCCTGCTTTTTGACAGAAATTTTTAATTTAATAAGGCTGAAAGTGCGATTTGTCCAAGCTACACCCCGAAACTCGTTAAATTTAAATAATCTGGTATTAATGTTAAGTATTTTGTGCTTGCAGGCTGCCGATCGACCAAGGAGAAATATCCAGGCAGGCACAGATGAAGTTTGCAAGTAAAGGATCGCAGCCAGAGACCAGAATAAAGTCTAAATGGAAAAATGTCTCAGACACTGATCTTGGCCACATCGATCTCGTGGAATTTAAAAAGAGGATATATGGACACAACGGACCCTTACCGACGCCTGCCGCTAGAAGGATGGTGAGAAACGGCATATTTCAAGCTGCCGGATTCCCGCCTGCGCTTTGCTGTGCTGAACTGATGGTGGAGTGTGCACTTCACTATGATGCTGAGTCAAGGCGGATTGTGGCGCCTGATGGGAGAGTATTGGCGCATCTAACGGAGTTGGCCATTTAGGAAGCCTTCGGCATTCCGGCATATCCTAAAACTGTCTACAAGACCAAGGAAGATGCTCAGAAGTTATATGATGAAAATCCTGGCCTTTGTGCCTCCAACATTAACAAGTCGTGGCTGGACAAGCCTAGGCCGTCTATTAAGAAGATGCCCAAGAAGTTGCTGCGCACTGACTTCAAGGAAGACTATGGAGATATTATTATCTTGCTGAACAGAGTGGCAAGCAATCCCTCAGGAGCACCCTTTGAGCCGTGGATGTATTACTTCATTGAGGACCTCATAGAAGGTGTCAAGATGTTCAACTGGGCGAGAATGATAAGCAATAATCTTCACCACCAGCTTATCAACCTAGAGAAGACCAAAACGTTTTACATGAGTTCTTACGTCATCTATATGTTGGCTAGAACTTACAGATATGCAGGTTTGATTTGCAAAGGCACAGTTGGCAGTAAGGAGAATGAGCTAAAGCCTTATGACTGTTACCCACAACTTCAGCTGAAGGAGAAGACGCACTTTAGGCGAGCCCACGACGCGTTCTTGATGTACATCACCAGGATACTCCAGGGAGGGACGCATCAGCGGCTGACACACGAGGCCAAAAGCCTAATCGGTAAATACGGGTCTTGGTTTATCCAATATCCAAGATTTACGTATATCAGAATTCAAGGATTCACTGGAAGCCCGTACCGTCTGCCCATCTTCCCCACGAATAAGATGGTCCTGCTCGAAGTGTTGAGGCAGTTAGAAGAGTTTCAAGGTCTTCAAAGGGTGAAACAGAAGGCAGCAGTTACTTTTCCCTTCTTTATAGGGAACATGCTGGAGTCTTGCCCATCATCACAGGTAGCTGACAGTGCCAGAATCGAGATACAACATTACCCTTTTTCCCCATATCCGGCTAGAAATCACTACGACCCCCATCACCACATCAAGACGGTGGATGGAAGGAGATACAAGCATAGGGTCGAACTGGAGGACTATTGGGCAAATGCTGCGGATGAATTTGAGGTCAGACGGAGGATGTGGTCCAGATTACCTCTCAGCTTGATCAGGGCAACAAAATTTTATCACGTGCCAGATTAGTTGGAAGAGGACGAGAATCAGACGCAACCGCGCTTCGATGAGAATTCAGCTTTGCCCGCTGTCCAGTGGTCAGAAGCAGAGCATGCTGACTTGAACGTCTTAATGAGGCCTGTCATCAAGTTTACTCAGTGGTGGGTTGATCAACGAGTTCAAGAATTAAGGCGCCAGAAGATAACCCTGACCTATGACATGCTAAGCGAGGCAGAGTCTTATTCTTCCAATGCGGGAGCATCACAGGACCTCCCAGTGATAGAGGCCACCACGTCTAGGAAAAGAAAAGAAATAGCTGCAGGCAAAGAGCCGGTCCAGAAACAGGCAAAGATGAAACCTTCTCAATCAGCCGCCTCCAGAAATATTGAGGAGATATTGGCTACCGCCGATGCTTCACTGGCAGATATGAGGGATCCTTCTCTGATTCCTGAGGACAACGCGGAGCTTCAGCCAAATGAGGATGCTCCACCTTCTCCCACGGGCACCGAAATATTGGAGTCAGATGATGACAATGTGGGCACCCAAGATGAGGATTTTCAGGAAGGGATGATTTCAGCCCTTAGGGGAATTGTAGACGGTCTTGATAGAGAAGGCGTGCCGAAGGAAGATGGTGTTGAGCAGCTTACGATCCCGGATTGGCTGAAGGAGAGGCTAAAGGTACAAGTGCCGGCAGATGAACCAGAAGAGGATGATACGGCAGACTTTTTAGCCAGATTGTCTCAAACCGTGGCGAAAAAGTCGACAAAGAAATTCTCCAGCATACAGAGAGACGAGGCCGGCAACAGGACAGTGCAAATCGCCGTGCCTACAGTGGACAAGCCGCAGGAGGATATGGCTCCACATGATTACGCCATCACGACCATTGACTTGGGTCCAACCACTAAGGGCCAAGAAATGGAAGATTTGGACAATTCTGTGTCCGCCATCAAATCAAGGTTGGCAAAGGAGGTAGCCAAAACGAAGGAGTGCCAATTAGAGATTGAGCGCTTAAGGGAATATATTCAGCACTTGATCAAGCCACTTGATCAGGACACTACGACAACTCCTCTACTCCCGGACTCTTCACAGGAGGCCACTAGGGAGATGGAAGAAAACAAGCTCACAGTTCAAGAAGCCAAAGAATGGATAGCCGTAAAGGGGACTGAAGCTGAGACATTCTTGGAAAGATTAACTTTGGTTTATGGTCAGGCCACTGCCTTACTTTCTAGGTTGGCTGCTTTGGCAGAAGTATGGGATAACCTTCCGGATGTGCAAGATAGGATAATCCCTTGCCTTAGGATTCTGAAAGGAGTTCCTAAGCAAGAATTGATAGAGGGAGGCGTCATCGCAGCGGGAGCAGCCTATGACTTCCACACTTGGTATTGGGCCTTGACGGCATGAGGTGAAGTCCTGGAGAGGGTCAAGGTTGATGGTGTCAGATTGGAGGAACAGGTCAAGGAAGTTCAGGCCAGAATCCTCAACATAATTGCCGATGTCCTGGATAAGGAGGCACTGCAAGAGAATGACCTGCAGTTGGAAGTTTTGAATAAAAGTGTCCAGGAAAATATCTTCGACATCACTGGGCCCATCTTGAGGCAGGACTAGGCCAAATTGGCGAATTTCTTGAGCATCAGAGAATCCTTTGAGACGACTGAATCCTCAACATAATTGCCGATGTCCTGGATAAGGAGGCACTGCAAGAGAATGACCTGCAGTTGGAAGTTTTGAAGAAAAGTGTCCAGGAAAATATCTTCGACATCACTGGGCCCATCTTGAGGCAGGACTAGGCCAAATTGGCGAATTTCTTGAGCATCAGAGAATCCTTTGAGACGACTGAACCAGAGTGGGAGGAGACCTTCGCCAGATGTGCCGAGAGCATGGATGGGCTTGAATTCAGAATCGACATGCTTCCGCAGGTTACCATGGACGAGGTTGCCTTGATCGTGTCCAGATTCGGCGAATACACGGCAGCTCGAGAGGATCAGGATGTAGTCCCTTGAGAATAGCTCCAAATGCCAACTCATTGCTGTTCATTGCCAGTTAACTGAAGTCATTTTGGGAAACCCTAATTAGGGTTTCGTTTGTTAAATCTTGACCGTGGGCTCATTTTTAATCTGAGCCATTTATTCAATTTGAGAACTCTATATAAACTCATTGACCCTCATTTGTAATTTGTGAAGTGAGTAATAAAAAATTGTTGCGACGAAACTATTTCCGTTTATAAAAGCTCTTGTGCATGATTTGCTAAGAACAACTTTTATTTTCAAGTAGTATGCAAGGTTTAATATTTCTCCTTCAACACTTAGAGTAGAATTAGAATAACATTTCATTACACGTTGGTTAGATGAATGATAGATTTGATCGCAGTGGCGGATAAAATTTCGCTCATACTTTTGTCGAGTGGATGATTTGCATTTGATGTGTAAAGTTAGTCTAAGCCATTAAATCGTGGATGCTTAACTTCTGTTTGTTTCAATTACTGATTCAAATATGAAAATTCTTATCACTTCCGTTGAAGATTGCACCTGCTTCGCGTAGTTGTCCGAAGGTGGCGAAACGAAGTGTGGTTACCCATTTTATCTAGTCGCTGCTGTCTCTTAAATTCTTAGGCATAGTTAAATCTCTAAACCCTTATCCTTTTTATTTTTTTTAGAAAATCTGAAAATACCCACCGAAAGAGCCTTCAAGGATAAAACCGTCTAAGTCTCCAACCTGCAAAAAGAATTTCATGTAAGTCCCCTTGTGATTACCAGCAATCACAACGCCCACTGGCCTTATCCACATGTCAAGACCTGACCGAAGAAACCTTGGAGTTATTGTATTGTCTACTAGATTTTTGCAAGCACTTTTCAAGAGAGGATAAGAGTGTCCTTTGGGCATTTTTATTCTGTGTTCGGTGGCGTACTCAAAACACACACCGACACTTTCCTCCCTCTTGCAGGTTGCCTCTGTCAAAGTGCATGTTCTATGTTGAAAGTTTTGAAATTGCTGAAAATTCGAAAACAATGCAGGCATGGCTGACATCAATGAATTTCATCCAATGCATATAACATCCTATGCATAATCCTGTCACTATTACTCTGTGTGAACTATGTCACCTTCCTGGTAGGTGGAGTACTTGTTATATATATTAAAAATTTAAAATGAATATAATAATCTCTTTTTTGGAAGTCCCTGACACTTTATGCTTAAAAAAGTTGAAACAATCCAATTCCACCAAGTTCTTTTTACACATGGGCTTAATGCCTTGAACAGATGCCAAAAACTGCAAGAGGACATCCTGTACAAGGTAAAGCTCAAAGCCTCAAAGCATGTGAGAGTAGACTTATCATCTCGTAGTGCACAAATGACAAAGTTTTTTTGCTGTCTAAATTTTGTTTCTTCTGTTGTTCTTCTTCTTAATCCTTGGTCCCTCATTAGACAATTACATTCCTTGATAAGCATCATATATATTGTTAGTGCATTCCATACTACTTGTCAATAGGAATATTGTTTTGTTTATGGTTTAAAGTTTAAACCTTCCTAAATGAGATCTTAGGTTGTATTAAGCTATGAGCTAACTTTGTTTCCAATGCGTTTGAATAGAAGTTCTTGTGGGAGAACTTATTAAACCTATAGTTGTTATCAAACAATTGGTATTTCAAATAATGAGTTTGTTCCAAATAAACTTTAATTAATAGTTAATAAGTGTGTCAGTAAAAATTAAACACGTGAAAGCCATATAACATGAAATGCTACATAAGTAGAAATCTTAAGTTTGTGCAATTCCATTTCAAATTTCACACTATTGGTATGCTATTTATTCTTTGGATGGATACTGACAGGAACCAGTGGCTATCACTACTGAGATACAGGAGGAACTTCTTTTGAAGATGGGCATTGGTATGGATATTATAATGTGCAACTAGTGCATGCATCAATTAGATGAATCTAGTAATGTTTTAATTTTTTCTTTTTGCATGTTTTGTAGAATCAATTCTATACAATTCATCTATGTAAACATACAGATTCACAGAATCTTTTTCTGGTGTTTGTGGGCGGATACTAAAGATGTCAACCTTGAAAATATTCTATTCTTCTTTTGCTTTAAATTCTTGATTCTTGGTATGGGTGTAACCTGTTCTCTTGTCTCTTTTGTTCCCTATTTGAAGCAAGCCAACATTTTTGAGATCTGATTTTTTTCCAATTTAGAATAACATAAAAAATCTTTTTTTTTTGGTATGTTTACCATTCCCCAATTTACAATGCAATTTTCTTAGTTAAAAGATTCTACTTATATTGAGTCTTGATATGACATATATCTAATTACTTGAATTCTATTGAATGGATTGTTACATTAGCCATAGTAGTGTTCTAGTACAACATAAATTCCCTATAAATAAGTTATTTTAATGCTGTGTGTTACAGCTATCTGGTACTTATACTTGTTAGTTGCAGATCCACAATTTGGCATTTCTTGCTTGGGGAAGGTTAACACTATTTACGAGAATGATCGTGAATTAATGCTCCAGTTCTATGACTTCGTTGCAAAGTGAGTTCTAAAAGTTTTTCTATGTTCAATCATGTAGTTCTTGCTTTTGGGCTTATCATATATTTTCTGTAGATCGATGTTCTTGAAAGTTAGACTGTACTACGATTGTGAGTTAAAGCTTCAATTCATTACAACATAATCAGTAGCACTGAATAAAACTACTTTTTAATCATTACTAAGTTCTTCATTACAACATGCAGTGCCATTCAAGAATGTTCAAACTGTAGTACAAGTGTTAGATCAGAAATACACCAAGCATACAAGATGCAGATTCCACCAAAAATAAAGAATATAAGTCTGTATATCAATACTGAATATCAAAGACAGCTCACCATTTAACTATTAACCATGCTCACCATTGCTGATGTGATCAACTGATTTGCTGAAGTAAGGAGAGAGAATATTATGGAGGCTCTTTTCTGCCAACCACAGAGCCAGCATGACTTCTGCACCACCCAAATTAGGTGTGACCCTACCCTTCACAGATGGGTCATGCAAAAGAACTACACAAGGAGAAATAAAGGCAACCGACAAAGGAAACTTCCAAGACCAACATATATGTCATTAAAATACAATACCTTGGCCAAGGATTTCAATAATGGTACGAATGTACTCCACATCTCCCACAAGATGGATAGATACTCTTAAATGCAGAAACTTCCTAAAGTGTAGGAATTCTACACAACACATGAAAACATTTTGTAGTGCATTGGTATAGGATAGTGGCACAAGCTCACCAACTATCTAGAGATTGCAATTGTGATGGACCAAATTTTGAGATTATTTTAAAATGAATAATACAGTGAAAAAATGTTGTAAATTTTAGATATTTGATTAGAAACAACATTTGAAAAAATACGTAGTCAAACATCCAAATATGAAAATTGTCATTTAAAACAGCAGAAATATCTTTTGAATCAAATGTCAAACAGTACTTATCTAAGGCAATTCTTTAGAATGAGAACTCACATCCAAGGAATATCTTGATGGTTTTGGCCCTTTACCAATGGCACACTTTAGGAGGAACAGTTCTATTTAGAACACAACATTTAAATTATGCACAACAGAGCAAATGCTCATACACAAAGCTTGGCCATAACAACCCCAAGGGTATGTTGTGGCTTGACTTGGACACACATTGTATGCCTTTGCTTCAATGTCCATAGCCTACTAAACCGCATTCTTCCTTGAGGAACTCCATACCTTTTCCTAGTTTCTTATAAATGATTTATATAATCTAAGTTTCCAATTCTAGTATGGGGTTGGGTTCAGGTTTGAGGTTTTGATATGTCGGTACGACCCATTTTTTTTCCCTTGGGTATGGTACGGTTGGGTATGGCTATATACATGCAAAAAAATTAAAAAATATAGAATTGCAAATAATAAATAATGACATTTGAATATTTGATAGTATGACACTTCATCATTGATCAATGATAGGATAAAGATAATTGTCAATTGATAGTTCAATATTTCAATATTATGTCATATATCATATATGTCCAAGATGATTCAAATGAAAATATTACAATTACAAAATTTGAAAATAATATAATTAAAAAATTGTATCTTGGTTTTCAATCTTCATCAAAAGCATCTAGATTGACGTCATCGCTTGGTTCAATATCATTTGAATCACAAACAAATGGAGTGCCACTCCCCCTAGGTGCATTGTGTGGAAGAGCCTTGTCATCATCTATATTGACTCTAGCAAGCTCTACAATAGATTCATTCAAGTTGGTACAATCAAGGGCTATATCTCAATTCTTCGTTGCCCCTTTGTAGTTATCTTCCTTATGTGATAGGAGACACAAGTTGGAATGAATATAAACCAAGTCTTCTGCATTTTTTTGCAGCCAGCTGGTTACGTTTTATTGAGTGGAAAGGAGTATGTACTCCTTTTGTTCAACCAAAGAACTTGCAACCTATTGAAATTGGAGAGAAAACCAACACAACTTAAAAATATAAAATGCAAAAGAATGGTAAGTAATAAAGTCTATGCATGTTAAAAAATAAAAAAATGCTTACTTGTGATAGAATTTTTATTGCAAAAGGCTAGAGGAACAAATAATCTTGCTCGTGGAGGTACCACCATGTATGACCATCTTCCTTATATTGATCTCAAAGAGCACAAATACTATGATCTCATCTTGAGATGAACTTGCCAAACTCTTTCCTAACATTATCCACCACTTTAGGATCTGAGAAGATTCTTTGGAATTACAACTTGTACCCATTAGTAACTTCACTATCTCTAATCTTCGCAATGCCAACTTGTACCCATCAGCAACTTCACTATCTCTATATGATATAGTTTTCCTTGGCAAAAAAAGTATTTCTGTGCTATAATATTTGGGGGATAATGCATATGCAAGGAGTTGCAATGGTGTTTTCATCTTGTTCCAGTGGTGATGAATGATTTTTCCACACTTCAAAAAAATGTTTATTCCGAGTCATTCTCCTTTTGTGCTATTATGACCTTTATTTTTCTATCATGGAGTCAATTGGACAGTATAAACACAGTATGCTAACATGCATTAACCCATTGTGATCGTAGGGAAACTTTTGCTAAAACACATTACAAGATGGTTTAAATTCATATTATTTTGACATTATAATTTCTCAACTTTGTCTACCTGTCCTAATTGTATTTTCAATGAAATATATTCACCCTACATGTTAGGAGTATGTGTGGAAATAAAGAGCTTTGTCCAGCCTATATCAGCCAGGAGCATAGCAGCAAAAATCTTTTGGGGAAAAAATTGGCAAACCAAAAGTATAAGATATTTTGAAAAAATGGGGAAAAATTTGGATTTAAAAAAAACATAAAAAATTGTAGAACAAGAGACAAACTATTTTTTTAAAAATTGAAAGGCATTTCCATAGCAATAGAGATATAGAGAGCAAATAAAATAAAGAGTTTAACTAATGAATTATAGAAAATAGATTTTTGTTGTTTATATTCATATCGTTGATTACATTATCTTTCAAAGCATTACTTCACAATGCATAACTAATAACTCGATGCTGATAGATGACAAAATTTCAATCACAATATAGTTTGTACAAAGTCAACCTATAAATTAAGTACAAAGTTTCAAAAAATCAAACATAGCCAATGACTCTTGCTACTACAAATAGAGCTATGCCAGAGGGTTGGAGGTCCTGATGATGAAGCTCCTCGTTCTGACCCTCTCCTAAGTCGTTCAACTAGATGATTGTTTGAGTTGGCCTCTAGGATCTCAAAATCCTCAGGCTCAAGAAAGTCATCATCACTAGCAATCCACTCAGACTCTAGATCAATCTCATCAAGGTCAATTGGCTCATCATCCTCAATGGTACCTAGTTTTGTCCATGGACAAATTAGTCTTGGGATTACAAGTGAAAAACATTATGAATACAATTACAAATTTACAACTACGATTGCAAGTATACTAAAAAGTCTAACCTTGAGCTTTCTTTAGCTTCAAGCAGAGGTTGTAGTGAACAAACACCAAGTCATTCATCCGTTGTGTTAGGCGGTTACATTTCTTTGAATCTATGTGTTCAAAAACACTCCAAAGTATGCTCACAAGCGGATGAGCTACATGGCTGGCTCAGAATGCACCTCGCCATCCACTTAAGATTTTTGGTTTCGTGATAAGAAATCCCACCATTGTGCTGAAAAACACATTATATGGAGATGATATCATGTAAGAATATCTTAAAATTTTAGCACATTTAATGATCATATCCACAAAATAGAGAGATTGTCAAAATTTTATAGACTCTACCTAGTTGCAAGGCCTTCCTGCCTTCCACGATAGCCTTAGATGAGAGAAACCCCTAGCTTTCTTGTATATTGCTACCTCTCCCATAGCTTCTTGTAATTGTTCTGTGGTAGCAAACATTTTTTCCATGCATATGAACAAGCCCTGTGCAACCTCACCATCATCATGTTTAAATGAAGAGTTATAGAACAAACTTGGATTAAGATAGTATCCTGCAACATGGAGAGGAGAATGCATCTGTCGATCCCATCTTCTATCAATTATAATTTATATCCCATAATGGCATATACCCGTCCCTATTATTTTCCATCTTACCCCGCGTCACCTCCTTGGCCCTATCCATGGCCTCGTACAAATATCCCATGGGGGATTTATCCCCATCCACTAGTCTCAAGACTTTTACTAGATGCTCTGAAAATTCTACAACTTGTTCAACTGCATCCCAAAAACTAGCAAAATAAATGTACTCTACGACTGTTGTGCCATCTGCTTGATTTGTGAAGTCAAACTCCATCCACTCGTTTGAAACAAACATTCGTTTCAAATTCATTTTTTGTTCACAAAGAGTTTGTAGTGCAAGGAAGTGGTTTGCAAATCTTGTCACCCTTGGTCAAACTAACTGCTTGCCCTCTGTGAAAGAGCACATCATACACAGAACCCTTGTGCAATTATAGATAAATTTGGTGATTGTGTGAGCCTTTTGCAATACCTCCTTAACCCATTCAAGTTTTCCAATGTCCTCTAGGGTCAAATCAAGGCAATGAGCTGCACATGGAGTAAAAAATATGGAGGGGTATTTGTCTGTCAAGAGTCTCCTAGCAGCAACACAAGCAACAACATTATTTATAATAAATTGAATCACATTTTCTGGTCCTACATCTTTGACCACCAAGTCATACATCTTGAACAATGCAGCTACAAATTTGATTGTGTTTGATGCGTGCACAGATTTCAAAAAAATTGTGCCAATATCACAAGACACAAGTAAGTTGATGAGTGTTCGATTCCTCCTATCTGTCCATTCATCTGACATTATATTGCAACCAATCTTTGCCCACTCTAGTCGATGTTCATCAAGAACATCATTAATATCTTGTACTACATCATTAAGCATAGCAACCCTCAATGACTCATAAGATGGGGCTTTGAACCCCAAACCTGCAACTGCAATAGCATCCACCATACCTTGCCAGTATGGACACCCGACAACATGGAATGGCAAGCTAGAGTAGTATCAAAAATTTGTTATTGCCTTCTTTGCTTGTTCATGCATAGTCTTCCTCCATCCTGTACTCTCCAAACTGGTTTGTGATTTTGGTGTAGTACGAGGTGCAAAAAAAGAATTAATGTTTCCCCCATCTCTGTTTGGGCCACGTGTTGTAGAAGGTATTGACCCAGATTCCCTAGAAAGCACATGTGCACCATCTTCCCCCTCAAAGCGATTCCTCCTATATTTTGTAGAATTAGAGTCTATTTCAATCCCAGTTCTTGCCTTTTTAGCCTTACCCTTATCCTCGAAAATCTCTTCAAGAGCTTGTCTTGCCTGATACGTGACATCCATAGGGCATTTTGTACAAATAATGGTGTTATTTTTTGGCTCCTTTGCCAAATGCCATTTGAAGCAATAAATGCCACCGTTGATTTTCATTAAAACACCAATTGCATTTAACCTTCGTTGTACCCAATACTGACGTGCAATGTGTCCACGCAAAGTCTTTTTGACATGGCATTATGATCAAATCTACAAAAGCATCTTAATTCAGTATTAAGGCATGAATAATTAATTGGGAAAAACTTGCAAATTCATTTTAATTCCCTTGCACTAAATGTCAAAAAGGTATCAACTGTGAAAAAAAACTAGCAATACATGTGGCTGAATGAAAGTATCAATGTTCCATTTGTGTGTGCATCTTCTTAAATAAACTGCATATCCTCTATCACTGGTATAAATCTGTTTAAATTTCTCTCAAGAAAATAAACTATTCAGTATTAATATTGTCCAAGTAGAATAATAAATGTTCTTTCAGATTACTTGAGGTTGTGAGAGCTTTTGATTTCTTTCTCTTTCTATGCATCAAAATATTGTAAGGAATTATCTGCCTTATAGCATTAATCATAGCAGAATCTGTTTTCTCATTCATTACTCAATATTTAAGCTAGTTAAATTGATTAAAGATTTCTTCATTCTCTACTCTTGAATTGACACCTAATAAAACAATGCTGTGTAAAACAGAAAAACAGTGTACTAATCTAATCAAATGCAAAATAAATGTCAAAGTGTAGATTCAAGTAAATTATACTAGGTACAGTCCTACAATGAGTGTTTGCTCACATATTGCAGAGATAAAAGTCTTCGAAAATAAAATTCTGATTACATTCCCCTCTGTTTTAATCCCCCAATCTTGAAGGATGTTCAGCTGACAAGATAAACAAGAAAGGAAGTTTTTAAGTCCAACTGCTTGCAGGCACCCTGGATCCTCCTGTTGATTATCTCAATTATATGGCACCTTGAATGACTGGCTTTCTCCATATAAACTTCATATTGTATTCAGGGTTATTTAGGCTGCAGGTTTTGTTCGAAAGCTCCAAATTCAATACAAGCTTCCTATACATGATGATAAACTCCAAAAGATTCAGAATGACCCACTTTCTATCTTGATGAAACTACTTAAGGGCAATTGTCAACAAAATTAACTCCCTAACCTCTGATTATCATCATGCACATTGATCAAGTTATAAAGTAATTGCTGCTGTGGAGTCCCATAAGAAACACAAAAGTCCCGGATAAGGTTGAGGACAAAGAGAATAATAGTGCAGAAGCTTTTACTTTTCAGCAGGCAAGCGTTCTCAATGAAAATTCTATTGTGCTGGATGTTGTCCATGGCAGTTAGTTCCATTTCATCTTAGTCTTGATGTTAACCAAGGCCCAAGCATTTGGTGTATGTTGATAGTTTTTCATAGCTGCAAAAATAATTGGATTTGCCTTAAGTAACCAATGGCTGACATTTCAAAATTGTTCCTATAGCACCATCATTACAAACTTTATGCCTGGACATTATTCATTTTAAACTCAAAACTGTATTGGCTCTGAGAGTACATGGACACATCAGATTATAAAGCATTATCTTTAAGGTGTTGGGGGAAGATTCAGTTCCATAAATGTCTGGCTTGCAATATATTCCATCTCTGCGAATGGAACTATATTCCATCATTTGATCTCCCTATGGCTGGATGTGACCCGTTATTAAACTCAAGACCTCTTGGGTTTGAGAGGGCATGGGCATCATGAGATTATAAAGCATTATGTAAGGAGTTAGAGGATTTGGTTTCATTCATACCTGCCTAGCAATATCTTCCATATCTGTCAATGAGACTGTTGTTTCCAGCAGCAGCAACATGAGAAATTTAATGCTTTTGTCAGAAAATTTATCCTACACAGAGATTTTAAGTTCTTAACTTGACATCTCTCAGCCTTGATGTTAAAATAAATGGAACAGCTTGAGCTCATACGACAGTACGTCAGCTGAACTTGGGACGGCAAATAAATGTAAGCAAATCCATGGTTGTTTTTTCCAACATTAGCATGACATGCAAACTGCAAATGCTTTGGAATTTCTAATTTAAAGAAGGCCATTTGCCTGTGAATTATGTATTCCAATTCATTGAAAATTCACAGCTCTATGGAAAGTCAAAAAAAAATTAAAAAAAAATGAAGAATGAACTTGCCCACTGGATGAACAAATGGTTAACTTTTGCAGGAAGAGCTCTATTGACGGATTTCTTTCTCTAACCATACGCTATTATTTGATGGCTGTACACTCTTTCAACAGCTGTAGGAACTATATAAATCGCGACATTCAACAGTTGTATGCAGTGTAAAGAAATATATGGCTGTACAATCTTTCTACTGTAATTTAATGGCTGCTAAAAATAAAGTCGCGGACATGAAAAAAAACCTGAAGCAACGAAGCCTGCGTCGGGAAAATTGCGTGCAAAAACCGCAAGCGTCTGAGTTGGGAGAATTTCACTCTAATTCCGTGCCAAAATCGCGAGCGTCTGAGTCGGGAAAATGTCGCACGTGGCCAATAAATACATATTTTGTGCGTTTTTTAGGGTTTTTTGGCGCGTTTTAAGGGTTGCGATTTTTTGAGCAGTTTAAACTTTAAACGCAATTTTTGACGGTTTTTTTTTGCCGTTTAAGTCGTCAAACGATTTTTTGAAAAACTGTGAAATTTTGAGGAAAGAATCGCCAACCCTCCCAATTTTTTCCAAATCACGATTAATCGCGATTTTTTCGAGTTTTTTTGCTTCTATGATCAGGAGTATCATAATTATTCTTTCTAATTTAATTGAGTCCATTGTGAATGTCCGTGTATATTTCTTGGTATTTATCGTTGGGTTTTGCAGTTCATTCTCAACGAATTTCATTTTGAATAGATCTAATCTGATAGGAAATAGTCTTTGATCATTCGATAAGCTTAATTCAATTTGTTTTTTGAAATGGCAGAGAAGAATTGGCTTGTGATGAAGCAGAATTGGGGCCAGCTGCATTCTCAGAAAAAGTCAGGCAGCAGCAGAAATTACAGGAACAGGTAGGGAAAATTGAATTCCATTCAAATATGGAATATGCAATTTTTTCTTGATTGTGAACATAAAGTAATATTTTTCTATTGATAACATATATTTTGTATTTTTTGGGCAGCAATTAATGATGCTGAGACAGATGCGAGAATTGCCGATAGATGATCAATGCTTAGTTCTTAAAGCTGTATGGGTCTCTCTGTTTGATTTTAGTGTTATATCCAATTTAGGAAGATAGAGTATTGGTAATTGGATCTTTTGAAATTAGAAACAAAGATCGACATATAGATAATAAACTTGAACAGGACATTACTGTGGGATCATAATTAACTAGTTCCTTTATTTTACTTTGTGTCTCAGCTATAAACAATTTGTTTGTTTATTTCTTGTAGCGTTCTTGATATAAGCTTTTGTTATGCAGCTGCATGGGCAGATGGAACAAGAGCAGTATGAAAATAGTAGTGCCGTTATGACAGAAGAGCAAATCCAGCTTCTGATCAACAGAAAATTAGAATGATTTTAGAAGCTGAGATCAATTATTCCAGTAGGTTCCATTGGTGCAGGGAACATTTGAAGAATGTTTCTCTTGTATTTGCAAAGAAACTTTGTAACTAGCATTCTTTTTTTAGGACCTACTAATGAATCATTTTTTTTTTGCATCACTCTCAAACATGTCCCGTGCTCAGTTTTTAAGAATGTGGCTAATTGATAGGAAAGCTGATTTTTTTTCTATCAAAACACTGCCTTATAAGTAATGAAAAGTTAAAAACTATGCTTTCCTCTGTTTGATTACATGCAATGAAATTTACTTTCAGCAGCCCATGTTCCTATGGTTCAAAGAACTCTCGCTGTGATCTCTTATTCAATTTTTTTATAGCATCTCTTCCTTGATTGAAGATTTGGAAAGCATGTTGCTTACCTCCTAGATGATGTTGCAATGATATGCCATTTATATACTTAAGATTTTTAACATCAGGCAGTCTATTCTTTCAGATAACCAGTGTGCCTCTCTTATGGACTCCAATTATATCTTGTTCTAGCTGGTTTACATTAGTTCTCTGACCAGCCATGCTTCTTGCCATACCTCTAGCGGCTTGACATATTATTTTTATAAGGAGATCTCAACCTAAAATATGCTTTCCACAGTTTCCATGATAAATGATGTATATATGGATAATTTTAATAGTGGACATGTTTTTTTTTGTTTGTCATCTTTGAGAGACATTGCTCATCAATTGTCTCTTTGGCTCTTACCGGGCTTTTTTAAAGTTATACCTTGGCTATTCAAAACTATGGGTTGTAGGGATTAAATATTTCCTTTGAGAGTGGAATTCACATTCCCTATAACTAAACATCTTTGTCAAGTTTAATTGTTTTTGATTGAAATGGTTGCTCCCTTTTGTTTGATTTCCATACTAATTAATTTATCTCTGCCACGCAGGCTTTGGATATTTACCTTGCTGCTTCGGGTTAGAAAGTCAATGAGCACAAGTCATCTATCTTCTTTTTTAATACTCTTTAGGCTATTGAATGGCGAATTGCTAATATTTTGAGGTTTCAGATTGGGTCTCTTCCCTTTGTTTATCTGGGAATACCTCTTGCTGTTGGTAGGCAGCCCAAGTCTTCTTGGCAAAATTTGCTTGATAAGTTGCGCAATAAAGTCACTCATTGGACTTATTGTTGGCTTTCTACTACTGCAAGAGTAACTCTTCTGAAGTCAGTTATCCAGGTTCTCCCTATTTACAGGTGTTTTGTTCAGACGGCTCCTTTGTATTTTTTGAGAGAATTTGATGCTCTCTCACGACATTTTCTTTGGAGTGGTAACTTGCAGTCGGCTAAGTGGAGTCTTGTTAAGTAGGAAACAATGTGTAGATCCCTGAAAGAGGGGGGCCTTGGCTTACGTTCTGTTGTTTTGAATGGGCAAGTTCTTGCAACCAAGTTATATTGGCGTTGGTGTACTAGTCAGCATCAACTTTAGGCCTGTATTCTCACTCACAAGTATCTTAAGGATGTTAACACATTTGATGTTCCTCATTTCCCTGTAGAAGGAAGGGGATCTATGATTTGGCATACTCTGAAATCAGGGGCTTAGTTGGTTAAGAAGGGGTTTTTTTAGATCTGTCATACGGGTTTTCAGGCTCTTGGTGGGATTCTTGGGATGGTCATTCTCTTATTTTTTATGTTTACCCTCACCTCTAGCCTCTTTGTGATCATTTTATGGCTACAGGTTGGAATATGGTTGAGCATTATAAGATGGCTCAGAATTTTGGACTGGTTGCTAGTCTTAGATGGAAGCACTCTTCAGATTGGCCGCTAGGAGGGTCAAAGGAATATAGGCAAGAGTTGGCTCAGATTCTTGCATCGTGTGAATGCAATTCCATGGAAGGGCAGGATGTCTTGGCTTGGAGTAACAGTGATTTATCTAGTAAGTACTCTGTTTCAACGGGTTATGGAGAGTTGGTTAGGCATATTTTTGGGGACACTGAGGTTCCTTGGTGGAAGCATGTGTGGAACAAATTCTCTTGGCCCAAGTGCATTTTTTTTATGTGGTTGGTGGTCCAGAACCAGTGTCTTACTTGGGATAACTTGTGCAAGCGAGGGTTCCAAGGTCCCTCAATGTGTGTTTTGTGTTGTAATAGTGAGGAGAATGTCTCTTATCTCTTCTTCCAATGTTCCTTCTCTAGGAGGCTTTGACACCTTTGATGGGATGTGTGGAACCAAGCTTGCTGGCATGTCTTTTCTTTGGCAGAGTTCTTTGCCCGATGGGGGAAGGCCCCTCTTAAGACCTCTTCTCTTCAAGTTACTTGGGCTCTTGGACCGACCTTTATTATCTGGCATATTTGGCTGGAGAGGAATTGTAGGATTTTTCAAGATGCGAAGTTGGTTGTCCAACACTTGTGGTGGAAAATTCTTCGTTCTTCAGGAGAAACTATTTCGGCTAAGTGTGACTTGGCTGAGGGTGTGGATCCAAGAGATGTTGCCTGTTGCACTTATCTCAACCTTCGTCTTCAGAGGGGTGTTGCTCAGGGTGTTGGCCAGATCATGAGAAATAGATGTTGACATCCTCTTTGGAAGATAAATAGGGAGGGGCATTGGTGTCCTCCCCCTTAGGGTGTGTTGAAAATCAACATAGATGGTTCTTCTCGTGGAAATCTTGGACATGCTGGTATTGGGGGTGTTGGGCAGAATAATTATGGGACTGTTGAGTTTATTTTTTCTGTTTATAAGGGTTGGTATACTAACAATGTGATGGAAGCTCTTGCCATTTTATGTGTTGTGGAGCACAGTTGCGCTCTTGGGTGGAGACAAATTATTTGTGAATTTGATTCTCAAGTGGTGGTGACTTTGCTGAAGAGGCAACAATTAGAGGATGTCAGTTGGCATTTGGCTGTAATTATAAAACAAATTCTTAATTTGTGTGCTTCCTTGGATTAGTTACTTTCTGCCACATTCCTAGAGAATGGAATGGGGTTGCAGATTGTTTGGCTAAATGGGCTTCTGATAATTTGCAAAATTGAAATATTGTGGAAAGGGGTCAATTACCCCTGGATTTGTCTCAAAAGTTGGACCACTTAGTGGAGATTTACAGGGGTGTGTAATGCCCTGGCTTTGTACTGCTCTTTTTTGGTTTGAATAATTTTGTACCCCTCTTTTAGTTTAATTTGTGTTCAGCAACAAAAAATGCACCATTGTACTTGCTACTATCTCTCTTATGTTTTTTGCCATTTTGAATATAATAACTTTACTAATATTTCAAGGCCCCTCAAGTACTAATTAAATGCACCTTTGTACTGACATGCACCATTCGTTGAATCTTCCAAGTCAAATTGCAAGAACAAGGAACTTTAGTAAATTTTGGACCCAACCATGGTGCAAAAATGCAGGTACACCTGGAAATAAAACTAGATGTAGGCTATTCGAAAGACAAAAAAGGGGTAAGGCACAAAAAGGAAAACAAGGGGATAAAGGTTATAAGCATGCCACATGTTGGAATAAACTAGTACATGATGAGAAAACTAATCCATGAGGTGAAGGTAAGACTTGTGAAGAGAAAATTAACCGCAAAATGAAATTCCATGGCATGAAATATAAGGGAAAGGTTGGTTTCTAGGTCATGGCCAAGTTAGATGTCACTTTGTCCCAAGAGATCCCCCTTTGGACATCACTTTGTCCTGTTTGATTTCATCTAAAGTTTCCCTTGATTTGTTTCCCCTTCTTTCGGTCTTGGGTATGTAATTAGACATCTTCATTGGCAACATTCTCCACTTCATCCCCATTTTGATCTTCAACACTGTCATTGCTTAAAATAAAATGAGATTCCTATTAAAAAAACCTTGGCAGAATTCCATACCCATTTCCCCACAACCTTGTATTCAATGATTTTATATAAACAATGAATCAATGTACTTACTTCCTACAGATTACCCTAGCATAAGCTTACATGTTGCTATATTATGGAAAATTAATAAAAATGATTTAATCTATTATCTTATGTTAACAAG
Organism: Sequoiadendron giganteum; assembly: GCA_007115665.2. NCBI lineage: Eukaryota > Viridiplantae > Streptophyta > Pinopsida > Cupressales > Cupressaceae > Sequoiadendron > Sequoiadendron giganteum. Next base: position 1,589,818 of record CM021103.1, read on the forward strand.
GATATCTAAATGACATGGTAAAGTCTTAGCTTTGTTTTTGCTTCTCACAATGTGTATAATTGAACTCATCTACCTTTGACAAATATTGTTTTCTCCCACATACAAGCTTTTTTGTTAATGCTACTAAACTATTTATAGAGGTCTCTTTTGCATAGTAATTAGGATTTCTTTCATCCTATTTCTCTTTGCAATGTTACTTATAAGCTAATCACTAAAATTATTGTAGAAAGATTAAAGAAGTGTTTGGGTCCTCTAATTTCTCTTGAGCAAGGAGGATGTGTGAAAGGATGATAGATTTTAAATAGTAATGTGGTTGCGTTCAAAGCCATTCATTCTATGGCCTTCTAAAGAGAAGGCCATGTTCATTAAGCTTGACATGTCTAAGGACTATGATAGGGTCAGTTGGCCTTTTCTTCATAAGATTTTGTCTACTTTTGAGTTTAGCTCGGATTGGATCAATCAATCAGGTTATGAGTTGTGTGACCTCGACTTCCTTTTCTATTTTTATCAATGGTATCCCTTCAACTCCTTTTTCTAAATCGAGAGGTCTCAAACAAGAGACCCTTTGTCTCCTTATTTGTTTATTTTGATGACAAAATGTTTGGGTAGACTATTGAAGCATCATAAAATGATAGGGCCTATTCAAGGTTGGTTCTGGGCCCAAAATCCTAGTTCCCAGACTCATTTGCTATTTGTTATGATATCACCTCGATAGGTATGGCTAAAATTGATGAGAATAAACTTTAGAATGGTTTTGGATATCTACTTATCTACTTTGGGCCAATACATCAAAGTGGAAAAATCAAGTATTTTCATCTTCAATACTCTTGAGGCTATCCAATGCAGAATTGCAGATATTCTTCACTTCTAGATTGTGAGCTTGCCTATGGATTATTTGAGAATTCCTTTCTCTACTAATAATCTTAAATGAGAACACTAGAAAAATATATTAGATATATTTCAAATGAGGGTGACCCATTGGTCCCTCCGATGGTTATCCTTTGTTAGTAGAGTGGTTCTTCTTAAATCTATTTTGTAGTCTTTGTCTATCCATAAATTCTTAATATTAGTTGTTCCCAAGAGCTTTCTCAAGGAGTTTGGTTCTCTTTCTAGGAATTTTATTTGGGCAGGAAATCTAGATTCTAAAAAATGGAGTCTTGTGAGTGGGGCCTTTTGTGCAGATCTAAGAGTGGGAGGCCTTGGTCTTCGTCGATTTGAGCTCAATTGTCAAGCCTTAGTGGCTAAATTATTTTGGAGATGGTGTAAGCATCTAGAGCAACGTTGGGCCAAGATTCTCAATTTCAGATGTTTGAGAGAGATGGCTGATGAAGACGTTCCATGGATGGAGTTGAGTTAGAACACTTTGGAATTTGGAGCTTCACTTATTAAGCAGGGTTACTATTCTAGATCATTAATAAAGGCAATAATGCTCCATTTTGGGATGATTGTCCTATTATCTTTTATTTTCCCCATCTTCAACCCCTTTATGATATCTTCTTGGCAGTTGGGTGGTCCAAGGCGGTTGATTTTAAGTATAGTCACTTATTGAGAAGGTCCTTGCTCCGTGTTTGGAAATGTCCTAAAATCTAGCCCAAAGGAGGTTTTGTGGAAGACTAGGAAGTTGTCACTTCAATTTTGGATTATAGAATGTGTAGTCTTTTGGAAGATCCAAATATTCTTGCTCGAGACCACAATCCTAAAGGTGTGTATTCTATCGGGCATAGTTATCATGCTTTGGAGCTATAGAAAGGAAGATATGTTGAATTCCATGGATGGGAAAGAATTTAGACCAAGTTTGGTTGGTGGAAGATTGGGAAGATGCCACTTCAATTTTGGATTATAGAATGTGTAGTCTTTTGGAAGATCCAAGTATTCTTGCCTGGGGCCATAGTACTAAAGGTGTGTATTTTTGTCGGGCATGTTTATCATGTTTTGGAGCTACATAAAGGAAGATATGTAGGATTCCTTGGATGGGGACAAAATTTGGAACAAGTTTGGTTGGCCTTTTTTATGGTTGTTGAGTTACAATAAGTGACACCTAATAAAATATCCAAAAGAGAGGTTTTCATGGGCCTTCATTTATGTTCTTTGTGGCACTAGTGAGGAAGGCACAAATCACCTTTTCTTTTAATTTCCCTTCTCTAAAGAATTGTGGAATATCTGGTGGCAACTTTGGAATAGACTTGCTATTCATTCAACCTCTTTGAGTTTTGGAATAGTTTGGGTAGACCCCCTACTTCATCTTCTTTTCTTTTGGTTGCTTGGGATATTGGATCCTCTTTTATCCTATGATAAATCTAGTTAGAAAGAAATCATTGCATATTGTAAAATGTACAAAAGGGAGTTATTCAAGTTTCACATAAAATAAAGGGTATGCTCAAGGAGATTATTGAGGATAAATTCTATGATGAAGGACCTCTTACTTCTTCGGATCTCTGGATCATTAATCACTTGGAGTTATCTTTTACTCCTTCGTAGAACATGTCTAGCTCTAGATTTCAAAAAGTCAACAAGGTGAACCATTCATGTAAGTGGTCTCCTCCTCTTGATGATATCCTTGAAATCAACACGTATGGGTCCTCAAGGGGCAACTTGAGTCGAATAGGAGTTGGTGTTTTTGGCCATGACAATGTAGGATCTATTTAGTTTTTTTCTCTTCTTCCTTGGTTATTCATTCTAATAAACAAATGGAAGCTTGGCCTGCTATTTATGCACTTAAGAGGGCTTGTGTAGGGGGATGCAAAAGATTATTTGTCAAATTGCCTTCATGATTCTTGTCACCCTTTTGAATAGTGGAAATTTTCAAGACTATGCTTGGAGGTTAGCCTTGGTGGCTACGTAGATCCTTTGTTTAGCCACAAAGTTTCATGTTTCTAGGGAATGGAATAGGGTTGTTGTTTACTTAGGTAAATGGGCCGCAAAGAGAGTGGTTGGCATGTGGAGAATTGGGGAGATATGGATTAGGATAAATCCCAATTGCTTTGTCAAATTATTTGAGGACAAGAGGGATTGATATAAGTAGGCCAAGGTTGGTGGTAATGAGGATTGTTTGGATTTGTAGCTCTTTTATGTTTTATGTTAGTTGTTTGAGTAGGGATCCCCGTTATGGATTCTTCTTTTGTTGTTTATTTTGGTGGCTATGGCCATTTAAAAATCTCTATGGCATAGTTGTATTTAAGGATAAAATTATTTCGTGAATAATTGTTTTTTTACTATTTTAAATGTAAAAAGAGTAAAATGCCACCAAAATATCCTAGGATGCTTTAAAATTGCAAAAAAAGGTGTCTTTCACTAAGTTAAAACATACTATAAAATGACAGAATACTAATTTACTATAAATTGAAACACAAATTTAAGAAACTACATTTATAAGAGTAAATATGTAAAGTGGTACCTAGAATTGAAATTTGGAAGCCACTATCTAGGATGCTATTGCAATGTTAAAATGTCTATGTGATACATTGTTGTCCATATGACACACTCTAATACACAACTCTAGAAAAACGTGTTATTGCAAAAATCTCTTGTACAACTACATAATTGAGAATGACAAATATACAATAGTAATCTAGGTGATAAAATGATATGTAAATGAAGAAATATAACTAACTATCTAAATTTTGAGGAGAAAATAAAATGATAAAAGAAAAAAATGTGCAAACCTCTATGTGGTTGGATAGTTTAAACCAAATACATGTAGCTAAGGAACAAGAAGAATGTTTGGGGCTACTTAGAAGATTGCCATGAATGGTCCATTGCAAGTACATGTAGTTGGTGTTATTATTGATGTCAACAAGCTTATGTGTTGTCATTGGTGTCAACTGTATGAGCAAGAGATTTTTGCAAGAGTGTGAGCAGTTGGTATTGAGTTGATGTTCTCTCTGATGATGCTTTGATTAGTTGCATTATGTTGTCATTAGTAAGCTACTAGTGTCAACTCTAGTGTTGCTTTGATAAGCTTCTGCCTATGGATGTATGGTTGAGTTGTTATGTTACAATTGGCTTGGTGGTGATGAGGAAGTGTCCAAGTCCTTTTGAGAAAATTTGAATAAAAATAGGAAACAATGTGTTGTAGAGTAGTGTTCTGGTTTTGCTCCGCATTTCTTCTATGTTGAAGATCTACTTGTGTGGTTTGGATATGTTGATTAGAGGTGTTCAGAGGTGTTGCATCTAGAATTTGGTGTGCTGAATTGTTGCACAAAAGGTGTTCTCACCAGTGTGTGAGCTGTGTATTGCAGAGGTGCTTGAGAGAAATAATTTTTCCCTGCATTCTCTGTAGAGTGTTTTTAGATCTTGCAGATCTAGAAGGGTGCTGATAGTGTTTGTATCTTTTCTCAGTTGCAGTTGTTTGAGGTTTGGTGCTTTAGAAGTCGATTTTTTGAGTTGCAGTGTATGGCATAATTATTTGAGTGTACTAGGTGTGTGCATTCTTCAAGTGAAATTTGTTGCGAAGGAATTTGATGGTTTCTAGGATGTTTGTGGAACATTCTAGATTGTGTTCAAGTGTGGTGTGTGATCTGCGAGTCATCTTTAGATTTGAGGAAGCGTGTACTTAAATGTTAACGATGTTAACACAAGTTCGACCAACCTTGGGTGTTTACACTAATTGTGGAGTTTCTTTGGTGTTTGTGGAAGTGTGGTGTGTCGTGTATGAGTGGATTTAGGTCCTAGCTAAGGTGTGTTGTGGTGTGTCTTCATTCCTTTCCACCGTAGGAATTTTTTGGTGCTGACCTAATTTGAATTTGCACGGTTCAAGTGCATAGCCGACCTTGGAGAATGTTTTCAAGGTTGAAGATGGTATAAATATGTGTTGAGTTGTTGAGGGATGATAAGATAGATGAGTGTGATGCAAATGATGTGAATTGCAAATTTGTCAGGTGCGAATTTGAGCAGTGCAACACAATCTTTCATGTGTTAGATTACTGGATGCGGTGAGCAGGTGTCTACAATCTTTAGTAAGACTGCAAAGGTGTTGGTGATGATGTGGTGGACCTTTTTGTTGCATTGAGATGGATTTATCATTGTAACACTCTTCTCTATCTTCTTTTCTATTTTAGAAGTGAGCCTTCGGTAGTGAGCTCTTTGTAATTGGTATTGATATTACTTTATATTGTGAGGTAATCCTCACCGTGGTTTTTCCCTTTTTGTATCCAAGAGCCAAGAGAGGGCCAAGAGAAGAGAAGAGATTCAATACTGGGATTTTTTTTTTGGAAAATTACTTTTGGATGAGGGCAATAAGGAAGATTAGAGGTCAAATTAAAACATGGAATACTTTTTTCTTGAGGAATGAGCGTTATAGTAGGTGACAAGTAGTTGAGTGGAAAGTAACATTTAAATTTTTGAAAAGTTCCAAGACACTAGCAATGTCATGTGGACATTTGTACACGACACTTGCATCCTAAGGAACCTTTCTCAAATTTGACTTGTGGCCTCAAATCAAAAGATGCAATATGACTATGATGTAAAAAATTGGAAATCTAGTGAGAAAAAGGCTAAGGATATGCTCAATTGATTCCTAAAATATACTAGGGTGTAAATGCCAAAGCAAGTCCAAAATGTAAAATGAAATTGTGAGGATAGATAGTTTTCATTAAATTTTGCCTCCACTTTATTGGGTTGATGATGCTAGGTGATATGCTAGGCTAAGGCACATAAATAAAATACTAAAATTAAAACTCATCATAAGAATTTATCCAAAAGGATATATAGAGGATGGAGGAAATTCTTCAAGATTAGGAATTTTCCCCCAAACTAATAGCCTGCAAAACAAATATATTAGAAAATATAACTATGCATGATAACAATGTTAGAAAGTATAAAAATTTCAAACCCATAGTGTTAGTACATCCGAAGCATATATGGAATAATGACCAACACACACACACAAAGGAAGAAGACACATAAAATATAAAATAATTTTGTTTTGGTAAACAAGAAAGGGACCTATATGTGAAAGTCGTCTCACATGAATAAAATTTTATGAAGAAAACATGAATAAGAGAGGAAGGGTGAATGTATAACCCCTCCTATTGTTACCTGATATCTAGGAGGTAAAAACCATAAAAATAATTCACCTATCAAAACTTGAAAAAGATTTGGATAAAAATGCTTTTTGAAGGGTTATTTTAGAAAATAATCATGTGATGAGGAAAAGTGCAAAGCTAGGACTTAAATAGAAGAAATGGTGTAAAAGTATGAGTTCGCAACCATAAGTTATGAAATTTTCTATGGAGCTTTTAAATTTTGATTTTTTTATAAATAATATTTTTTTGATAATTTTACCATTCATATTTTTACTACTCCATTTAGAAATATTTTTTTTAGAGTATTTAGAGAGAAAAAGTGCCACATATATGAGACTTCTATTATCCGTGATTGGATCATCTCAGGGAGTAGGTACAGTAGGACATTCGTTTGAGATAGGAAATATTTTTTGAAAAACAAATAGTTTTTTCAAGTTTTTCACCTCTAGTGGGACTTATCGGGTGCATTGGTGTCCTCAAAACATGCCAAAATATAGGATTCACACTAGAATTTATCTTACACATGAGGGTCATTTAGGAACACTAGCATTCAAAATAAGCATTAGGGCACATGATGTGCTAGTGTCCATGAATAATGTAGATTTTCTTTTTATGTTTTTGTTAGAAATTAACTTTTTGATGATATAGAATTGATAAAAATTTATGTTTTCTTGATTTGCAGAGGCCACTAATAATGTAGGAGAATGTTGGGGGAAATTGTATTTCTGTAATGCAAGGTTTTCGTGTGACACTGTCACAAGATGAGGTGATGTTATTATGCTAGGTATGCCTATATCGAGCCTACTAGATGTTAGAAATGTAGTTTTATCTATGTTCAAGTTATCGATATGGAAGATGACTCATCCTATAGGACATGTACTAGATTACATGATTTCTAGTACAAGGTTGTTGGTTGAGCATAGTTGAGAAATGATCACTTGCCTATGGTCAAGAAGGATAGATGTTTGAGATCAAATGTATAGTCCCTAGTGATGACACTAGACATATATAACTACTATGGTTAGAGTAGGGAGCATTGACAAATTCACGTGTAAGGTGAGTGATGACTGTGACTATAGTGATGTATATCACCCAAGATGGGCAAGGGACAAATCTACATAGAGGTTTCATCTATGCCAACAAGGCCATAGAGGAGATGCAGACTCTTTGCTTGATGGGAAAACATGTTAGCATGTGTGTTCCATGACTTGGGCTAGTATGTGTGTTATGAGAGCAACATTCTAATGGCTTGCATGCTCCTACATACATGGGTGTTTGAGAATAACACAAAGGTGATTAGGAGACCATACATGTAGATGAGATAGGTTGGAATTGTGTACCATCTGACATAGATGAATAGAGATGTGTGGCTTGTGGTTTTCCTATATTGTGCATCTCTACTATGATTAGATGCAAAGGAAATTTGGGTAGGCATAGGATATCCTTTCAAACATGTCGACATACCTCCACTTGCACTACACCATAGAAAGGATAGATGAACTCCCATGATCCACTATTATAGACATCCCATTGAGTCATGATGATGACTAGGTGTAGGACACAACATTGACCTTTGAAAATAGATGATGTACAGGTCACCACACAATATGCGATGTGGTGACATGTAACATGAATGAGTGTTATCTACTCAATAGAAACCCTTGTTGGATATCTTGGGCCACTTGCAAGTGCAAAGAGTTTAGGGGATATCTCAAAGGACTAGGAGTGGGTTGTTAAGGCACATTCAATAGGGTGTTATCAACAATGAGAGGCAAGTTTAAATATGATGGGGATGAGGCCTAAGGCATAACCCAAGATGACAAAAATGAAAAGAGCTATTGTATGGGCTTAAAGCTTGGTAGAGTTATGGGAGTCAAGGAACATAGCTGCTATTATTCTCTCTAGAGAATCTAGAGAATGATATTAGACTTTAACTAGTAGATCAAGGACCTAGGTATGCAAGTTATTTGTATTGATATAAAATTTTGATTTTTATATAAATATTGGATGTATTTATTAATTTTATTATTATGATGATGTGAGATTGATTAGACTTTTTTTATAATACAAACATAAGAGTGGCTCAACTACATTAATCAAGTAGTATCTAAGATGATATTGATTATGAAACTAAAGCATAGTGTGTAGTAAAGTTACAATTCATAACACATGGTAGGAAGACACATGGGTATTTTTAGCGCATTGCAAAATTGTGAGAAACATTTGAGGAGAGAGGTATTAGAGTGGATTAGGAAATAATGTAGATCATACCCCTCATTATGAAACCATCCACTTGTTCATACATTGAGCCTTGGAAGGTAAATAAGGTCAATCTTAAACACAACTCAACTAAGTTTGTGATCTCATTATTGGTATGGTTCCTATTTAACTCAATTGTGTTGAAAATGAAGGTAAAAATGTAGTAAAAAATGTAGCTTAAAATTTGTAAATCTTGTGTAACTGTAGATTCAATTTTAGTATTCTTTGTCACAATCTCTTGTGTATGATTAATCTTGAATTAGATCAATTTTAATGTTGTAGAAAGTAGACAAAATAGTGATAGAAGAAATATAAGACATAATAGAAAAGACACAACATGTACGTGGAGAAAACCCTTTCAGGTAAAAAACTCCACCAGAGTTGTTCTTGCTTGTATTATTTAACCTTTGAATGAGTTACAATAATACTGATTCAATTCTCCTTGATGTGCTTCCTTTCTCTTCAACAAATCTTCTTCACAACCTGCAATATTTTCTCACACAACTCTCTCATACAATTGCTGCAATAATAGACAATATTCTTGCTTAAAAACTCATAAGAGTTAACAAATATATAATCACAAAGCCTCTTGAAAAAATTCACGCCTAGGGTTGCCAAGTTGAGTTCTCATATGCATGCACAAGTCAAAAAAGAGTCTCCCTCAAAGTTGGCACCGAACATTGAAGTGTTAACCTTATAGTTGTCAAAAATATCTTCTGCAAGCTCATCCTCAAAGAAGGCATCCAAATTGGGTCCCACTTAACTGAGCATTATAAATATCTTTTCCATGCAGTAGTTGTAACTCAAAGATGCCAACTTGGGTGCCCAAGGTGGGCCCAAGTTAATCTTTGTTAACTGAAACACATCTGTTACCGATTCATGCAAAACAATGTGCATGCATGATCCTCCATCTGTTAATTGAATGTATCAACCTGTTATCTATCCATGCAACTCAAGTCAACTGAGATTAACTAAAATGCAACTGAAGATAACTAAAACATAACTGAACTGAACTGAACTATTTTATAGGACCTCAACATGCATAAATCAAAATCCCTATTTTGTAGGAACCTAGGATGCATTTATGAAGTGTACTCAATTCACCAAATAGTTAACTGAACCAAGGTGGATCCCACCTCCCATGTGGGCACCCATGTGCTCCTATTTTGTTAGAGCTCACTCCAAGGTGTCCCCACATGCTCCTAACACTTAGAAATAACTACAAATATCAAATTAAGTGTTTATTTCTTTCCAAATTAATCTCTTCCTAATCCTAGTGTTGTGAAACCCATTCCAAGGACTTAGGAGATACATGAAATATGTTTAGAATGCAATTAAATGGCATCCTATTCCCAACAAATTGATTCTAGGATGAGAACCTTCATGAAGAGAAAAACCACATCAAAGCTAACTAAGAGGTCACTCATAAAGTTTCTTATCTTTGATGAGGTTAATGAAATGGGCCAAATTTTTGGTGCAGGAGCTAAATTTACTAATGAGGGGGTAGATTAGTTTGGCTAGGTGGGTAAAAAGCTCTTAAGAAGGGTGATCAATGGTATCTAGTATGGATCTAAGTGGTATCGCTTCATTATAGATTTTTGTGATGCCATAAATGTAAGGGGTCACATATTTGAACGAAATAAGATACTTTTTTGGTGGCTTTAATGATATACAAAAGGGAGATGACCAATTTAACTTTTCTTTCCCATTTGGCCCATCTCCAAATGGGTGAAAAGAGTTAAATTGGCCATACCCCTTTTTTCTTCTTTCCTTTAAAATGTTAGTGTAGGTTTTTGATTTTCTTTATGTTAGGGAATTTTTTTTTTTCCTACACATATTATTAAGCTTGCTTAGGTTGTATTAGACATGGTTAATATGAGGAAAATTGACTTATTCCATCAGTTACATGTGTCACTATCACCCACCTTTAGGTAGTTGAGTTTCACACCCTCTTTTGGATTTATTTTCCACCTCTCATAACCATTTATTTATCTTCACCTAAGTAGGTGCAACCATTTAAAATAGCTTTTACCAAGTAAGTAAAGTTCCCACCTAGTTTGGGTATTTGGGAGTTATTACTCCTCTTGGAGTTATTTTCACTTATTTTTCTATATAAATAGAAATCTCATCTCCCTTTTAGCTAGTTCAATTCAAGGGAGTGATGATATTATTCATCTCTAGAGTTTAGTTCTCGTTTTCCTTTAGTTATTCTGATTATGGGTGGCCTCACAACCAAATCCAACAAAAAGAAGTGACCCCTCACATTTATGACATCCCAAATATCCACAAGGAAGGGGTACCCCTTAGACCCACATTTGATACCATTGATTCCCCTTATTACAATCTTGTTCCCCACCTAGCCAAGCTATTCTCGCCCCTCACTAGTAAACCCATCTCCTACGTCAAAAAATTGGCTCATTTCATTGATTTCATCAAAGATAAGAAACTTGATGAGAGTGAAATCTTAGTTAGCTTTGATGAGGTCTCACTCTTTGTGAATGTTTCCATACTAGACCCAATTGAGTTAATTAGGCACCATACCAATAATGAGATTGCCAATTTGGTCGAGTTGTGTTTGAGATCCACCTTCGTTACCTTCCAAGTCTTAGTTTCTAAACAAGTGGATGGTGTTGCAATGGGTTCTCCTTCAGCTTCCATTATATCCAATATTTAAATAGACCACTTTGAAGATCTAGCTCTCCAATCCTTCCCTCTCAAGCCAAAGTAGTGGAATCACTAGTTGATGATACCAATATTTTATATCCCCATGGTTAGGAGAAACTAGAAGATTTTCACTCTCACTTAAATAACCTAAAACTTCACATATCTTTTACCAAATAGATGGAATTGGACAACCAAATTACCTTCCTTAACATTCTCCTCATCAAAAAAATAGATGGCTCAACCCAATGAGTCTACCGCCAAGCTACCCACACTAACCTCTAGCTTCACTCCTCTTCTCATCATCCCGCACAAAAAGTTGGTTTCCTCAAAACTCTGGATTCTAGAGAATTTATGATTTGTGATGATGAACTCATAAACCAAGATATTTCCCACCTTACCTGGGTGTTCCAGTTAAATGGTTACAAAAGAAAACAATCATCATGGAAATCAAGAAAGCTAAATATTATTTTCCCTATAATTCTAAATTTCTCCTACCCCAACCTTCTAGACCACTTCCCTCCCCTATGTTGAGGGCCTTTCCAACAAAATTCCAAGATCCTATGTAAAAAGGGCCTTGTTGTACTTTTAAGTTTGTTTTTAATGTATGAGCGACTAAGGGTACTAGCAATCTTGCATCACCAAAAAAATATTGCTAATTTATTTTTGTTATTTTCAATAAGGGCTAAGGTGTGTGGAAAAAAAATATTTTAATTTTCAATAATGTGTTTTTCCCTTGTGGTGATATGCAAATGCAATTTTTGGTGGAAATTGTGAAACAATAAATGTTTCTAAGGAATAATTGGGAAAATACTCCTTTTGGGCATCCCATTCTTGGTGGGGACCACTTGGGGTGCATGTGCTTGCATGTTAAATTGTATGCCTTGCACACAATTTCATGTTTGTTCCACAAACTTTGCATGTTGTTGCATGTTCGTATTTGGAGCCGTTGAAGCCGTCGGGAATGATTGAAGGTGTCATAATTGACCAAATTTGATTGGCCATGGTTTAGGTGCCCATGTGAAGGCCATGTGAGAATTGAGTAATTTAATTATTTTTATGATCATTTCTCCAAATGGGGCATGGGTTTTCCAAGGAGGTGTTTTTTCCTTGTGGTTTTGGAAAACCATAGTGGTTTTTCTCATTCACAAATATATATATTAATGCCTTGAAATTTGGAAAGATGGATTTGGGAGTTTTTGTAGGTGAGATGGAGAAATTTTGTTGGATTGGAGAGAGAATTTGAAGACTCCATTGTTGCAGATTTCTATTTGCATAGAAGCCCATGTTTTTGGGAGCTAGTGAGCTCCACATTTTGAGAGATAGTGAGCTAGTGAAGTTTATGTGAAGGGAGCTTGAGAGCTTCAGCTGAAAGAAGGTTGAAAGAGACCAAGAAGGAATTTTTTTTGTAGGTTTGGAGGTGTGCTACAATAGCAAGAAGATTGATGAATTCATGGTTTGATTGCAGTAGTGATTTCTAATGAAGATTGCAAGGTGAAGATGCTAGAGGCTTGTGATAGAAGTCAAATTGAAGGAGATAATTTTTGTATTGATCTTTGTTGTTTTGTATCAGTCATATTTCAGATTTGTAATGATTTTCATCAGCCCATATGGCTGAACAACCATTAGTTTTAGTTATGCTATGTAATTCTTGAATTTCTAGAATATTTTTAATGAACAAAGAAGAACACTTCTTGTAGGATTTTGTGTTGTTTCAAACCATTTCTTAGTTGCATTTTCAGATTGTTGTGAGTATGTGACTAAGGGTTGGTTTCCTCCTCCATAAATTTTCCCTTTACAAAATTTCACCCCCTCTCCTAAAGACCCTAAAGACCTCTTTCATAACTCAAGTGACTACAAAGTGGTTTGATCTTATGGTATCCCCTATATTGTAGATAGGCCACTTGGTTAGCAGTAGAATAAAAGAGCATTATATACACATAAGGTAGAGACAAGTCCTAAAATCAGCCTTGGCAAAGCATTCCCCCGAGACTAAACACCATAGCTCATTAGAAGACACCCAAAACCTACTTAAGGAAGATAAATACTTCAACAAGAAACTCAAAGAATCCATTTAAATCCACATTCATCCTTCAAACCTCAACCATTATAGTGGTTGGAATATGAGTTTCACTTGGAATCCTCTTCTAAACCACCTAAAAAATCGGCTACCCCCCACCTTGCGATCACCCTTCTTTCCTTCCATTTTTCTTGACCTTCTATCCAACCACTTCTTCTTCCTCCTCTCTTCCTTAATGGGCCTTCCCTTGACATATCTAGGTTTTTCCTATTGTTTTGGTATATAGTTTTATTTATTTTCATGTTTTTAGTTTTGTTTATAAGCCTTGGCTTTCCTTTATTTATACAGATATACATATACATACATGTGTATATGTGTGTGTATATTTGTATGTATATGTGTGTCTGTGCGTGTGTATGTATTTGTGTTTGCGTGTATATATTTGTATGTATGTATGTATGCATGTTGGTAGGTTTATATTTTTATATTTTGTTAGTTTGGTTTTAGGCATGTATGTGTGTTGTTTTGTGTTTATGTATGTGTATGTGTATGTTTTTGTTCTTATGTATATTTGTGTGTGTATGTATTTTGTGTGTATGTTTGTTTTGTGTGTGTATTTTTGTGTGTATGTTTTCTTGTAAGTATGTTTGTGTATATGTATGTGTTTGTATGAGTGCATGTTGGTAGGTATGTGTATGTGTGAATGTATATTTCTATGTTGTATGTAGGTACATGTATAGGTGTGGGTGTAAGTATGTATATATGCATATGGGTAGGTTTGTATGTTTGTAGTTTTGTATGTATGTGTGTGTTTTTTTTTATATGCATGTAAGTGGCTATGTTTGTATGTGTATTTGTTTATATATGTTTAGGTATTGTATGTGCATGTATGTTTGTTTGCTTGTATATGTTTAGATATCTTTGATTGTATGTATGTTGTATGTGTATATGTGTGTTTGTATGTATAATTGATTGTATGTAGGTATGCATGTGTGTTTGTATGGGTGTTTGTATGTATGTATGTGTAGGTTTTAGTGTAGTTTTCTTATTTGTGGGTATTTATGTAGGTTTGTATGAGTGTATGTATATATGTATAATTTTTTTGCTTTGTTTTTAATTATCTATGTATTTATTCATTTTTGTCTTTTATGAATGTTTGTTTGTATTTATGTATGTGTGTATGCATGTGTGTGTGTGTTGGTGTTATACATATGGTATAATTGTGTGTTTGTTTGGGTGTATATAAATTTGTACGTAGGTATGTATTGTTGGTATGTATGTATGTACACATGATTTTTGTTGAACACCTGGAATAATGAGAGGGGGGGTGAATCAATATTCTCTGGAACCTCTTAAACATTTAAAAATTCATTCCACATAGCATATTTAATTTGCAGTAAGAAAGGAAAGAACAAAATCAACCATCAACATCACATAACACATGAACACTAGGTTTTTACATGGAAAACCCAAAAAGGGAAAAACCACGGTGAGGATTAGCTCATAATATATTATAATCGATTATAAGATATTACAGATTTTCTCACTATAGGTGGACTCATTGTCCTAGTGAACTCACTGCCCACAAAAATAAGAAAAATATAGAAGAGATTTGTGACACACAACCGAGATTTTAATTGTTACAATTGCATCTATAATATGCATGAATTACAGTTCCATTGAAGCTTAATACACTAACTTTACACACTTTATACTGATCTACACTAACACTCTACTCTGCTCTACATTCACCTCAAACTCATACAATTCACATCAACATATACTTATCATCTCATCATTCATTCAAAACATCAAAAATGAACTCATATATATCCATCACAACCTCAAACATCAATTAGGTCGGCCTAATTGGATATATCATACAAAATATAACTTGTCGGATCAAACATATAAACATATACACTTCGTCCCTTAATTCAAACTTGTAATGCATAAGATAGGTCAAGGTGGACCTATAATAACATCCTTAAAAGGGATCAATACTTACTCAGGCTCCACAGTACTCAAAACTTATTAGGTTAGTACTGGTATTGACCTAACATCAAAATTCACCAATTGTTCAATTACAAACAAACATGTGGACCTCAAAAATTTATGCCACTTGGATTGAAGACTCCACTGACACTTTTCAACACTTCCAAAAATCCACAAAGCTAGATATCAATCTGCGGTGAAGTGCGTATTCACCAAAACACATACACTGTATAAGAAACACTATCATTGGTAGATCGAAACTTCTATCATCCATAAATTTTACTCCTGAAACCAAAACATTGTGAAACTTTGGATTTAAATGCTTCTATCATCTAAAAAATTACATTTAAACCATAGAGCAATATTCTTCATAGTGGACCAATGCGGACCAAATTATCAGATGTCTTGTACACAAAAATACTAGTGGTGATAGCCAATTTTCCACTCCAACTGTCTATACCAGATCAAACCTTCTTGCAACTAAGCACTAGATTACTATCTTTATGCATGCTTAGGCTATGCAAAATGGTCTGCATAATGATCTTCATACTGGATCACAATGTTGACATCAATGACAACATTTTATTGCATATTGTACAACTTGTATTCATACCTCATGCTCATGTTGTCAGTAAGTATATCAATGGAAAACTTCTTATTCTTCCAACAATCTCCCCCTTTGTCATTGATGGCAACATGCCAAAAAATTTATCCAAAACTATTCCCCCCCTTTGACATTAAGGGAAAAGGGCATATACATATGTTTTGTTCTTTGCTCCCCTTTCATGACTTACATGATTTTTCACTTATTGGATTATACACAGATTCTCACATACACATGTGCTCCCCCTAGCTGATATATGTATATATATAAACTCAAAAACCTGATTGAATCCCCCTAAGGGTGCTATCCAACAAAATTAGATAAAAGAAAAATTGTCTTATAACATCCACATATACAGGGAAATCTAAACAACAAGCAAAAATGCATAAAAAGAAATACAATCATCTAGAAGAAGCATTTGACACATGAAGTTTCTTGAGGTGTTTTTTCCATTCCTTCTTCCCTTCTTCCCAACCTTTCTGGGCAAGGCCAAGCATTCAACCTTGAGTCTCGAACTCCATCAGAAGTTCTTCATCGTCATCTAGAATGCTGGGTACTAGACTTAGTTGCTTTTTCTGCACTCATCAGGGCATTGACAATAGGTAATAATTTGGTATTTACCAAATCCCTGAGATTTCCAAACTATATAATTATCTTCTCCTTTTGAACTTGCAGTTGGAAAAACTGCTCGTGCATATTCTCTATCATAGTCCTAGTTCTCCTTTAATGTCTTGTGCCAAATCATAGGCATCAAAGGCTATCAATTTGGGACTCAATAGAGTCCATATCATCTTTTATGCTCTTGGAGGAGCTAGGCCATTTCATACAAAATTGGAATAATTTTTTTGCTTCCACCAAACAATCTTGTACACCTTTGAGATTATCTTGAAATTTGTTGTGTGGTGGAACAATTCTTTGTTATGTCCATAAATCTCTTCTCATTTACCTTTTTATCTATTTCTTTCTCCAATTTTTCCACTCCAACAATTTATACTAATCAAACCTTCTTGCAACTAAGCACTAGATTACTATGTTTATGCATGCTCAAGCTATCCAAAATGGTCTGCACAATGATCTTCATACCGGATCACCATGTTGACATCAATGACAACATTGTACTACATATTGTATAACTTGGATTCGTACCTCGTGCTCATGTTGTCAATAAGTATATCAATGGCAAACTTCTTATTATTCCAACACTTTTATGTAGGTATGTTTATATGTTTGTAGTTTGTATGAATGTATGCATCCATGGACACACATATACATATAGATTTGTATATGCATGTATGTTGGTAGGTATATGTGTATGTATAAACATATATTTAGTAATTTGGTTCCTATTATTTAAATTAATACTTATTTACTATTATTATTATTTTAATTTTGACGTGTTTAATTTTTTCATGTATTAAGTATTTATTTGTAAATATACAAACATATATTAAAAACACATACTTATATATAATTTTACACAGATTTATTTTTAGTTTTTTGATATTATAAGGGTATTTTTTTTTGTCTTTTTTCCTTTCCTTCCTATCTTATTGGTTCATATACCCTCTCCCTTCCTCTATTTAGAGTGTTTGGTCTACTACCGTCTCTTCATTTCTCTCTTCTCTTGCTATATCCTAATGAAGGATCATGAAGCTTGATCTGAAATGTTGATCATAAAAATTGCACATAGTAAAATCCATAAATTTGTTACAATTATGTGTTAGTAAGTTCGTTATGATTATATGGGGAAAATAGGTTTTGAATGGACCCGAAACCATTTACAACATGTTTTGAATGGACCCAAAACCATTTACAAATAGTTTTGACGAAGACCCAAAACCCACTCAAAGAAGAACAAGTTGTACATGAAAACAACATAGCCAACCAGCAGTGAACCAACAACAAATCACCAAATGAGCAACATGACTACCCAAATCTGCACAAATCTGAAAAGGTTTTAAGGGAACCTTAAACCCAAAACAACCAAGTTTTACAAGGGATCTTGAACCCAAAATAGGTTTAGAAGGGAACCTGAAACCCTCTTACAACCAGATTACATGGATCATAATCCCTCACAACAAACCAGGTTTTAATGGGGACCTTAAACCCACCAAACTCTGCCTACACTTTTTTTTAAACCCTAAACCCTAAACCCTATTAGTTAGTTTGTTAATCTATGCTTTGACTATCATTTTTATGTTTTTGAAACAAAAGCTATATAAAATGCACTTAGTTTTTTTTAAGAAATAAATTTAAAAGTAGTGGGGAAAAAGAAAATGGTATTTCTAGGTTTAGGCCCATCATTGCATGGTCATAGTCAATTGGAATATCTTTGATTTGCAATAGCATCATTAGTCAATCTTGCATATGCTTCGGTGTTGACTAACAAGTGCTTGATCTATTGACTAATGATATTAATATGATAAGTTGATGTATAATTTATTATTTCATTAATAACTATCTAATACTATTAGGATCATCAAAGTATTAAATTTAGTTTCACTTACCAAATGTTGAAAATAGAAAAAATATTTGAAAAATAAAAAATCTTACACTTGCCACTTTTCTCATGCTTTGTACAATAAAATATTATTTAGGACAGTCATAACATTAGATTTTTCTATCATAACATTATATTTATTTATTATTGAAATAGTCTTGAAAATGATATAAGTTTTTATATCAATTTCAAACAATAGAAAAGGTTAGACACTTGTTACCTTATATTTTGTACTAAAGTCATAACTATTCTTAATTTGGGCTACTCATAGGAGTAATACGATCCCAAATTTTTTATCCAATAATATTCAAGATAAAACACATTTTTGTCATTTTCAATTCAATATGCGTATATTTTACTCTTTGAATGTTATATATAGAAAAAAATAGATAAATACTAATTAAATTTGATTGATTAGAAGATATAATTAATAATAACTCTTTAAAATATGATTTAATTTGTTGATCAATATAACCCTTGTTGATGGGGTAAGATATAAGTATGAGAGAAAGAAGGTAATATGGTTGAGATCCCTTGAGGGATTCTTAAATTAAGTTTTGGTAGTCCTTCAAGAGGTCATTTGGTTTTGGTAGAGCTAGGTGTGGTGCTTAGAAATGAGGAGGGTTATTTTGTTCATAGTGGATCTCTTGTTCTAGGATGTTGCACTAATAATGAGGCTTAGTGGGAAGTTGTTGATGCTCAAATATTGCTAGCTTTATTGCTTAGCTACAAGAAACTAGTTATTGAGGGTGTCTCTCTTATTGTCATTTACAGCCTTTGGCAAGGCTATTGCCCCAATTGGAAACATTAGAATTTTTGGAGGAGGTACAAGTGTTAAGAAACTTGTTTGATGAGATCATGTTCTCACACTATTTCAGGAAAGAAAAATCACTAGAAAATTTTATAGCCGATAAGAGGGTGGATTAAGATTGATTGACAACATTGTACAATGTGTCTCTTGACACTTGGTTAGGAATTAAGGGGCATTTAGTATTTAGACCACACACTTTTGTAATAAAAGTTACACATGGAGACTTTTGATGATGTCTCTTGTGTTTATTTCTTGTCATGATGATGGTTTGTGTGATTGGAGTTTAAGGGTGGTGTGTATGCTAGAGATGACCATCACCAAAGAATGAGAATGGGTTTTTTAAGCTGGGAAGCCTACACCTCTTGTCTCCTACCCTTTATTATGTATGTTGGGTGGAGGAACTATAATGTGGTAGTGGAGTTTGAGGTGGTCATTTTCTATTGGTTTTGTTTGGTGTAGCCATGGCAAGAGACAAGACTCTTCCAAGCCTTTTGATCACCAACTTTGGGTAGAGTTTCAAATCACAAGTTGGGTACCATTTTCCATTGTAAAGAGATGGTTGCCCTTGGTTTTATTAAAGGCTTTCTCGATGATACTAGTTTTGAATACTACAACTCTTCTAGATTGAAGGCCTACACCCATGAATATTTTGTGTAGACATTAGTGGTTGTTGTGCCAGTTGTTGAGCAACATATTTGACTACTCAAAACTCTACCTACCAATGCATTTTATTGGAGTAGATCCTATGTTTAATGGGTAAAATAGTGAGGAGAAAAAGGATGTTGGTCTTGTAGTGATGCCGACTATGGTAGACATCATCCTAGAAAGAAAACACTTACAACATATAGAAAACTATGGGAAGTGAAAGCCTAAACACAAATTGGAACAAATTGTGGAGAATTTGATGGTGATCCAGTCTTGTGGGCACTTGGAAGTCTCTAGTGCCTACTCTTTCCTCTCCTTGGACTTGGGTAAGTTGGTGAGGGCTAAGAAGCAAATGGAGATTTTTCATGGTAAACAATTCCTAGTTTTGGATGATGCTTGTGTGGGTTTTGATTTTGGAGCCAGTCTTGATGATAAAGAGGAGGTGGTGATAAAATATATGACTAGCTAGGGAGTGGTTCTTGGGTGGAAGGTTAGCAGTTGGGGTTCCTACAACTAGTTTTTTGGCAAGTTGTGGAGGAGGTGGTGGTGTAAGATATGATTGGTTAGGACGTGACTTAGGACTACGAGATTAGAAGTTGGATCCATGCGATTAATATTTTTTCAAATTGTAAAAGATGTAATAACACAAAATATAATTGATTAAAAAGCTAATCATAAATGCAAACTTAACAATTGAAATCCCTATAATTATTATCTATAAAAATTATATTATAAATAATTGTATTTCTTCTATTTATCAACCTTTAAATCCCTCACCAATTAATTAATAACTGTCAAATATAAGCAATTTTGTGAAACTTAGATCTTCTCTTCTTTGGTTCTCCAGGTTGGCGCTACAATGGCTGTCCTCTGTCTTCTATGTTTAACAGCTTTGTTTCTTTTAGCCATAGTTGGCATATGGCTGTTCTTCTTACAGCTGGTTGAATACTCTGAATTTATGGGTGTTCTGCTGTGATTGAATGTTTTTTTAACTGCTCTTCAGCCGTCTGTTTGTCTGTAATCTGGTTGCTCTATTCTTAATAAGACACAATTTGATGAGTAATGAAACACCAATAAATATAAAAATATACTGAGTAGGGACTGTTTGGAATTATTTAATTTAATGTCTTAGTAATACCTACGTTATGGTTTATGGAAATAAACTTTCTTCTCCTCTTTTTTTCCGTCCAAGTAACCATTTTTATCAAAGATATTTTAAATTTGACAGCTTTTATACATCCAAACTGAATCCATTATAAGCCAAAATATTCATTCACAATAAAATGATTGTATTTGAAAATTAATTAGTTTAAAGGAAATAACATAATTTTTTTCCAACCATTAAATCTATATTAGATTCTCCATTAAAATGCATGGTAAGTTGGTCGTCCATACTAATAAAAAGATAAAAAATGTTACAATGGTTTAAGTTTGGGATAGGATTTGGACGGTTGCATATGTTCACTAGCAATTCTAAAAATAGAATTGATAAAGATGTAGTCTAAATAAAACATCTTTTTAATAGTAATATAATTATATAATTATATAATTTTTTTTGAAAAACTAAATTTTCAGCTAAGGTAATAAGATAGAATGCATAAATATAAGTTAATTTAGATTACTTAAATGATAGGTGTGGATAGAAATATAAAATATTAAAAAAATAGATGTTAATTATAAAAAATAAATAAAACAATTGGAGTATTTTGTTTTATGTATGAAGATGATGTAAAAATCTATTATAGGTGATGCAATCTAGATTCTCTCTATTGAAAAATGATCCTCTTCATCCATACTTCATTTAAGATTCTATGCAATATTTGTGCTTTGTTTTGAATTAGATTCCACAACTCTAGATCATGTTTGTGTCTTTGATCCACCCTTTAATACATCATTTTCATTCACAATAAATAATTGGATTTGCAAATTAATCGGTTTAAAAGAAACTACACAATATTTTTTTCAACCATTAAATCTATATTGTAGTTGTTACTCTCCATTAAAATGCATAGTAATGGTCGCCCATATGAGAGTATGACATAGATCCATTTTAAATTGGGTTGTGTGCTTTCTTATGTCCTCATTCAATATAAAGGCCAATTTTTCTATATTCACATAAGTTTGGAAGATGATTTGGACAATTGCACATGTTCACTACCAATTGCACCCTTACTTCTAAAGATATAATTGATAGAGATGACCAAATAAAAAATTTCTTATTTTAAGTTGATAATATAATTTTATAATTAGTTTAAAAAAAAAAAATATTAAGCTAGGTTGATAAGACTAGAAACACATAAGTATAAGATAATTTAGATTAATTAAATGATAGTTGTGGGTATAAATATAAAAAATTAAAAAACTAAATATTAATTATAAAAAGTGAATAAAAAATTAGGGTATTTAATTATATGTATGAAGATGATGTAAAACTCTATTGTAGATGTTGCAATCTAGATGCATATGTATTGAAAGTGGATCCTCTCTATCTATGCTTAACTTAGGATTTTATGCAAGATTTGTGCTTTGTTTATGATTGATTCCATAACTCTAGATCACTTTTTCTTTTGTGGATCCATCCTCTAATACACCAATTTGATCTTAGGTTTGATTCTTCTCTTTGATTTACCAAGAATTCTTGTTTATGCTCTACTTTGAAGATTAGTAGTATTTGAATGCCTTGGAAAGGTTTCCAAAACCACCAAGGGACACACTCTCCTAGGGAAAGCCCCCAAAAATAATGGCTTTATAGTTGTGCAAATGATTGACATATAACAAGCAATGTCCTATAATGAATGTGCAAACTTTGATTCGTTTTAGTGCACCAAACTAAAATGTTCTTTTAATAATTGATCCTTAAATTCTCTAAGATGAGAGAGGATTGAATATGAGAGGATTAGTGTTAGACACACATGACAATTGAGAGGGGGGTGAATCAGTTGTGCATTGAAACCTTCAAACCCTCATTAAGTATTAGCATGAAAGTAAACAAATGGAACAACAACACATCCACAATCATTCACAATAGAACACCAATTTTTTACATGGAAAGCCTTATAAGGGAAAAACCACATGGTGAGGATTAAATCACTATATGAAAACCAAAATTGATTGCAAGAGGCTCATTGCCTAGGGCTCACTTCCCAGAGGACTCATTGTCCAAAAAGAGAAAGGCTCACTACTTAGGAAGATCACTTCTTCCAAATTACAAAGAAATAGTTACAAGGAGGTTCACTACCTCAAAGCAACTAGAGAAACCGCCAACATGTCTCTTGGCCATTCGCAAACTTCGGCTCACTGCCTCCAAAAACTTTCGACACACTCAACTGTAGACACCTTTTGTTCACTGCTTCCAATAGTCTTAGGAATTCTTGCTCACACTCAGATCTCAACACATGATCACATATGCATCATTACACACCACACACATCTCCAAACTTTTGACCTTGCATATATACCTTTCACAACCTCAAATAAACTTCTCTAGGTCAACTCTAGTGAAACGTATGCACCTCAAACATGCAACCACCAAATAGGTCAACACCAAACACCTCTACGATGGAAAGAAGTGATGGAAGACCACATCAAGGGTTAACCAGGACCCAAATCTACACTGAAACTCTACACCAGGCTTCCAAAAACCATGATCCCAAACAATGTTAACACATTAGGTTGTCCAAATTGGCATTAACATAATCAAGCAACCAAATTCACACTCCACCAAGGCTGAAAATATTTTGCAAACCATGTAGAAACATTACACAACAACCTAAAATATTCCAACACCAACAAAATATTCAAAAAAACTGGTGCAAACGCATAAAACTAAGAATACCATCATCTTGTGCAGCTAGTCAAAGTGGCATTGAGATACAACACATGAGCCAAGATTGTGAAACAACTGAACACAAAACAAAGCAAGGAAAGGTAGGTACACACAACATTATCAAATCCACAAGAAAAGAATCTTCAACGTTGATAAATGCGGAGCACTTCCATTTCTCTTAGATACCCCTCTTTACAAGCCAGAGACAATCCAACACAATGTCAAACATATCTTCTACTATTGCATGATCCAGAACATGAAACTCTAGATATAACACCTTGAAAGACCTCTGATCATCACTTTCAAATTACACAAGCACATCTTCAAGAATGAAGAAATGTAGAGAAAAATACATAACACTTCCCAATCACCTTGTACCATCTTTATGCAAATTTTCTCAAAAGCACTTGGGAACCCAGTAACCCTACTGCATCTACAAGACCTTCTCAACATATCCATACCATAGGTTGACATCAATGACAACATTGATGATAACATAGTGCAACACTTAGATGATAAAATGAATGTGATTGAATACCTTCAAATATGTGTACATAACTATTAATCACACAAACATTTGTTTGGATAGCTCACAATGGCTAGTGAAATAGGTAGAAGTTGGAAAAAAATTAATTTTAATTTTAGAAATTCAAAGGTTAGATTTGAAGATACAAGATCAATTTTAAACTCGATAAAATGACCCATGATAATTAAACAATAAAGTTGCACAAGGAATACATGTCTAATCATAGAGGGTGCAATAAGTGTGGTATTTATAAAGAGATGCTTAAAAATGGATAAGACATAGATAAATGCATAATAATTCTTGTGTATGGGGATAAGTGAAGGTTAAAGGAATGAGTCCAACTTTGCACAAGATTGTGCACCATTTATCAATGTGTAAATATATTAACCCGTTCTCTCAAAATAGACAAAAAACTAAATGAAAAATGATAGAATATGCAAATTCACTATTACAATATCACATGCCTTATCATTTATTCATTATTTTATAAATTAGTTTAGCTTTTTTAAATATAGATTTATGTATATGAAGGAAAATAGAATAAGCTTTAATAAATATCCTAAGATCTATTAATTGATTTGTGGTAATTAAATGTAATTAGTAGCCTTGAATTACTAATTGAGATAATGAAATTTGAAATAGACTAGCACACATTTCAAAATGACAAAGAAGGGTTAAAGTTAGCTCAAGGTGTGGCTTGGTGTTGTTGGACTAAAAATTGTCACTTTATGACCTAAAATAACTCATTGATATAAAAATTTGATGAAGGGTGCTCCCCTTACAAACACGATCTCACAACCACAACACAAAACAACACAACATAAATGCAGGAAGAAAATGAGCTATTTTATTATCTCTAGAATGAAAAATTACAATATTTAGCCTTATTATATGGTCCATCTTATTATAGTCATCTACCAAAATTACAGATTAGATAATTCATTCTCGTCTCTACCTTCACCAACAAGTAATCAACATTCCTTCTCAGCCTTGCTTCCCTTTCTCGCTAGCTTTTGGCTCTCTTCTCGCTGCACTACTTCCCCTCTTGGATTATATTATATCTTCATCGCTCCTCCCCAATGTTGCATTAGTGCCACAATTGTTGTCCAATAAGCAATGGGATCCCACAGGCAACTACCTAGTTATTAGTGACTTCAATTCTATTTGTTCGGATTAGGAAATCATCTTCCAACCATCAGCTTCATGTTTGAAATCATTTGGCCAATGATCACGTTGATTCACAACAGTGATGTGAAATCAACAAATAAAATAATGCCACGTGTCACCACCTTACTCATCTGTCTATCACTATCAATCTACTCACATTTCCTTCCACCTTCTTGCCATCATAGTGTCATTGGGACTTCAAATCCTCTCACCCTGATATGGAAAGGTCTCATCGATGAAGCTCCCATTGGAATTTTGAAGAGAATTCGAAGCAACTCACACTGATATCCCAAAGTCTCACCAAAATTCCTTGCAGTTTTGATCAGGTGGTCCCCACTGCCTACGTGTCATCCCTATCATCATTGTACAACTAACATCACCAGTACAACCTGATATATTGACCAGTCACTCATTTCCACATGTCCTACTAACATCATCCTTCACCGTCATTTGGTCCCACCTTATCGGTATGTTGAAGAGACTCCCGAGACTATCTCACCAAGCTTCCACTTTCTCTCCAATGAGGTGCTATCAAAATTTTGAAGGGACTCACTTTGATGTTCTACTAAAAATGAAGTGTCTCTCCGATATGAGCACACCAATGACACCCTGTCAAAGTATCGAAGGGACTCATTACTTCATCCTACTGACATATGTACCTCTCTTTGATGTGAAGCCTTCACAACTGTCCACCACTATAGCATGCTTATCGCTACGTCGAAGGGACATGAAACAAAGTGTCGTCAAAATCGCCATGTCACTCTGATGAATCTGTTGACCAATGCTAGATGATGTTAGGGTTCGTCCCCCATTCATGTTGTGTACTCCTAAAGCTCAAACTCCTGCAAACCACCATACCTAGCTAACTAAAGTTGATTCCCCTTATTGAAATGAATCAAGATAGATATTTTTTGGTTGATGCAAGATCACTCTTACACCCTGGATGCTCCTGCATTAGACACCCAGGATAGGAAGAATTTTTTGAATATGGATTCACAAAATGGAGTTGGGTGGTAGTACCACCCTTTTGAATTGCAAGCAATCCTCAGCAAACCCCATTGCTGAAATTGGTACTTGCAATTGCTTCTTCTTTCTCCTCTTCCAACACTTAGTTGGAACAAGCAACCTCCTCCTTTGAAAACCCTATTTTTTACTCCTCTTCCTTGATGTAGAATCAACTCCACCATAACCCGACCATCTCCTCCAAGTTTATCTCTCATTCAACTATAATCTTGTGGGAATCAACCCACCATATTCCACCCACCTCCACCAATTTGCACTTAACTCTGCAACACCATACAAATCCTTCTTTGCATAACAATCATCCCTAACAATTTCTAACTGAACCATCTCATATACATTCACTGACTCATCCATCTCAACATGAAAATCATAAATATGAGGTATTTTCCATAGTGTGTCAAATTATGATATTCCTATTAGGATTCAACCATGTAGTTTTACAAGTCAAACTCATTGACCCATGTTGATTCATAAAACTACATGGTTGAATCTTGATAGCAATATCACAATGAAAATCACATTTGTTAAATTCATTAAGAGAATATTTTACCTTCTCATCACTAGTTGCAACTTCAACTTCATTCTCTTACTTCGTGCCTTTGATAAGACATGCAACTGTATCACTTTATTTTCCTATAACCAATGCATCATACTCTTTTTCTGCTACTGCAATCCTTTCATTCATATAAAACCCAATCATATCTTCATCACAAAAATTTAAAATATTATATATTACCTCCTTCTCTGGTATTGCTACATCCACTTGTTCATCATCACCCTTGGGTACAACACAGTAAACACTCATTGCTCCAACATCTTCTTCTACATTACTCTTATCATACTTAGAAAAATAAAAAAATTCACAGAAATCAAAATTTACCTCTTTCTTCTCCATCAAAACCTTCATTGTACCTGTCTTGGGTGCAGTCCACACTCCTGCAACTTCTTTCTTGTCTTCAACATAACATGCCATTGTTTGTATGCCCTTAGAAGGAAATATTGTGGTTACACACTTCCCCTCTCGTTCCTTAATATCAACACCCTTAAGTTGATCTATTGCTGCAACGACTTTTCCCATTGCTACATGTTGATCCTCATTAGAACATCCACCAAAATCTAGGTGAACCTCACCACCTTTTGTTGCAATTCTTCCTTCATTATCACTCTTCATTTATTCTATCACAAACTAGATTTGGTTCTAACCTCACCAAAATCTGAAAAAAAATTAACCTTCCCATACCTAGCCATTCCATTAATGTTATACAAACCATAATTTTCTATGCATTCACAAGATGCAAGTTTTATCTTTTCTTTAACTACTACCACTTGGGTTTCCTCTTCTTCAAGGTCCTCCATTTCTCTCCATCTTTCTATGGTTGCTACCACATTTGTATCTTCACCCTCCATGTCTTCCAATAGACATCCCTTAGCTTCAGGCTCGGGTTCCTCAATCTATTTGTACTCATCCTCTTCCTCGGTGTCACATGCATGACACTCTGTTGTATCCTATTTCTTTCTTGTAGTCAAGACATCATTAGAATAATAATAAAAATCACCTTCAGCTCTGGTCTTCTCTTGTTTCCTCCTTTCAATGTCATCCCTCAATTCATTTATTTGTCGCTACAACTCTATCATTTATCTTTCTTTAATCTTCTGAAATCTCTCTTTGATTTCATCTAGTCTCGGATTCCTTGGAATCCATCTAATGAAAAAAGTATTTTTACTCTTTCTCTTCTCCATTTTCAAGGCCTCATGAACCATAACAACAAAAATACTCAACCCTCAAGTTTCACAAAGGTAAACTTCCTCCTTCGGCGATTTGCTTACAAAAACCCTTTTCCAACATTCACCAATATTACTGTAGACTGCCTCACATTCGATGATATGTTTATAACCAAGGGAACCTTAGCTCCTCAATCTGCTGAAAGTAGATTCTTGCAAGTTGCACTTCCACATACAAGCAAGATCCACACACTCTTAGCACCTTAACAAAATATTCAAACCCTCAGATTTTGCATATGTAAACTACCTCACATTCGATGATCTATTTACAAATATCCAACACCTTTAGATGTTATTGCAAATCCACACACTCTCAATGCTTTAACAAGTCCCTCTACATTTACAAGTACTCCTTGCAACAATATCTCACTCACACAACTATCATCTACCCAACAATGACTCTAGAAGATGCTTTCTCTACCCACCCTCTCTTAGTGGAGGAACTCTACAACTTCTACCTAGATTTATCTCTATTGGAGGATAGTAGTCACATACCTTCTTTCATGCCTACAACAAGCATAATTTCCCACAACTTTCTCTCTCTCTTGTAGCTTCACCATGTCACTCTTCACCACTCTTCACTCGTAGGTCCTAGTGCATACTCTGCACTCTCAAGATCTTCTGGCTCTAATACCACTGATGAAGGGTACTCCCCTTACAGACACGATCTCACAACCACAACATAAAATGTAAGAAGAAAATACGCTATTTTATTATCTCTATAATTAAATAGAAATTACAACATTCAACCTTATTATATGGGCCATCTTATTATAGTCATCTGCCAAAATTAAAAATCAAAGCATTCACTCTTGGTTCTACCTTCACCTGCAAGTAATCAACATTCCTTCCCAGCCTTGCTGAACCCTTTCTCACTAGCTTTTGGCTCTCCTCTTGCTGCCCTACTTCCCCTCTTGGATTAGATTATATCTTAATCACTCTTCCCCAATGTTTCCTTAGTACTGCCATTGCTATCCAATAAGCAACGAGATCTCGTAGACAGTTACCTAGTTATCAGTGACTTCAATTCTATTTGTTCACACCAAGAAATCATCTTCCAACCATCAACTTCATGTTTGAAATCATTTGGCCAATGATCACGTTCATTCACAACAACGATGTGTAATCAAAAAATAACATCGTGCCATGTGTCACCACCTTACTCGTCTGTCTATTGCCATTGATCTACTTGCATTCCCATCCACCTTTCTACCATTGTAGTGTCATGGAGACTTCAAATCCTCTCACCCCGATATGGCAAGGTCTCATTAATGAAGCTCTTATCAAAATGTCGAAGAGACTTCAAAGTGACTCACATTGATATCCCAAAGTCTCACCAAATTACTTGTAGCTTTGACCAGGTGGTCCCCACTTCCTATGTGTCATATTTGTTATCATCGTACAACTAATGTCACCAATACGACCTAATATATTGGCCAGTAACTCATCGCCACATGTCCTGCTGATATCATCCTTCACTGTCATTTGGTCCCACCTTATTGGCATGTCGAAGAGACTCCTAAGACTGTCTCACTGAGATTATTCTTTCTCTCTGATGAGGTGTTATCGAAATGTCCAAGGGACTCACTTTGATGTTCTGCCAAAAATGATATGTCTCTCTGATACAAGCACACCAATGACACCTTGTTAGAGCATCGAAGGGACTCATTACTTCATCCTATCGACATATGTACCTCTCTTCGATGTGAAGCCTCCACAATCGTCCACCGTGTAGCCTGCTTATCACTATATTGAAGGGAGATGAAATAAAGTGTCTTCAAAATTTCCATGTCACTCTAATGAATCTATTGAACAATGTTGAATGATGTCGGGGTTTGTTCCTCCTTCATGCTACATACTCTTAAATCCCAAACTCCTGCAGACCGCAATACTTAGCTAATTGAAGCCGATTCAACCCTTATTGAAATGAATTAACTCGGATATTTTATTGGTTGATGTAAGATCACTCTTACACCTTGGATGCTCCTACATCAAATTTGGCCCTATAGTGTTTTGACATATAGTAGACTAAGCTCTATTTTGATTTACAGAAAATTGTGACTTGAAATCAAATTGGTTCAACTTTATAGTGTGAAATTGATATTTGTGTGAAATCAACTTACAATGTTTTATGAAATCAATCTAGCAACACTTGAGGTACTTACTAAGTAAGGGTCATTTTATTCGCATTCAAGCCACTAACTGAGCCAATTCAACAAATTGTGAATAAAGGATTGAAGTCAATAAAAAATGCAATATGACTATCTATCACTACTACAAATGCTTATATAATGTTCTTTTGAATAATATATCTTTATGTGTGTATGAAGCATCCATTTCTTTCTAGATTGGAGATGTGTAAAAATGAATTAAGGTTTTCCCTTTTATTCAACACCCTATAATACAATTTGAAATATTTTGTACTCAAGTTGGAGAGCATTGAGATCAATTTTGTGTTGCAAAATCAAACTACGCATAATTTTGTGATACAATTTTGAACTAGGGCGGGGAATGGGTAATTTGTGAGTTGAATCTAGGTTCTTTGGATGTGGGAAGTTGAAATTAGCCAAGGTACCTATAATATTCCAATTTTTTCATAGAAATATGTCACTTGTACACTAGTCGTTGCATAAAGGCCAACCCAATCAATGTATGCCCAAAACAAAGGGAAAAGTGCAAGGTATACAATTTTTATCATTATAATATAAAATAACAACAAATATTAATTTTATGGCACCATAATCAATTAATTTACTACCTTATGTATGACATGTTTTAGATGATTTTTTGTTATGGTAATAATTGGAGTATATTTGTGGTTGTCTCTAGTAAATGTACAAATATGGTAAAATGATGTTTCTTATGTTTGCAATGTTAAAAATTACACACTTACAATTTTGACAACAAATCTACTCATTTTAGTGCCTTCTCTCATAGAATATTTTAAACTCATTTTAGCCTATCATATAGCCTTTTTTCCTAGGCTAGATGCCAAAATTTTATGTTTATTTGTGTATTTGTGTTCTTTATAATTTATTTCATTTTTTATAACCTTGAGTTCTATTTTTCTTGGACTAAGTCATAGTTGCACATATGTCTACACCATCATTCTATTGTTTCATGACCATATAGGTTTTATTTCATGGCTAAAATACTATCATTTTGACTTCCATTTATTCATAACCATCACTTTCCTAGGTCTATCAAGATTCCAACAATATTCTTCCTTATTCCTTTTCCAAAAATAACCTATTTTATGATTGATATTTTGAATTGGATTCCCTTATCATTTTCATGCATTACTCTAGTTTTCTTATTGGCTATTCTACACTCTCCAATTGTAATGCCCCAAGATTTTTTCAAGACATTAGCAAACAAAAATGGATTCACAATTTTTTTACAATACATCTTATATCAACATGCATATACACTCAAGATGTCATGATTGAACAAAAGGGTACTCAATTTATGCAACACCAATGCTCCAAGAATCAAATAAAAGAGGAATAATTAACTATGTCATGTGACAAAGTCACCATAATGCCCATATAAGATAATACATTTTCCTCTATGATGAATATTGGACACTATTCCATAATCATGTAATCTCATGAATACAAGGAATAGAATAAGAGTGACACATGTTTCGTACACATCCTAAGATGATGCAATCAAAATCCAAGAGGAAGTGGGAATGATATCTAATCACTAAGATTACCTACTCAAGAGTTAGGTCAATTAGGAATATAAGGTCTCATCCAATCTAACAATTAACTAGTTGATGACACACCAACACACACATTCCACCTTAGAGGAGTGGATAAAATTGCAAGGTACAAAATATACCTCCAAAGTGAGATGATAAGAAGGAAATGAAGACCAACAAGAATAAATTCTATTTAGAAGATTTTCTCAATATAGTTTGGGAAGTACCCATTGTTGATGGATCAACCCTTTTACCAATTAGGGTCACCTAAGAGATCTTAGGTTCAACATCACTTGAGATAAGGAAATAGTCAACACATGGGTGGGAATTGCATTCTCTCTCCTGGGATGGAATTAATCTTGGAAGTCTCCAAGGATAGGAAAAATATCACACTAAATCTAATTCACTCATATAAGGGAAGCATCATGACAACAACCATAAGGTGGAACCATCAAAAGAACACATTCATAATAGAGCTACTCAATATAATATAATCATGGAAAGGTTAATACTACAAAGTTATTATTTCAAAAAAGAATATTCCAACAACTAAAATTTAAAACCTAATAGAATTGGATAGTCATTATTCATTTCCACATGCACATAAGAACTCACATATTCTAATACAAGTTTATACAAAGTTCACAACTCAGATATAGATACACTCAATACAAAGTTTTTATCATAACATAATTTCAATCATCCATATCATAGTGTTAAAAACACATGGTTCACATATAGGTCCACAAGGACTCCATAATCATATAATAATAATAATAATAAAATGTAGAAATAATGCCAAACAATCAAGGATCCATGATCTAACTATAATGACAATCTTATAGCCACACACACATGACAAACCCTCCATACACTTCTAAAATGATAAATTTTATCTTGTTTGTATAATGTGGCAATCCTCCAAGAGATAGTTACTCAAGAGAGTATATATGAATATGAAGGTAAATGGATGATGACCAACCCATAACAATGCACATTTCTTTCCATCCTCAAAATTTTCAATGTTGGGATAAATGTTCCATTTACCTTGTAGTCCTATATATAATTTATGTAACTCCAAAACTCTTGGAAAGTTTCCTTAAATACCTAGGGTGTGATTGAAAATTAATTTATAATTTATTTTTCCTTAGAATCTTGGTACATTAGTTTCATATACATTCATGAAGGATGTGGAGCATAATAGTGGTATTTACAATTGACTTTGGACTCATTTATTGCACTTTCCTAATTCTAGACATTCGGATTGAGAAGTGGAGAATCTTGTATGATGGGTGGGACTTGGATGAGTTGGTCAATCCATTTTAGATTGATATACTTGATGATACGATTCATCAAGTGTTATGGAAGTAAAGATTCTCTCTAAGGTGGGCATGGGTTTTTTGATTGATAACATGGTTTTGGTAAACCATTTATAGTTTTATCCTCTCTCCATGGATATATATTAATGGCATGATATAATGGTTTTAAATTAGATTATTTTATAGGTACACAAGTACTACTAGAGTGTAGTCAAAGTGAATAAATTTTTAGTGCATTGAAGTGTATCTCATTCTTAAAGGTTAATAAGTACTTGTCCTTTTTCTTATGTGGATTTTTTTCCCTAAAGGTTTTCTAAATATAAATCATGTGTTGATATGGGTTTCTAATTTATTTCTCATTTTTATTTTTATGCAATCATGTAATATTCTAATGGAAATCCTTATCTAAATAATAAGATTTCATATTTGCATATACTTGAATATTTTATTGTAGTAGTTTCACCTTGTTTCTCAATATTTGATCATATATAATGACTCTACATAGAGAGGAATACATTTATATTGAGTGTTGAATGTTTTTTGGCTATAATGAGACATTTTTCATTGTGTGGTTTTGCAAATTTAAGGCAAGGATTAAAAACTATGAATTCTACTTCTAATATGGATATTGAGAAGTTTAATTGTATCCATTACGAGATACAAAATTTGAATCTGAAAGTTCTTCAAGAAAGAGATAAGTGGTGTCCTCTTTCATAATAAAAGAAACTATTTGATATATCTAATAAATATTGGTAAAAAACATATAAGAAGGCACAAAGAACTATTAGGTTGTGTCTTACAATTTTTTTCCCCTTGATTTTTTTTAGGAGACTATTGGATAGAAATTATGGAAGAATATAGGTGATACCTATAAAATGAAAAGTATCACTAACAAGTTATATCTCAAAAGATAGTTATATTCATTTACAATGTAAGATGGTGATTCTATTTCAGATCATTTAAATGATTTAATTTAATTTTAAGTTATATTGCTTCTATAAATGTTAAGTTGGAAGGGGAAGATGAATACATCTTATTAATTTTCTCCTTACCTAATACTTGGGAAAATATAATCATTGCCATTAGTGGTAGTGGTGTAGAACCAACAATGAAAATCTTATTGCTACTCTAATTTTAGAGGAAATGAGGAGGAATTCAATGAATTAAGGCTCTAAAGATGCTTTACATGTTTAGGGTAGGTCCAAATAAAAATGAGGGTAAGAAGAAAGATAGATCTAAGTCTAAAGGACTTTCTAAAACCCTATGGAAGAGTAGACTAAAGTGTTGGAATTGTGGTAAGAGGGGACATATGATGTAGGAATGCAAAAACAAGAAAAAGGGTTCAAATTCCCCCTCCTTCCCCCTTCCCCAAATTCTTTTGATGATGGTGACAATGATTCTTTACTTAATTATTATAACACTACAAGTGATGATTCATGGCTTATTTCTCCTACTATGTTATTCATCAAAAGGAGTAATTTTTTACTTACATAACTTATGGTGGAGGAGAGGTTTTCCTTGGAGACAACAATACCAAGCAATTTTTTGGTAAGGGAAAGGTACAGTTGTGTTTCAATGATGGAAGGGTTGAAACACTTGATCATATTTTGCATATTCTAGGTCTTGCAATAAATTAAATTTATGTATCTAAGTTAAATGATTCTACCATTAATGTGACATTTAAAAAGTTTGGTTATATGTAATAGGTAACTTGGTGGTTATTAAGGGGTCTCAAATAGGTATTTTTCTTATGATGAATGCATCCACATGTTATAATTCTACCAATGTAATTATAATTAAAAATGAATGGATGTTGTGGCACCAAAATATGGTTTTAAACATAAGCGAAAGGGGTCTTAAGACCATTTCTAATAAAAGTTTGGATGATAGTTTTTCTAATTATTTTGTTGGTAAAAAAATATTTTTTGTGTATATTGTGTGTTTGTAAAATATAATATATCTTAATTTCCTATTGGAAGTAATATAGGTAAGAGATTATATGAAATGGTTCATTTGGATTTGTTTGTTCCATGGATATGGATTCTATGGGTAAATATCATTACTATGTTATATGCATTGATGATGTCTCTAGATAAACCTAAATTTATTTTATGTGTTCAAAATATAATTATTTCACTAATTTTATTGAATTTAAAGTATAAATAAAAAATTAAATAGATTATAAGATAAGGGTGTTGAGATATACCAATGGTGGTGAATATTTATCCAAGTAATTTGATGAGCTTAATAAGCATACAATGTATAGTTTGGAAGAAGACTACAACTTATACTCCCTAGTAAAATGGGCTGGTAGAAAAAATAAGTTGAACCTTAGTGGAAAGAACTAAAAGTATGTTAAGTGGTGTGTATCTAGATTGGTGCTTTTGGAAAGAGGTTGTAAGTACTACTTTTTATTTGATTACTCAATATTCATTAATCTCTAGTTGATTATACTCCGTATGAAGTATGGATAGGTAAAAATCCTTTAGTTTCACATTTAAGTATATTTGGTTGTGAGGACTACGTTCATGTTCCTCAAGAAAAGAAATCTAAACTAGATCCAAAATCTCATAAATGCATCTTCATTGGTTATGATGATAATGTTAAATATTTTAAGCTTTGGAATCCTCTGACATATAAGATGATTTTTATGAGAGATGTGATTTTTAGGGAGTTTAGAGCTTATTTAGGTGAATAACAACATACCATTTCTCTTTCATCCACTAAGGTTGAGTATTAATGGGTAATTAATTTTCCTATTAAGGCTATTTGGCTTCAAAACATCATTTCCAAGTTTTACATCCCTTTTAGAGGCCTTTAATAATATTTTGTAACATTTAGAATACCATCTTGATCTTAAATAAATTGGTCTAGCATTAATAGATCAAACACATCACATACACTACTTTTAGGAGTTTATTAAGGAGCAATTGATTGAGTAGTAGTATTATCTAATTTCAGAGAAAGTTGTATACATCTTCACCACATTATTCACAGAAATCAACTTTCTTGATCTATGATCTTTCTTAGGAGTGTGTGAAGTTCTTCTATCTTTAAGGAGATCACTTAGATACCTTATTTCTTCTATCTAGATTGGGAGGGAGGAGTTTTTTTCTTCTCTTATGGTGGTTTTTCTTCTTTCTCTTCTTGTTGGGGGGTGATTTTTTTCATGGGTACCTAACATGGATACACATTTGTTAGGACCCATTTTGTAGTCCTTCTAAGTTGTACTTTGAGGATATTTGGTATAAGATTGTACTTGTATTCTACATGTCATGTTACACCCATTCAAGGAGTTTACCTAGGAATATTTATTTTACCTCACCTAAGTAGCTAGCAATGACATTTCTACACCTTAACTTGAGGTACATAAGTTCCATCACCACCTCATCAATACTTTATTGAAAGAAATTAGGTGTCG
The DNA here is from genome assembly GCA_007115665.2 of Sequoiadendron giganteum. Taxonomy (NCBI): domain Eukaryota; kingdom Viridiplantae; phylum Streptophyta; class Pinopsida; order Cupressales; family Cupressaceae; genus Sequoiadendron; species Sequoiadendron giganteum. The sequence continues at coordinate 1,626,106 of CM021103.1, forward strand.
CCTTCATTTAGTCAAGAGCACCTCTATCTTAGACTAAATTTAATCACCTCTTGATTATATGTGATTTGAAGTTGACTCATGAGCTCTTAAACATGCCGCCTTGTTAAGCGGTTAATCCAAGAGGTTTATACATTTGTAAGAAATCCTTTGTATTACATCTCTTTTCTACAATCACTATATTGGAATATCTATCTATTTTTGTTCTAAATCATTTATCTATTTAACCTACAGTTTTTGTAACTTGTGTCCAATCACTTAGATCTAGGCTCATTTATTTGTATTCTCATTAAGTCTTACATGATTTGGTATTTATGGTGGGTAGGAGTGCCTATACCCAATTTTAAAGTATTTTAGGTATGTCTAAAAAGGGAAAGAGTACCCATGGATGACACTAGCATCTTGTAAATTTGTTCCCAACCTACAAAAGCACTTTTAGTCAATGCTAGTGTTTTGTAGAGGTGTCTAGGTCCAAGAAAAGTGTCCCTATCATTTCTCTAGAACTAAAATTTTATAGGTTTTTAATTACACACTTATTATTGTAGTTATTAGGTTAGATCCACCTTCCAAATATACCAAGGATGTATGTTCTTATATCTTTCCTCTTTATTTATTAATTTACAACTCACAACTCTATCACTTATTCTATTTGAATGTATTTTTGATATAGAATATTTTAAAGCTATCAAGTTTCCACAATCCATCATGATTATTTGAATAAGATTTCTGAATTCAATTACGTAGCTATTTTTTGTCATCAAGGTTTCGAATCACACTATGTGATCCATCATCGTGATGAAAGATAGCTAGAGAAAATGAATTGTTACAAATCAAAATCATTTAAAAATATAGAGATAGACGAGAGAAGGAAGGAGGTATGCAGTTCAAGGACTAAGGATGACTAGGACAAAGAAAAGGGAACAAAAGAAGAAAAGAAAAGACGATGAGAAAAAAAGAATGGTTCAAAGAGCTAGAGGAAACCAAAGATAAAAAATAGAGACAATGGGAGATAGCTAAAAGGTATAAGAATAAAGAGAAAGAAACAAATAAGATAAGAGATAAATCATTTTAAAATATTATATTAATAGGAAATAATCTTATAATTCTTTTTAATAAGATTAATCATTAAGGTTATAAGTTTTTAATAATAAGTTAATGATTAATCTTATTAAAAGAATGATAAGATTATTTCCTATTAATATAATCTTTTTAAATGATTTATCTCTTTTGTTATATTTGTTTCTTGCTCTTTATTCTTATACCTTTTAGTTGTCTCCCATTTTTTCTGTTTTATTTTTGGTTTCCTCTGGCTCTTTGAACCATTCTTTTTTTCTCATTGTCTTTTCTTTTTTTCTTTTGTTCCCTTTTATCTATCCTAGTCATCCTTAATCCTTGAACTGCACACCTCCTTCCTTTTCTCTTCTATCTCTCTCTTTTTAATTGATCTTGGTCTACAAAAATTCATTTTCTCCTTCAACTCTCTTTCATCCTAATGATGGATCACGTAGTGTGATTCGAAACGTTGATGACAAAAAATAGCTACACAATCGAATCCAAAAATCTTATTCAAATAATAGAATATTTTATTATTGAATTTATTATTTCATATCAATTGGTAATCAAATTTCAAGTAGAAATGTAAGGAAATAAAGTTTAATCCTAGCTTATAGTTTGATCAATTTACATATACACTAGGTATTCTATGGTTTCCATTTTAATATATTTTGTTATGTTTTAATTTATCTTCTAGTATTCTTTCTTATACCATCACTACATGCTTAAATTATCATAGACCTATTTTATTTGAGTTGTTCTTCTCTTTGCATTAAGTAGGAATTATTTAGTTTTCCTTTTATTATGAAGGAGGAAATTAAGTCTAACGACATGAAGCCTTGGAATAATAACATCACTACATGCTTAAATTATCATAGACCTATTTTATTTGAGTTGTTCTTCTCTTTGCATTAAGTAGGAATTATTTAGTTTTCCTTTTATTATGAAGGAGGAAATTAAGTCTAAAGACATGAAGCCTTGGAATAATAGCATGAATGATAAGATGATTATTTTGGAGAAGAATATAATAGGAAATTTGTATAGTTACCTAAGGGTAGGAAAAATGTTGGCTATAGTATGGATTTTTAAAAATAATTTTAGTTCCTATAAAAAAGTTTAGAAGTTCAAAGTAAGGTTGGTCGCTAAAAAATATTCTTAAGTTGAATAAATTGATTTTGGTGAGATCTCTCTTGTTGTAAATCTTAAACCTGTTATATTATTTTTATCTATCACTATTATTTTTTACCTTGAGGTTGAGAACTAGAAGAAAAATTTCTTGTATGGGTATTTAAAGGAGATCTATGTTATATAGCCAGAGCACTTCATTATCAAAGGTAAAGAGGACAAGATTTACATGTTGAAGAAGTACCTTTATGGCTTAAAAAAGTCCCCGAGGAATGGTATCAAAAAATTATTTATATTTTTTGAATTTTGAATTTGTGAGAGCTAAATTAGATCACTATCTTTATTATATGTAGATATGTGATTAGGTTATTGTTATCATTTTATATGTTGATGACAATATTAATATATAATAGTAGTGATATAATTAGGGTTTTAAATACCAAATTTGATCATAGTTTTATATGAAGGATTTACGGACTGCTAAGTTTATCTTAGGGATGGAGATCAAGATGGGTAGAGCTACCAAAAATATTTGTTAAGCTAGAGGAAATATGGATTCTATTTTCTAGACTTAGGATAACAGATTGTAAATAAGTGAGTCATGGGATTTTTTTTCAATTGAGAAGTACCTTTCAACATGGATGAGATTGAGGAAGTTAGTCATGTTCCTTATGTGAGTGTTTTTGGTAGATTGATGTATGTTATCATTGATCTAGACTAGATATTTTCCTAAGTAGTGGGAGTCTTGAGTAGGTATATATATAATCTAGGAAAGGAAAATTATATTATAGTTAAAAGGATATTTTGATATCATTTTTTTGAACTTTAGAGTATTGTATTTTCTATTGGGAAGATTTATCAATAGTCTATCAACAATATCCACCAATAGTCCATTAGTAGTTAATCAATATTCCTTTAACAATATATTAGCATTTGAAGATTTATGTCTATGAAGAAGGATTAATATGAATGGGTGATCCCACAATACTGGTTTACAATTTTTGGCCAAACTGGACACTGAAATAATTTTTTCTAACTAAATCTTCACTTTCGAGCACCTATAGCGGCTAAACCGTGAGGAATTTGAAGATGATGCAAGCTAGTGATTTGTGAAATTTTGTCTGTAGATTCTAAATATATTTTTTTCAAAAAATTTGGAATCAAATTGCACTTCTTTTTCCATCTCCTTCAAAAACTAGTTTTTTTCAGCAAACAACATTTTTAAGGAGTGACGCTCACTGTATACAACATAATTTTTTTTCCATGAAGGATAAAATTCTAATTCTCTCAAATTAAAATTTGTAACTCCGATATCTAGTGCTTCCAATTGGTCTCATGGCTGTTTATTGAATATTTTTTCCTTAATCAAGTTTCGAAGTCAAACCAATTACAATCTAGACATAGGCGGACCGTATACAACGTAAATTTTTTTGTATGTATCGAAATTCAATTTTTTTTTTGTTGGATCAAAAAATTCAATATCTGGTGCACTCATTTTTTTTATTTTTTATTTTTATAATCTACCATTTTTCCACATGTGTAGAACTGAGAGCTTGATTTTCGGTGAAAAACCTATGTTTAATAAAACTAAAAAAATGAATACATAATAAAACCAAAACATATTAAAATTATATTCGTTGGATATCTCGTTCTGAGGGCTACCATCAACCAGTTGGGTCTGTGAAGTCTCCTCTATTTTCATCCTCAACTCGAGCTTCGAAGCGCAAAATTCTAGACTTTTCTGGTTCCTGAGGGGGAGAAGGGGGAAAAGGGGGGTTCGAGCGAACCCCCTCTCCACAACTGGCTTTTTCTGAGAATGATGGGCCCCATCATTAAATGGGTTCACTCAAACCTGGGTTCTAGTGAACCCTATTTTGGTTCCCCGAACCAAATAGTTCATTTGAACCCCTAAAAGAATTTTTTTTTGCATGGGGTCATTTTTTTCAACTTTTCCTTCCTCACTCGAATTGTAAACCACTTTTGTGGGTTTACCCGAATAAGATAGTGCATATATAGGGATTCATTGATGTATATTGAATAGGATATATGGATATAAGTAGGATATTTTCTAGTGATCATTTTAAAACCTATTTGGAGGAATGATCATTTCAAGGAGAAAGAAATAGATTGTGGTTGTTTCTTCAACTATATAGGTAAAGTATATTGTAGCTAATAATTATTTTAAATACTTTGTTTGGATTCATAGATTATGTTTGAATGTTGGGTTGAATTAGGATATAATGTGGATTGCTTATGATAGTTAGATTGCCATCAAATTGGTGAAAAGGTTTGTTTTCTATGCACAAACAAAGGACATTGATGAGTAGCATCACTTTATGTAGTGCCAAATAACTTTTTTGTGTATTTTTTAACAAAATGATAGTTAAGGAAGTAATCCATAGACATATTTTTAAATACAAAAGAAATACAAGTATATAGTGTTTATTTTAGTGGTAAAGCAACTAAGAAAGAAGTCAAAATTTTATTATAAAATCATTAATTGATTAGCTATAAATATTTGATACTACCAATATGTTGAATAGGAAATGAACACATAAATGTTGACCTTTAAATATACTAGAATATGCTGAAGGAACCCTTGATATAATAATATTTGATGTATACAATAATCCTAGGGCAAAAGATGAATAGTTTCTCACTTCCAAAGTTGGGCTTTTTACAAATAAAAATACCAAGATGAATTTTCCTTCTCAATTCTCATCTTTATACATGATTCTAAAAATTAAATTAGGATAACGGTCTCTATCTGGTATTTATACTTATGAAGGGAATATTAAAATCCTCCCTCCCCAAAATTACTTGCCCTCAAGAAATTATAGATTTGGATGTTACAGTATTTGCTCTCCTTCCTAAGTAGCATCCTCTCAAGAAAAATATTTCCAATGGATCAAATACTCTCTTACTTCTATTTCTCAAAATTTTCTCCCACATATCTAGAATAGCCTCGAGTATCAAGGTTAATTTACCCTCCTCATACAATAGTGGTAGTTTAAGAGAGGGTGAAATAGGTTGTCCAAGTTCCTTTTTTAGGCATGAAACATGAAATACATTATGGATTTCATTTTTCTTTGACAACTCCAACTCATACACAACCTCACCTATCCTTCTCACTATTTTGTATGACTCGTGAAGTTGTGGTTTTAGCTTCTCTACTCCACTTTTCTTCAAGGAATATTGTATATAGGGTTGTAATTGCAAGAAGACCAAGTCACCAACCTAAAAAGATCTATCCACCCTATTCTTATTTGCATAAATATTCTATTAATTTTGAGCTTGTTGGAGATTTTCCTTCAGTGACTTAATAATATCTTGGCTCTCCTAGACTCAATCCTTTAACTTTGGAACCCTACTATCAACAAAGATCAAATCCATAAAGTACATGGCATTGTATCCATATAATGCTCTAAATGGATTCATTCTAATAAACATGTGGTATTGTAATAATTCTCACAAAAATATACTAACCTAATCCACACCGTCTATACTATATTGCTACATAGTTCCACAAGTATCCCTCTACCCACTTGTTGACAATATTTGTCTACCCATGTGTCTATGGGTGGTAAAAAAGTGCTTAGAATTAACTCATTACCTAGACCAATTTGAAAAGTTCCTAAAAAGATAATGAGAAACCTACTATCCTTATCACTAATAATATTTTTGGGTAGGCCTTGGATTCTAAATACCTCCCTAAAAATAACTCTACAATTTGTTGTGCCTTAAATTTGGAGGATATAACATAAAAGTGGGCTTACTTAGTCAACTTGTCTACCACCAAAAAATGAAATTATTGCCTTATATTTGTGGGAGAACAATGATAAAATTCATTGATATGCTTTCCCATTTTTCTTTGAATGGGTAGGGGTTGTCACAATGCTACTACAAAGGTATGCCCTAACTTATTCATATGACATGTTAGGCATTCCCTAACATGTATCAACACATTATATTTGAGTCCCTTACATGTAAATCTCTCCTTGACCTACTTGTAAGTCTTAAAGGGGTAATCCCACAGTAATGAGTCCCACTTTTTGGCCAAGATGGACATTTATATCAACATTTTAAAATGAATCTTCACCTTCTAAGACCTATAGTAGCTAAACCGTTAAGAATTTAAAGATGATGCAAACTAGCAATTTGTGGCAATTTATGTGTAGATCTAAATATATTTTTTAAATTTTTTTCTAAAATAAATGATGAATCTTTCAACATCTCCTTTAATAACTAGTTTTGAACAGTAAACAACATTTTCAAAAAGTATTGTTTATGTTGTCCAACATAAATTTTTTTCTAGAAAGGATAAAATTCTAATTTTTAAAATATAGATTATTAACCTTAATATCTAGTGCAAGGATATATTTTCATAATTTTTTGTTATATGTTTTTTTAATTAATTTTTGAAGTCACTGTAACTATAATTTGGACATAGGTGTATGTCATCCAACATAACTTGTTGTGGATATATAAAAATTCTTTTTTTGGTGAAACAAGGACATCAATACCTAGTGCAAAGGCATTTTTAAATTTTTTTACAAAGGTTAACTATTTTTCCACCCCTGTAGAACGAAGAACTTGATGTTCAGTGAAAAACCTATGTTCACTAAAAATTGAAAATTAAATACATGACAAAATGAAAACATATCCAAACTATACTTGTTGGAAATCTCGTTTTGAGGAATATGATCTTGCAAAATATATTGTCAACTTAAGTACATTTTAAGGTCCAACCCAAGATTTGAAACTAGATTTTCTGAGGAAATTTTGATGTAGAAGCCAAAACTGTCATACTTAACTCCTTTGTTTGAAGGACCTTCGAACGAAGGTACCTTCGTTTGAAGGTTATAGATTCACTCAAAGGCCCCTTTGAGCGAAGGTCACTATGGCATATAATATCTCTCAAAGGAGTTTAGCTACATACCTTCACTTGAAGGTCCTTCGAGCAAAGATTTTTCTTTGGTTGAAGGTTCTCTCTAAAAGCATCCCTCCTATCCCAAAAAACTTCATTTTCCCAAAAGTGAGACACAGTATTGTGAGATTACCAAAAGTAGCTAGGGTGTCCTACTAGAGGTATGTCACATACTACCCTCAATAGCTTCTCTCCCATTTTAGATTGATGAACTAGATAAATCATGTCCTTGTAGATAATGAGATCATCCACTATATTGTACCTTTCCCTCCATTAAATCATAATAAAATATATTCTTAGAGTACTCTACCAAGAGATGGTCTTTCCAATATGTAGAAATCTTTGTCACTGAGCAAAAAGTTAGCTTCCTAGATAGGGAATCTAAAACTACATTCTTTTTTCCCTTGATGTATTCAATATCTAGATCATAGGCTTATAATTTTCTAACCCATATTTTCATACTTTGATTTAAATATATTTGGTTGAAGAAGTATTTCAATCTATTATGGTATGTCCTTGACACAAATTTACTCCCTACTAGATACTACCTAAATGTAGCCAATGTTTGCATGATGATTAACATCACCTTATCATAAATAGATAAATCTTTCTCTCTTTCCTTGATATTCCTACTTTCAAAAGCTATAGGATGTTTTTTGCATTGGAATAGCTCCAATTCCCTCACCAAAATCATCACATTCTAACACAAAGGGTTATGTATAATTTGGAAATGTTAACATTAGATAAGAGCTTATTACCTCCTTGAGTTTATCGAAGGTCTATTGTGTTTCCTTTTGTCTAAATACAAGACCCTTTCTTGGTCAAATCTATTAAGGGTGCTACTAGTTGAGAAAATCCATAATAAATCTTTTGTAATAATTGCACAACTTGAAGAATTGCTTAAGATGGGTTAGTGTCTTAGATGGTGGCCAATATAAAATAGCACAATTCTTCTCTTGTTCCACTTTGACTCCTTCAACATTGATCACATGTCCCAAATACAAAATATTTGTTATCTCAAACTTGCATTTGGTTGCCTTGGTAAAAGTTTACTATGTCTACATAATCCCTAAGACCTCATCAATATGTTTGAGGTGATCCTCCTATTTTTTTATGTATATAAGAATTACATTGAAGAAGACAAGTACAAAATTTTATGTTTGCTTATTAAATATGTGATTCATGCATGAATATAATGTAGCAAGTGCATTGGTCAATCTAAAATGCATGACCAATAGTTCATGTAGTGTCCATAATAACATTTGAATGTAGTCTTATGTATAGCCTCTCTATGAATCTAATTTGATGGCACCTTAATCAAAGGTCAATCGTCAAAAAATAGAGCCCCTCATGTAATTCATCAATAATCTTGTTGATTATAGGGATAGAATACTTATTCTTAACTATATTTTTGTTGAGAGCCCTATAGTCAATGCATATCCTCGTGGTCCTATCATTCTTCTTAACCAAAACAACTAAAGAAGAAAAATGACTATAATTGGGTCTAATGCATCCCATAGCAAGTATCTCTTTGATTTATTTTTCTATTTCCTCCTTATTCATTTTTGGGTAGCAATAATGAGTCATTATGATAGGCTTGAACCCTTCATCTAACTCAATAACATGCTCAAATACCCTATCTTATTTCCTACCTAGAAGAATGTCACCAATAGTAGACTATGTTTATCCAACAAAGACTAAATATCAACATATGATACACTTTCTTATCCTTTGAAGAAGCTTTAGTAAAAATAAAACACTGGACTACTCATGTAACCTCACCATGCTAAAAAAGAGCCTCCATATTCTTTGTAATGACTATACTAGGTGCTCCATTTGACATGCCTCTAAGAAATGCCTTGTTTCCATCTACCTTGAATTTTAGCTGCATGGTCTAAAAATTGTGAGAGTACTTTCCAAGGGAGTTTAACTATTGTACCTCCAAAATTACATTTATTTTTCCAATTCCTACTTCATAGAAATCAGTAGTCACCTTATGGTTACGTAACATGATTCTCAATATGATATATTTACAATGCATGACACAATGAACTCATTTTCAACCATCAAACTAAATCCATCAAAATAACCCCCTTCAAGTTCTCTCTTTTCTACTAGGCCTTCGTCGATGATGTTGTGAGTTATCCCACTATCAATCACAACTATCACTATTTTCCCCTACAATACTCTTCTGACTTGGAATAGATTCTAGAGAGGTAAAAGTCCCTCCTAAAACCCCTCCAATGTGATGGTCTTTTGGTTTAGCTTATTTTTATTCTTCATGTTCACTCCCTGAACTAGCATCCTCTTTTCCTCTTCATTATTAGAGATGACTTCGATGTAGTGAACCTTTCCTCTTTCAAGGCACATGTGACATTGTTCCCATGGTTCCTTTCATGAAAAATAATTCTTTCTTCACAACTCATTCTTTGTTTGTCATCCATGGTTGTCCACTTGGGTCATTCCTTCTAAAAAGGTTTCTTATCTTTCTTCGATGGAAATGAATTAGGTTGGAATTTATTTTTAGGAGCGAAAAGTTCCATATTTCTTGTTCTTTTAATTACATTGTGTAAACAAGGGGGATACAATTCCTTCTCCCAATCTTTGAGTGATTTAGGTAATCCCTCAATGAAAAGAACAAAAATTCTCCTTTCAGACACATTAAAAATTGTAACTAAGAGTCTCTGAAAATTAAACACAATTATCAACTGATCCATAGTGTTTCAGTTGTGCAAGCTCTTTGAAATGAGACTTTGGATATTTCTTATCAAACCTATTAATGAGCCTCTTAATAAAACCTGTATATGAGTCTATAAGTTTGTGCCCTTGTGTCGTGATCCCATGATACCACCATGCATGGGCACCCCCTTCCAAGTGAAGCATGGCATATTTTATGGCATCATTTTCAAACATGGGATTTAATTAGAAGTATGTATCAAGTTTCTAGATCCATGTGCATTCTATGCATTTACTAGAGCCATTAAAATTAGGTATGGAGAACTTTCCCAACCTTTATAAATATTGATTAGTTGTGCCTCTTTCCCTCTTGGGTCTATTCCTCAATTTAAGTTAGCAAAAATCAGTCAAAGACATAAAAAATGTTGGCAAGAGACACTGCAAATATCATTTGGTGTTGTCATTGATGGAAACCCTAGTCGGTGATTAGATCTGCACGTCATCAAATTATCCTACCGACAGTCATATTGCAAACAGTTAAGGAAGAACAGAGCATCCGACAGTTTTGGGTTCATCGATTCATATACAGATTTTCAATTAATATTTTGTGCTACGTATCTCAATAAAGGTTGATCGATGTATTCTTAGTGTTATCCGTAAATATCAGTGCCTTGTATTGATCCGTGTGGGATTTAGAAGATCCGGTTAGCTAATTCTTTGTTTTATCAGTACTAGAGCCGACTTCTTGAATATATCATGTCACAGATGTATGGGAAGTAATTAGTTAAGTATTTCCATGTTCGTGCATCTTTTTTTGGGTCCTAGCTATGTTGTGGTCGACCGTTGTGGATGCGCATTAAGCTTTACTCATGATTTGAGCCGACAGATGTAAATATTCTTTTCTTCTATTGAAGCTGACATATTGTAATTGAATTCTAAGTTGTGGATATATATATGAGATCGTCCGTATCATTTTGATATGTGTGTGAAGTGTGTGTTGATGCGAATTGTGAATAAGAGCAGAGAAGTAGAGAGAAAATGCACAGTTTCACTTGTGCATGAAGGATCTGTGTTGCAAGTGTGAGCAAAATAGAGCAGAAGTGAAAAATTAGTCTGTAGGACAGAAGATTGAATATTGTGCCTAACCGGAGCTGTAATCAAGCATATGTAGATGCTATTTTTCTCAGTTCAAACTCTCAGATGATTTTAATCTGATTCTCTTTGTAAGGTAGTGAGCCTTCCCTTTGAGCAGTGAGCTCTAGACAGTGCGCCTGAATGCAAGTGCATTCCCCATATTGTAAACTTTATTTGAGTATTACTCAAATCATATTGTGGATTGGCCATCCACCGTGGTTTTTCCCCTAACAAGGTTTCCACGTAAAAATTATTGTGTTATGGTGTTGTGATTTTTTTCTTCTTGTTCATGCATTTTGGTTGAATGTTACAAGTTCTTTGAAGATAAAGGTTAATAATGTTTATTTTTGCACAACACTGATCCACCCCCCCCCCCCACCCCTCTCAGTGTAGCTTGTGTTCCAACAATTGGTATCAGAGCTAGTTCCTCAGAAGAAGAATTCTAACAACTTGGGGAGATCTTGGAAAGTGTTTCAATGGATTCAAGTAGTCTTCGACAACAACTTTTGGTGGCCCTAGATGATCTTGATCAATCAAAGTCTAAAGTTCATAAATTGCAAGAAAACCTCATGGATGCTGAAAAATTCATTGTCTTTGAAAGACAAAATCAACAAGTCTAGAGAGAAGAGAAAGGAACTCTATGATCAAATTAAGTAGAATGACAGTAAGAGTATTGAAGAAGAACAACTTAGTCAAGCCCTGAAGGAAAAGACAAAAGAATGTGAAAAGCTTACCAGAGAAAATACAATCCTAAAGCATGAAATGGAATCTATCATGATGAGGATGACCAAGGAGATTGAATATAGGAAGAAGAATGAAGAGAACCTAGCACAGTCTTTGAAAGAAAAATTTGAAGTATGCAGCCGTTTGGATAATGATTTGGAACAATCTAAAAACAATGAGGAAATACTTGAAAAGAAGATTGATGATCTTAGAGATGAACTTGCTACTGCAAATGAGTACAAAGAAAAGTTCAAAGTCAGCTCAACCAAGATTGATGAACTAATTAGCAGTCAAAGGATAAATGGTGATAAGTGAGGTCTTGGATATGAAGAAGGAGAAAGTTTCAGATCCGATCAAAGGAGATTCAGGCAAGGAAATCAAATGAAAAAATCTGGAAGGTATCCGGTAAGACAACCTAATGCTCATAAATTTAATGGATACTATTTCAACTGCAATAAATTTGGACACATGGCTTCTCAATGTAGAAGTAGGATGGATCAAAGAAGTCCATCATTCTTAGGTCAGTGTTTTAATTGCAATAAGTTTGGTCACAAGTCAAATGAATGCATAAATGTGATAAACAAGTTTCATGGAAATGTCAGATGTTATACATGTAATAGATTTGGGCATACTACTAACCAGTGAAGATCGAAAGGAAATCAGTGGAACAACTGGTCTAGATAGAAAAATGTTGTGTGCTACAACTGCAATAAATTTGGTCACATTGCTACATTCTGTTGGAATAGAAGAGGTCCGGTAAATCAAAGAAGGAACATGCAGAAGGATGTAAAGGAAAAGGAAAAGTCATTGCAGATGTGGTCAGGTAGCAGATGCAGAAGAAATGGGTGAAGAAGAGCCCCTCAAATGAAGAAAATGCATCAGCACCAGAACCTGCTTCTGGTAGTTCATTCGGGAATTAGTCTCAGGCCTTTGGCCTAGGGGGAGCTGTCAAGAAAATCTCTTAAACCTCCTACTAGTAACTGACACCAGAATGTGGATAAGTTCAATAAGTGCATATATGTGCTACAAATGTTGTTGAACCTATTGGAGAAAGTATTATGCATTGTTGGAGGTTCGCAGGAGATTTATCTGTGGTAGTGCATGAAAACAATGTAACCAGATGAGTTAGGGTAAATGCATTTATTGCGTCAAAAAAGGTTAAGTATGTGACTAATAAAAAGTCATTTCTATCTTTCATTTACATCACTTCACATTTTGAAGAAAAGAAGTTTGGAGAGCTCTAAGGTGAATTAAGGCAAGCTAAGGCAAAATTCAGGTGTGAAGAAGCTTTCAGAAATCAAACTGCGATCCGATAGAAAGGTATTTTTCGGTGAAACTCTATGAATTTGTGAATTGATAATGGCTACTCCACTAGTAGTTGAAGTTAAGGATAGACCCCGTCCAAAGTTCAAGTGGCATTCCTACAAGTCTGTTGAGACCGATCCATTAGGATCATTTTCATCTGTTTCGTACGATGTGTTGCACACATAGGATATTAGGGTTTATATTCATGCAAATATTGAAGAACTAGGAAGCTCACAATTGCTGAATTTGTATAATAATCACATCATAGGTGAAGATTTCTATGTGAAGCCGCAATATAAAACCCTAAAAGCAAAGAAATTTACAAAGATTGTCAAATTTCTCGTCTTTGAAGAGTCAGAATGGGTTTGTTACATTATGAGTCAAGCCCATGATGAATTCATGTGGATAAGCACACCCTTCAAAATCATAAAGGAGGCTATCAGTGCTGTAACAGGTCTAAATTCTTCCGATGGATTACCAATTCTAAAATTAGTAAAGAATCAAACGATCACTGATGCTACATGTTCTAAGTATGAAAATTTAAGAGCAATGACAATTGATGACATTGTTGATGTAGATGTCAAATTTGCATCTATGGTTATTGGGTACAAGATTTATCATTCCAGCTGGGACAACTTTGTGTCTGGTATTGCCATTTATGCTGCCTATTAGATGGTGAAAGAAAATGTAGACTATGATCTTTGTGAATTGTTGAGGAGTCAACTAATGGAAAATTTTGTGAAGATTAAGAAGGATAAGAAAAACTCTTTCAAGTATGGTAACTTTCTATTATGCCTATTCTTTTATTTCATGGGTGAGGTTTTGGGATTTAGAAAGATTCATTGGAAAAAAGAAAATCGGTAACTACTCATATCAAAGATCTCTTTAATAGATTTGCACACACTGAGACAAAGAATTCCACTATCTGGGGGTACTTCAAAAAATTTCAGAGTATGATGCAAGCTAGAGAGAGGATTCCACTTCCATTGTAGAGAAATACAAGGACACAATTTGCTTCATGGTAGATATTGATCAATGTATGATGGAAGTTGTTGATCCCAGAACAATCTGGATCATGTCGATGGGATATGAAGTTGAGGAGTGCATTATAGAAATGTATGCATAACATTTGTTGAGAAAACCTCTAGATCAATCAGAAGAAAGATTTGGTACCTATGCTGAAAAGAATATGCAAGTACACAATGAGCTCAGGAAACTTGTGTTAACCAAAAGAGTTAGAAAAGAGGTAGAAATATTTGGAGAAAGTATGGGCATACCTGTTGAGAAAATAAGAGAATCTAGAAAGAAAAGAGAAGAAGCTGAAGCAACAAAGGAGACAACAAAATCTGAATCAGCTAGTCTGATAGCACCATCTACCCAAGCTAGATCAACTAGAAGCTCTACATCTCATTCAACCCTTGCAGTAAAATCAATCCCTGTGAAAATTCAATCTAAGGGATCCGGTAAAGAATGAAAGAGGAAGAAAGATAGAGAAAAAGAGTCTATGTAGCAGTTTTTGATGATGAAGAAACAAAGTTTGATGAAGGTGTTAAAGAAATCGAGCATCAAGGCACCAAGGCAGCAACAGTTATAAAAAGAAAACCCTTCGGTAGAGATGTTCAAGCAAAGAAGAAGACAAAAATTGGCCATCCAGGTATGTCAGTAGAGGAAGTTGAAAAGGATTTGGTTAAAGATGAAAATCTCAAGCCACTCCGTAAATGGTATGAATCTTTTGGTGAATCTGATAAGAGAATTCTTGAAGAGGCAACAATAAAACATTTGAATATTTTCAATAAAGTTTTGATTGAAATAATGCCAATTTTTCCCAAAATTTTATATGATATTTTGGAGATGAAGAGAGTTAATGCCAGATCAGAAGAAGAGAAGATGAGAGAAATAATTCTTGTTGAATTGTGTCCAGTAGCTTATGTGGAAGAAATAAAGTCAATTTTGAACAAAGCCAAGAAGGAGTTTAAAAGAAAAACAAGAGTGAATAAGTTGATGATTGGTCAAACCAAGGAAGTTTCAAAAGAAACAAAACAGATTTTGAGAAAATTTTTGTTAAACAATAGAATTGATGTTGTACCTAAAGGAACTTATGATGTTTCATCTAGTCTGGGAAAACAAGAAGAAGAAGAGAAACAAGATGCATCTGAAGATTTTCAGATCCCTTCTGAAGAGGTCAATACAGAGATGCCTATGGAAATTGAAGTTCCAGAAACTATATCAGTTGAGAAAGAAGATATCCCTAAAGATAAGTCAGAACCTACAATTGAGGAAGTAATGATTGAAGAGAAGAAGGTTGATTTAAAGACAATCCCAGTAGAAGAAAGAGACACTGCAGAGGCAGTGAAGAAATTCTTGGTAGAACAGAAAGAAGAGTTTGATCCTAAACTGATTGAAGGTATGATTGACCTATCTACACCGAGTCTAATTTAGAAGATGAAAGTGGCATCATTTTCCCAAGAAAAATCCAGAGAAGAACTGTTAAAGTCCCACATTGAGGACAGTGAAATTATAAATCTTGCATCTGGAGTCCTAGAAAAGATAATGCCTACTCATGTGAAAGATCCAATTGGTTCATCCTCTGGTGAAATAAAGAGGCTCATCAACTCAGTAAGTACTCACTTTGAGTCACTTGAGAAATCTGCTATGATTAAAGTTCAAAAGGAATTTGATGCTAAAAGATTAAATGGGCTGAAGGAAATGATTGCTAAGGATAAAACTTTGCTAGCCACCTGTGTGGAAAATATCCAAAATGCTCTATCAGAAGGTGTGAAGGTTTACAAATCATGTTTGTCTCTATCAAAATTTACTGATGACAATGAGAAAAAGGTTAAGGATTTTGATAAACAATTAGCCACTATTTCTGATGCTTTTGATCCATTAACTGGTAGTGTTGGAAAGTTAGAAGGAGAAGTGATATTTGTGTTTGAAAAAATAAAGTGCTTGAAGCATGAAAATGATAAAATTGTTGCAAGAGCATGTGAACTTAGAGGTCTAATTGGCCCAAAGATAGAAATTTTCTCAAGTGCATTGAAAGAAGTAGAAGATGCTAGAGCAGTGGGTGATCCAACAAACCTGGAGTCTGCAGAGACACAATCCTATTTGGTTTGTGGACATATAACAACCCTGGAGAGTCTCAAAATATTTTGGGATGCAAATTTGGCTCTGTTGAAGAAGGATTTCTTAGACATTTTCAAGTTTTTGTAAGTTTATGAAGCCTGTTTTATACATAAGCAACTTTTTCATAACAATTTTGTTAAATTTTTGGCATGCGGATTCCTTCCTTTGCCATTGATGTCAAACGGGGAGAGAGAAGAGTGAAAAATGCATAATCATCTCAGGGGAAGAATTGTATTTTGGAGAAGAGTTTGATTTTTGAAATTTTGGCAGTGTAGTTAATGTTGGTACTGATCTGACACTTAGTCATTTTTCACTAAGTGTTGCCATCAATGCCAAAGGGGGGGATTTTTAGAAAGAGACACTGCAAATATCATTTGGTGTTGTCATTGATGGCAACCCCAGCCGATGATTAGATCTGTGCATCATCAAATTATCCTACTGACAGTCAGATTGCAAACAGTTAAGGAAGAACAAAGCATCCGACAGTTTTGGGTTCATCGATTCATATACAGATTTTCAGTTAATATTTTGTGTTGCATATCTCTGTGAAGGTTGATCGATGTATTCTTAGTGTTATCCATAAATCTCAGTGCCTTGTATTGATTTGTGTGGGAGTTAGAAGATCTGGTTAGCTAATTCTCTGTTTTATCAGTACTGGAGCCAACTTCTTGAATATATCATGTCACAGATGTATGGGAAGTAATTATTTAAGTATTTTCATGTTCGTGCATCTTTGTTTGGGTCCTAGCTATTTTGTGGCT
This sequence comes from Sequoiadendron giganteum, assembly GCA_007115665.2. NCBI lineage: Eukaryota > Viridiplantae > Streptophyta > Pinopsida > Cupressales > Cupressaceae > Sequoiadendron > Sequoiadendron giganteum. Next base: position 1,642,933 of record CM021103.1, read on the forward strand.
GACCGTTGTGGATGCACATTAAGCTTTACTCATGATTTGAGCTGCCAAATGTAAATATTATTTTGTTCTATTGAAGCTGACATATTGTAATTGAATTCTGAGTTGCAGATATATATATGAGATCGTCTATATCATTTTGATATGTGTGTGAAGTGTGTGTTGATGCGAATTGTGAATAAGAGCAAAGCAGAAGAGCGATAATGCACAGTTTCACTTGTGCATGAAGGATCTGTGTTGCGAGTGTGAGCAAAATAGAGCAGAAGTGCAAAATCAGTTTGTAGGACAAAAGATTGAATATTGTGCCTAACCAGAGCTATAATCAAGCATATGTAGATGTTATTTTTCTTAGTTCAAACTCTCAGATGGTTTTAATCTTATTCTCTTTGTAAGGAAGTGAGCCTTCCCTTTGAGCAGTGAGCTCTAGGTAGTGTGTCTGAATGCAAGTGCATCCCCATATTGTAAACTTTATTTGAGTATACTCGGATCATATTGTGGATTGACCATCCACCGTGGTTTTTCCCCTAACAGGGTTTCCACGTAAAAATTCTTGTGTTATGGTGTTGTGATTGTTTTCTTCTTGTTCATGCATTTTGGTTGAATGTTACAAGTGCTTTGAAGATAAAGGTTAATAATGTTTATTTTTGCGCAACACTGATTCACCCCCCCTCTCAGTGTAGCTTGTTTCCAACAAAAACATGGTACTCATCTTCTAATGACTAACACTCATGCAAGTATCCCAAATAACTCTCTCCATCATTTTATTTTCCCTCTTACCTTCTAGAAAATATTATCTACTTAGGTGTAGGCATCAAGGGTATAGCTACTAATCCAATAATGTTCCTTGTATTGTTGTTTTTTATTTTATTTTGAAGTTACTGAATTCCCCATTATTATTGTTTTTATTAGCCATTGACATATTCATGTTTTACAACATATATTTCAAAATATTTTCCAAATTCTATTGTCCTTTATCAAGATCATTAAGTATTTACTCTTTGTTATTCCCTTTATTTCTTCTTTCTCTATCAACCACGGGTACTCCTTGTTCCTCAACCAAAAAGTCTACAAAAGGAAACTCTTCTTTTAGATTTTCTAGAAAATTAAATTAAAATTTTCCCAAACACCTCTAGTAGTGCATGTTAGCTCTTTCACTAGGTTTCATATGAGTTATTTATTTGGATCGAGTTATTTATTTGGATCAAGTTATCCAATCTTGAACATGCTAAATGAAAACCAACTTTGATACCACTATAAAGTGGCCATTTATTTTTACAATTGTTTGAAAAAATTAAAGTTGAGGTAGCAATGCATAAATATATTTTCATTTAAAAAATCAATATAAATATGTAATTTCTATTTCAGTCTACAGTAAACTAACTAAGAAAGAAATCAAAATTTTATGGTAAACTAATTAATTGATTAACTACAAATATTTGATATTATCAATACATTGAATAAGAATCGAATACAAAATGTTGATCTTTAAATCTGCTACAATATGTTGGAGGAACCCTTGATATAATAATATTTGATGCATATAATAATATTCATTCCCATAAGCCAGGTGACCTCCTTAAATGAATATATTTATTGATGAAGTTTTCACCTTTTTATTGTGACCACTTCAGAAAATGGTAAATGACTCAACATAGGCTACATCCCATCCAAATTCCTAAGGAACCAGATAAAAATGAAGCGAATGGATTATTTGAGGGTCCCATGACCCCTTTCACCTCAACATCATTCACCTACAAACCCCACATCTCTCCTTGCTAATGTGGCTTGGTTAAAAAATCATAGAGGCCCAATAATTCAAACATTGAAATTCTTATGTTTTAGTTCATTTTCTAAAAGATCCTTAATGAATTTAGATATGTAGCTAGGTGAGAAGGGTCCCATGGCCTCCCTTTACCTCAATAATTACTTATAATATTTCCCATGCCCCCTTTTCTATGGAGGCAGTTACTCAAATAGTTATTTTCTTTCCATAAAGTTAATCACTACCTTCCCTACTTATCACAAACTACTTCACATTTGTAAGTATTGACTTGGAAATTAAATGGGAGACTATAGTTGAGCAATTGGTAAATATGCTAGATTCAAACTTAATCCATAGCCACTACCAAAAATCTCTCCATAAAATCTATCAAAAAAAATTGCACATAATATTAGAAATAAGTTTCAACTAACTCTCTAGACATGACCACAAATTAAAAAAATATTAATTCAATACTCGAGTACAAATCTCCTCAATCTCCAAACATTAAACACACATGTTAATCATGTATGAATCCACTTGCATATTTTCTAGGAGGGTTTGTATCCTCAAAATCAATTTTGTCATAGGGTTTTCATCCTAGGGAAAAAGATGAATAGTTTCTCACTTCCAAAGTTGGGGTTTTTACAAATAAAAATACCAATTCCTTCTCAATTCTCCTCTTTATACACCTTTTTAAAAATAAAATATTATTCATTTTCCCACCTAAAGTAAATTTATAATTCAACTTAATATTTTGGGCCCTTGTTAAATTCATTTTTAATTTGATTGTCTAACTTCTAAAAAATTTAATTAAATGTAAGCCATCCAAAATTTAGACAATTTAATTTAATATAATTAAGTATTCTTTATTTTCCTCCCAATTAGCCTATTGGAATTAAAATAGGCTAAGGGTCTCTATCTAGTGCTTACGCATGTGAAGGGGACATTACATTTTATTCATGATATGGTGGAGGACAATAGGTTGATGATCGAGAAGGTGTATACTTCTATGAATGTTACAAATGTATTGATAAAATTAATTAGTATGAATAAATATAAATGTTGTAGGATGGCTATGATAATTTTAGCACTTAGTATTTTGTTCATTATGTTGTCCAACCTCGTATATTCTTTTGCAAGTCCTAATAATAATGTATTTGTTTATTGATTTTAATGTGCTATAATATTTTGGCCCTCATGGAATTGGGGACCAAACTTGGAAGGAACCTCGAGATTCCTTAGACAACACACTAATCCACTTAGCAATTGTATTATGATGGTTCTAAGAGAACATTCAAAATGGGGTTACAATAGTAGACCAAGAAGACCATCTTTAATAGGATAAACATAGTTGCGCGCATAAGAGGGTTGTAAGTGTAATTAGTTTTCCTACATAGAGTGCTTGGGAGTTACATTGAACCCTCTTGGTTATAGGAGTCAAAATTCAACATTAAGAGTTACATTTTATTTTTGGAGGAGTTATAATGAGTTGCTCTCGTAGGAGGATGCATGGGTCCAACTTGGACTAGCACCATGGTTTGTTTTGAGCCCACAGATTTGAGAAGCAAATGGTGGTTTCCTGGATCTCTTTTCTTATATATTAGAGACTTGAGAAGAAGATTACATATGATATTTCTATTGTAGGTGCATGCTATCAAATTGACTCCAAATCCATAGTTGAAGATCTACATTAGAAGCATCAAAATCTACATTGTATTTTAACCTCATATTTGAGATTAATAAATTATCGAATGCGATTGTGTTGCTTAGTTTTTCATTAAGGGTTTTTTTGAGGTTTATCAAGATGTGCTCTCTAAGTTGTTAGCCTGCTAAAATTTGTATAAATCAATTCTTACCTAAATTATTTCTCTCATAATATCAATGTAGATCTAGGGTAGCTTTCTTTCACTTAGTCGCTTTGTGTTTGTTTAGATATTGATGGCACTTTGATTTATAATAATTTCAAACTCTTACATTTTGTATACCAGTTGATTCCCTTTATTGTATTCCTTCACATTTACTCTTTTATTTTTGATTAATTTGATATAGTGTATATATCAATGAAGCCTCTAGTTAGGACACTATCCAATTTATTTAAAAAATAAATGCATAAATCTCACCAAAAAACCTTCTGAATAAAACTATCCACATAGCTTGACATGGCAAAATTTAATAGCCTTATGATCATATTTATACAACTTTGCTCTGAAATATAATAAAAAATGATAATATCAAATAAAAGGAGAAGTTTAAGTAGACTTCAAAATTCTAAAAAGTTACACACATTTCTAAAATAGTTACTTTGACCATTGAAAAGACATTTTCGCATATATAATATTCTTCACTATTAAATTATATAATAATTTATTGAAATTCAACTTCAAAATTATGTTGAGAGGTATAACTATGGTAACAATAAGGAATGGAAGCTTGCACTCTAATAATAAGATGGAAGCTTGGGCACTTCATTGGGCTTTAGTTTGTGCTTGTTTTGGGGGATGACAAAAAATTGTCTGTGAAACCAATTCTTTGATTTTGGTTGTCTTTCTGACCAAAAATAATTTTCAAGAGTCTTTTTGAAGGTTGATGTTGGTGGCTAAGCAGATTCTTCAACTTGCTAAAAAAATTGATTAGATTTTTTTTGTACACATTCTCAGGGAATGGAATAATAGAGTTGTTTGTCTTGCTAAGTGGATCTTTGAGGGTCTGAGCAATTGGAAAGTGAATGGTTGGGCAGATTTGTCTCAAGAGAACGATCAACAACTGCTTAAGTTGGTTCAACATGACCAAAGAGAGTGAGGGTTGTAGAAAGAGACTTGGAAAGATTAGTTTTGGTGATTTTCATGGTTTGACTGTGCTTTATTTTACTTGGTTCTGTGAGTACCCTTGATGGCTTTTCTTGTGATGTTGGCTATTCTGACTATTGATATTTGAAAGTCTCTATAACTCCTATATAATTGAGTTTCCTTGATTAATATATTATCTTTTTTCCAAAAAAAGAACTAACAAAAAATAAATAGAATGTCCCCGTCTCATACCCATCAAATTTAGCCCCGACTCAACCAAGGTATATCTTAATAGATATCGAGAAGGCTGGAGTATTTCTTACAAGATATACGACACCATTAATAATTGGCAAAGCCGGCAAAGCGCGGGACAACATTTCTAATTTATATACACTACGGTTGAATTGCCCAAAGCTTTTCGCTCGAGGGAATAACCATCGGTATTGCCTGCAGATTTGTCTTTTTCTCCTCCGTTTGTCTTCGCACTGGCCGGCTCTTCTGTTCGTGATTGTGTTAATCCCCAGCTTACAATAACTAAGCAGTATATCTCAGCCTAGTTTGCTCTTATCCTTCGTATATGTGTAGCAGAAGCTATGCTAAATACATTGATATCAGAAGTGTCCTGATTGTCTCTGTGATTATCCGATCAAAATGGGTAAAACCATTTTGAATATTGTTCTTACGAGCTTAGTGTTGTTAAATCTGTTGAATTTTAGCTACGGAGATGAAAGAGATGCCCTGATGAAATTAGTGGAATCATTCCAAAACAAAGACAAGCTACGAGCAGCCTGGAGTTCCTCAGAGGAGATCTGCACTAATGGTGTCAGTAACTGGCCTCACATAAAATGTCAGGATAATGATACAGTGAAATCTGTGGTCTTAAACAACATGGATCTTGGAGGAACTATTGATGAAGAAGCTTTAGCAGAGCTATCAGAATTGAGGGCCCTGAGTTTTACTAACTGTAGCTTGTCTGGAAAGGTCCCTGATTTGTCAAAGCATGAGAGATTGAAGAGTGTTTATTTTGATGGTAATAAGTTCTCTGGCTCCATCAATGACAATATGTTTCAGAGCATGCCAGCCTTGAGAATAGTGCGGTTTAATGATAGTAATATCAGTGGTTCCATTCCTTCCTCTTTGAGGGGTCTCGGCTATCTTGTGGAGCTAAGTTTGGACCAAAACAATCTGGAAGGGCGGATCCCAGAGCTTTTGCAGCCTAGTTTGACTTTTTTCAACGTGTCTTTCAATCAATTGACGGGGAAGATACCGGATTCCATGTCAAAGGTACTTTTATGCAATTTAGTTCTGTTTTACCAGTACTCCACAAGTAGGAGTTCAAGTGGTGAAAGTCCATGGCTGATTTGTTTGTTAGCATCCTTTGTTAATACAATTAATATAGCTAGCTGTTTACTGGACCTTCTCTGTCTTTTATCCTGTGATAGTAATGACCTCTCTTAAATAACATTCTCTTCATCTTTTTGTAATCTCATATTGGGTAGAGGCTCGGCTAGTTATAATATATGGGTCAATATATCTTGATCTTCATTGTTGATATAATGGCTTTTCTCTTTAAACCAGGGCAAAAGTATTGTCAGTAATGGCTGTTCTTTCTAGATCAGAACAAAAAGATGATCAACAATTCATATATATGACCCTTGCATACATTTGGAATCCTACCCAAATCTAAACATACTAGCAATTTAAACTCTTCTGTACTAATTTAATTTTTAGTTGATAACCCTGAAAAATAGCATAAGAGCAGATTCATAGTAAGGAACTAGGGGTTGTATTCCTAATTGGTCCATGGGAAATAATTAATATAATTTCTTTCCTTCATTGCTGCAGAGGTTCCAAAATTCATCCTTCTCAGGTAATCCTGGTCTGTGCGGAAATGCGGTGGGTAAAGGTTGTAAAAGTGGTAGAAAGTTGGCGCCCTGGTTGATAGTGGTGATTGTAGTTGCAGACATTGCAGGGCTGCTGATTCTGAGTCTCATATTTGTATACTTCTATAGGAAGAGAAATATGAACAAGGAAAAAGGTTCCAATACTGCTAACAACGGCGGAAGTTCTTCCACTCATATGAAAGTTTTCCCGGACGAAAATTTGTGGGATAATGGGGTAACACAGTCAAGCAGCATAACAGAAGACTTTTCTTCTTATAAAGGGAGCACTAAGGGTGATGCTTTCTACAACAGTGATGATAATAAGCTGATGTTCTTTGATGGGTCCAACTTTGGACTGGATGAGTTGCTCCGGGCTTCTGCAGAGCTAATGACGAAGGGCAACTTTGGGACGGTGTACAGGGCAATTATGGATAATGGTTCTGTGATTGTGGTTAAGCGATTAAGAGAGTTCTGCAAGTTGGGGGAAAAACAGTTTGATGAATATATGCTGTTTCTGGGGAAGCTCAGACACCAGAACATTGTGCCTTTGAAGGGTTATTTTGGAAAGGAGGAGAAACTGCTGCTCTATGACTTCATGCCCAATGGAACCCTGCTTTCCCTTTTGCACGGTCTGTTCACGATCCTTTCCATTAAATGTTTCAACAACATTAACATTTTCTAGAAATTAATTGATTATCTTGTCCCCTGCAGGAAACAGGGGAGCCAACAGAGTTCCAGGGGACAACAGAAAGCCTCTGGACTGGAAAGCCCGGCTGAAAATAATGTTGGGAGTGGCAAGAGGGTTGGCCTACTTAGAAAAAGAATGCAGTGGAAAGGAAATCCCCATCGCGCACGGGCACCTGAAGTCTTCCAACATTCTCATGGACGCAGACAACGAGCCGCGACTCTGCGACTACGCCCTCCAACCGCTCATCAGTGCTCCCGCAGTGCACAAACTGGTGGCCTACCAAGCCCCTGAGAGCCTGAAAAACAAGGTCTCAACACCCTCCGCCAAGGCAGACGTCTGGAGCTTTGGCGTGCTTCTTCTGGAGCTCCTGACGGGCAAAGCCTCCGTCCATTCTCCTCCGCCGGGCAAAGCCGGCAGCCCTGAAGCCATCGACCTTCCCCGCTATGTGAATTCCGTCGTGAGAGAGGAATGGACGGGCGAAGTATTCGACAGAGAGATTTCACCGGCCAAGTATGCGGAAGGAGAAATGTTGGAGATTCTCCAGATTGCGATGTGGTGTACCGATGCGTCCCCTGAGAAGCGCCCCGACATAGAAGCTGTGCTCAAAAAGCTTGAGCAGATCAGTGAGAGGGCTGAGGAGATTGTGTCCACCGATTACAGCGATGGAGATGGTGGCGCTTCGTTTTGCGATTACACAGGGGAATTCTCCTTTTCTACTACTCTCACACCTCAGCATGATCATTTCCACACTGGAAAACTGTAGAATCGTATTATTTTGCTTTCTATGCACTCAACATTTATTCTGCCGCCTTATTTTTTTTCCTTTCTAATAAACAATTTAAACAAACTGAGACCGTTCTTCTGGTTAATTGTTTAACTTTGGTTTTGTAATATGTTCATGTTATTTAATTTTTAGTGCATAGCTTGCTTTATTTATATAAAATATTATTTCAATAAAAATGGTCAAATGCATAAAAAAAATACAAATAGTACATTGTCCAACATTTTTTAATATATTTAATTTTTTCTTTATTTATATAAACAATTTATTTCAATAAAAAGTCAAATGCAAACAACAAATAACATGGATTTTATATTTTTATATATATAAGTTTTAGTTGAATGTATTTAAAAGTTTAATTAGGATTGTTTAATATTTTATTTTTAACAATATGAATTAAATATTGAATTTAAGATTAGTATAAAAATTATTGAAGTTTCACATTTAAAAGAATTAATATTTACATTTCCAATTTTTTTATTTAAAATAATAGTTGAAATAAGTGTTTTAAAAGAAATAATTATGTTAAAAGAGTATTTGTTAATTGAAAAAATAATAGATATTAAGAAAAAAGAAAATTATTATAATTTAAACAAATCAATTAAATGGCTATTAATTAATAGTTAAAATATTAATTAACAAAAAAATATTGTGTAATTAATTAATTAATTGATTAAAATGAGTTAATTATAAGGTTTATGGTTATTTTGGTTTTAAGTTTGTGGATAATTGATTTTGGTTTGTGGATGACTAATCACTATGGATACATATTACATAATTAAAGTTTTGTATATACATATTTTTTAATGTTGACATTATTTAATTAATTACATATTACTTTTTGTGCTATATTTAGGTAGTTTAGATCTATTTTTAAAATTTTGATCATTAAGTCATGTAACAAGTGTGCAATATTGTTGCATAGTGGTCAAACCGGTTAGAAGTTAAATATGTTTACATGTTCTTGTTCCTCTTGAAATTTTATGCAATAAAAGAAAAAACCATGGTTCAAGTTTGTATGCAAAAAGACAAGGTTCTAGGAATGTTGTTACTAAAGTTGTTGTAGTGGTTGAAGAAGTGCACAACAATTGCTAACAAAGTTACAAGATTTATTGTTGAAGTGTTTTTAGCATGTAAATGATTGCTTAGTATTTTCAAGGCTTGTTGAAGCTTTCCAATCGTCATAAGTGGTAACTAGATAGATTACAAACATCCAAATCTTAACAACAACATTGTAAATGATGGAAAATTGTGATGTTTGATCAAAATTTCTCAAAAATAGACTTTTGACATGTTAAAAAATTATGAACTTTGATTTTTGGCATTTGATCTTTGTATGATTTTGGGTGAAGATAAGGGATGTTTTAGATCCCATCTCCATGCTAGGAAGAAATTTTCAGCATATATTTGATGGTGTAAAGTCATTTTTCAAAGACATAACATGCATAAGCAAGCGTGATTTTATAATAGAGGAGTGCTAGTTGGGGCATTTGCAAGCTTTGTTAATGCATATGGAGCTTGTTTGGAGTGGCAATGTTGCAAAACCTTTATATGTCCTTTTTGCATAGTGGAATGAAAAACATTTTCTTTTTACATAGATTTTTAAGCTGAAATGATTTCTCAAAATTATATTTAATTTTTCAAATGTGTGCATGTTGTTTAATTATATTTTACATTAGTTAATATTTAATATCTTTGTTTAAGTGAATGATACACATTGAAGATGTTATCGTATCCATTATGAATGTGATTGAGTGTTAGTTTTATTTCATTTGAGATCTTGGCATGAAATTAAATCTATTGAAAAAGTGGCGAAGTGTGGCATATCCACTCCATACATGGATCACTAAGATTTTAAGAATGCATCTAAGATGATGATGACTTTTGATGTAGCATTCAAAGTTTAGATGTGCAAAACAAATTCTTCTATATCCTAGTAGCTCCAAATGAAATAGTATTAGTATTTAAATTAACCACCTTAGTGTGCAATTTGAAATGAATGTAATTTAGTTAGCTCATAATGATTAGTAAGAAGGGAAACATATGTCTAAAAATTAAGAAACTCAAATTTAAAGATTTAGAATTTAGATCTATAACTACAAAAATGGCCTATGTCAATTCTACACTTGTAGATTTGAAACAAGGTGAAGAACATTTAGATGTGGAGATTAAATCTAGATGCTAAGAACAAGTGATGATAGGAATGAATTAGAATAAAATTATCTATCAACTTCTACACAAAATACACCATCTTACACTCTAACCAATACTTAAAAGATAATCTAATCATTATGATTGATTTTTTTTAAATTGTTTATAATATCTTTATAAGACTATTTTTTGAAGATAGGAAAAGTATTTGTAAATATCTTTTAGATTAAAGGCTACCACTACAAAGAATATAGCAAATTACTCAAACTGTCCACCACTCATCTCAAAGTATAATGGTTTCTTAAAACAGGGCCAAAATAAAAGAGACCAAAGTAAACTGCATTTGAACTACAATCCCACATGTTTAAAATCACTAAATTAGCTAGTGATTTTGTTTTTGAAAGCCAAAGAAAGTAAACACCAAATAACACTAAAAGAGATGAAAAACATCAGATCTTATGGAAATTGTTCTGTTCGAATGACATTTGTATGAAGATAATTACATTCCAAGGAACAATCAATCTGGATGAATTGATAGAAATGCAGTTATAGGCTAGCCAGCTGAACAATATTCATGGGATAAACGCTCTGAAGATCACCGTTCAATATTGCTTTGGCGATAACAGTATTGGCAGCTTCTGTTGGATGATAAGCATCCCAAAACACAGTTTTCCTTCTATCTTGACAATATTCCATGAAAGGAAGGCAAGATATTAGACCATTGTAACGTCCTCCAAAGCCACAGCATGCATCTTTCGAATTTGTAAAGCCTACATAACGTTAATCCACGTCCAATCAGTCCATCACAATATAACATGCACTTAACTACACACAATCAAAGGTTCATATATAATAAAGTAGAGAAATAATGAGTTATTGTACCATATTTTTGAGGATGGGCAACAATGTCATATAGGATATTGAAGGTATCAGCATGGATTATGAACAATTCAGGTAAATATTGGTTGAGTTGGGTGATCATCTCCCTTGTTCTATCATTGAAATCCTTAACAAGGAGGTTGGGAAGCAATGCACATCCTCTACCAGACTCAATATGTATTGAACGAAGGAATGGAGTGCATCCGAGGGGTCCAATCCCAGCCACAGCTATCTTTCTTGCCCCCATCTTATAAAGTGTCTAATAAAAACACAACTCCACACGTATGAGTCCTGTTCATAACATAACTTTAGAGGAAAATAAATCGAGTGGGTAAAATTGATTTAATCTATTTACCGTTATATGATGACTCAAGGTTTCGACCAAACGATCCCTGAAGATCTTTGTCTTCCATTGATAATAAAAATGATCAAAGCTAAATGGGAACAGATAGTTGTTAAGGTAGTCATTGGAACCAGCAGATATAATGAATAGGGAGTTGGAAATCAAGTCATTAGCTTTGTTTTCTCCCAACATGTTGATCAATTGAGATTTTGTCTCCCCTAAGTAGAGGATTTGTTGTTGTAGGGTCACCCTTCCTATCTGCATCCACAACCAATAAAGCCCATTTGTTGTTCATAATACATATCAAAGGATTATTATATAAAATTAGACAAAATTTTACAATTTGTTTTGATGTGATCTATGAAATTGAATTTGGTTTAAACAATACATTCTAAGTTTTGACTGATTTAGGTATATCATCTAAAATCATACTAATAGATTGACCCTATTAAAAAAGCTAATGTAATTTTAAATGAGCCACCTACACAAATCAAAAGAATGCGCTGTTTAAACCTCGATGTCTAACTAAACAAAAACAGTGGTGATATGTCAAACTCTGACTAATCAGACCACCTATAAATCATTCTTAAATTCCTGTCATATTTATACCTCTAGAGTTAATGTAATATTTCAAGATTTGTGAAGCATTGCAATGAATTTCATGATGTGGGATACATACCATGGATATGTTGGTCAATAGTATATTGTTTAGCAAGGCGTTAGTGATATTATCGGCAAGGAAGCCATACAAGAAGTTGCCTGTTTCCTCTAAAATACCAGACAATGCAGAGGCATAGTTGACTCCTTGGAGAATGGCATTGCCACTAGAATTGGGTGCAAGGTATGGGGGTGGAGATTGTGTTAGCCCCATTTCTTCAGCTGTCAATAAAAACGAAGTTAAAAACCATTTCTGGGAATCCAACTTCAAAGAAGTAATTAGCCAAAGCAAAAAAGTGAAGAGAGATACAATTGGTCATTACCAACTATGTCAACAATATTTCTTCCATTGGAGAAACGGCCTGTGGGAGTTGAGTTGAAGTCAATACCATAAGGCAAGAAGTTGGCCTTAATCAGACTTATAATATGATTATTGTTGCCATTATCTAGAAGAGAATCTCCAAAAATGAACATGGCAGGGAAAACACTACTGGGTGTGGATGAATTCACAACAACAGTAGAGCTTGCAAATTTGCTAACTAGGAGAAAGATAAGCAAGGAGAAGGTATGATAAATGTTCATGTTGAGTCAGTGACTGATGAAAAAAAGCAGGTGATTGATGTGAGGAGGAATGAAAAAGGCAGGTGTGAGTGGTGATATTTGTAGGCATAGGATAAGAGACTTGCCTCCAGGAGTTGTTAAGTTCAACAAGGAAATAGCTTAAAAAGCAACCAGCTTCTGTCTGCTCAGTCAGAGCTCTTCAAGTATGTTACAAGTTGGCAAAGGAAAATCTTACATCTGCTGAAGTAGCAGTACCGGCAATCCAGAGGGGGAGTCTAAATTGAGAATATAATCCAATATTAGTTTCTATTTTATTCTAAAGGAACTGAATTGCTGACGCATTGGTATTCATGGACTTTCCCTAAAACAAAATTCAACCATTTATTCTTGATTTTCAAAGCAATGTGACCCAAAGACTATTATTTTTGTAGAGGACAGGAGTGTTCTATGTTTATATAAAACACCACCCAAACCATCTAACCAATAAAATTACTTTTTTAAACTACCAAACTAGAAGTTTTCATTGCTCTATACCTGAAAGTTGATCCTAACTCGAAGAAATCAAGCTTCTGATAGTTCTGAATGATCACATTTAACTAAATGGCGGGGTGGAGGTGCTTAGAATATTAAGTGTGTATGCCCAATAAGAGCGTGGGTGCCTTATCTCCTATTCATATTTGCTGGTCCCTTAACCGTATTATTTTTAACAATGATTAAAAAACCAAAAATGTATATTTTTAAATTAAGAGTCGTAAAAATATGATCTATGTTTCATGTTATGGATGAAGGAAAGTTGGTGCTAGGATAGATGAAAGGTCGCTCTTTCTAACCATGCTTTCTTCCTTCTCGCTTGGTTTTCTTGGTGTCTCTAGTTTTTTTTGGGTACTTTGTTTTATATTTTGTTTTGTTTGTTATGTTTTATCTTGTGGGTTTTAGTAGTTTTTTCATGTGTTTATTATCTTATTTTGTGTTCTTTATGTGATATTGTTTGAGCTTGGGTGTTACTAGACTCTTTGGATCATTTCTCTAAGAGGAGAGGTGAGGTACAAGTATAAGGTCCTTTTTGTTGTAGGCATGCCGCATCTTATAGGAGTTAAAGAATGTGCAACCACTTTAAAAAAGGTTGGAAATGGTGGTATATCCTATAAGTGCACCTTGGTGTTTGATGAGAGTATTGCAATGCTTAAAGGAACAATTTTATTTGAAGATGGAAAATCATAGCAAGAAAATTTTGAACAATGTAATACCTTGCAACACCTTGAAAGTATTTCCTAATGATGAAATTCTAAAGGCCATTGAGAATGAATAAAATAGTCTTAAAAATGTAGGAATATTTGTTGTTTGTTTGAGTAAATACTTTAAGCCCTCTTGCGAGTTTTTTTATGGCCAAGTCCTATTAGTTTATGGAAAAAATGGGTTTAGATGTGAATATGTACAAGATGATCTATTACTCATTATCTTTTATTTTCTTTAAGAGTAATTGAATGAAAAAGAGAGGTTGCAAATTTATTTGGAAAGTGGGTAAATCCATATTGAGATCTTTACCATGGGATCCAATGGTTCAACTAGAGGATGCTATTTTCTATTCTTCTCCTAGATGGATAGTATTTTGTAGTTTTCCCCTGATGTATGGTTTCTCCCACCTTAGTTGCTTACACAATTAGGGGAGGCTATAAAAATCTCTTACATGAATGCAAGAGTCATATTTTTTAGACCTAGTAAAAGAATACCCAAATAGAATTATTTTTCCATTACACGGTAAAGAGATGTCATATAAAATCAAAGGTTTATGTGTTTTTGGCTCCTATTTATTTTACAAAAGGATGGTCATGTGAGAATGAATTTTCCTAGTCTTAAAATCAAGAATACTTCTTAAGATAGAGGTAATATAAATAAAGATGTTAGTTGTTGTTGCCTTCATTTTTTCAGCCCTATTTTCTCTTCTTAGTTCTTTTACTTTTTTTGGCAGGGAATTTCAAAGGTTGTGAAACCCCCATCGAGTTTTGACAAGATTTTTTAAACCTCATTAAATGTCGACGGGCTACCTCATTAAAATTGTGAGTCTCCCCTTTTGTTACAGATTCCCTGGTTTCATAACCTTTGTCGGGGATCAACACGGTTTTCACAAGCCTATCGGTCTCCAAGGAGGTTCTAGAAAAATTATTGTCTCAATCAAACCCTTTTGATTCAAAAGGTAATATCTTTATTTCTTGTGTGACGAATTCTAAGCCCAATTCCACAACCTTTGTTGAGGCTTGACACAGTTTCCACAACCATATTGGTGTTTGACAAAGAATTCACAACCATGAGAAAACGTTGATCATTTGCAAAGAGAGAAACTTCAAAGATTTAAAATTTTATTTGAAGATTTCTTATGAGGTTTCAAAACCACTTTTGAAGCCCAATAAGGTTTTTGAAATCATCAAAAAACTTTGATTGTTTGGTGATAGATGATGTCATCCAAATGAGAATCTTGCATGCACCAACAATTAATGCATGCCATTAACGCTCATATGCTACACCAAAGCATTGAATGTGAACACTTATAAAGGATTAAGTTATCAAAAAAACTCATCTTGGGGTAAGTGCAGGAAGATGGGGGGCCAAAAAGGGGTTTTAAGTGGCCACTTTTTTTCTTTTGAAATCAGGAAATACTGACCTTGGAGGAGAAATTGAGGACAATTATACTCAAAAAAATTAGATGCAACAAAAACAAGGATTGTAGTGCTCTGAGTCTACTTTCTAAACTACTAACTTTTTTTTTAAATGGTAGAGATTAAGGGGTTAAAAAAAGGGAGCCACATAAATTGGTGTTGTATTTGTCAAAAGCATAACATAGTGTTTGTTGTGGCTCCCTCAAAAGGTTAACTTTTTTTTGGTATTTTTAAAATTGGTGAGAAATTAGCTAACATCATGTAGTTTATGCCCAATTTTCTGATAATTTTTTAATGAATATATGATTTTTTACTAATTTTCAAAATGGACACATCCTGAAAAATAAAAATTTGGTTGTGGCACTCCTATAATTTTCGAAAACTAATCATTTTTTTCTTTTATATGTGTAGACTGGCCCAGTCTAGTTTATAAAAATGTAATTTATTTGAAATTTCAATGAATGGTTAAAAATAAAGTTAAAAATACCAAACATTGGTTTTTGACAAAAAAACAAACACACAAACAAAAGAAATTAAAGATGAAAGCCTTAACATAGTCAAAATATGAAAAAACATTACATCGTTAAATAGCTAAGAGAGAGCCTAAAATTACCTAGGTGTTTGATTTACTCGACCTTGAAACACATGCAAACCTGATGGTTGCCACAAACGAGACTATGTCAAATTTTGTAGAATATGCAAAAACACGTCTTTGGAGGTTGGGAAGGCACTCCAACCCTTTGGGTTGGAAATTAAAAGAAAATCCAAGCCTAAGGTTTGGGGATTCCCAAAGAAATACATAATACGAGCGTGTTATAACACACTCGCATTATGTCTTTCTTTATGTTTTTCTTCTTTTTTCTTTATCTTTCCCAAAGCAAGACATAATGCGAGTGCATTATAACACACTCACTTTATGTCTCGCTTGAAATTATTTTTGTGCAAGCTTGTTAAATTTATGTTTGATGTATGTATACATTTGTATATATATTTTAATGTACATACGTATGTATGTGTGCTTAAATGTATATGTATGTATGTGTGTATGTATGTATGTATGTATGCTTGTATGTACATGCATGGATGTATGTACCTATGTATGTATGAATGTATGCTTGTATGTATGTACGCATGTATGTATGTATGTATGTCTGGATGTATGTACCTATATATGTATGAATGTATGCTTGTATGTATGTATATATGCATGCATGCATGCTTGTATGTATGTATGCTTGTGTGTATGTATGTATGCTTGTATGTATGCATGTATGCTTTTATGTATGTATGTAAGGGTTTTGGTTTTAGGGTACATAAGGGTGAGGGTATAGGGTATAGGGTTAAGGGTTGAGGTTGTAGGGTTTAGGGATAGGGTTTAGGGTTGAGGGTTAAAGGATAGGGTTTAGAGTTGAGGGTTAAGGGATTAGGGTTTAAGGGTTAAGGGTTTAAGGTTTTAGAGTTTAAGGGTTAAGGGTTTAGATTTTGAGGGTTGAGGGTTTAAGGGATTAGGGTTTAAGGGTTGAGGATTTAAGAGATTAGGGATTAAGGGTTGAGGGATTAGGCTTTAAGGGTATAGGGTTGAGGGTTTAGGGTTAAGGGTATAATGTATAGGGTAGAGGGTTTAAGGGTAGAGGGTTGAGGGATTACGAGTTTAAGGGTTGAGGGTTGATGGATTAAGGGTTTAAGGTATAGGGTCGAGGGATTAGGGTTGAGGGTTTAATATATAGGGTAGATGGTTTAGGGTTTAAGGGTTGAGGGTTTAATGTATAGTGCAGAGGGTTAAGGGTTGAGCCCGTTTAAGGGTTTAAGATTTTAAGGGTTGAGGTTTGATGGGTTAAGGATTTAAGGGTTGAGGGTTAATGGCTTAAGGGTTCAAGGTATAGGGTCGAGGGATTGGGGTTGAGAGTTTAATGTATAAGATAGAGGGTTTAGGGTTTAAGGGTTGAGGGATGATGGATTAAGGGTTTAAGGGTTTAAGGTATAGGGTTGAGGGATCAGGGTTGAGGGTTTAATATATATGATAGAGGGTTTAAGGGATTAGGGATTAAGGGTTAAGGGTTTAAGGGTTGAGGGATTAGTCTTTAAAGGTATAGGGTTGAGGGTATAAGGTTGAGGGATTAGGGTTGAGGGTATAATGCATAGGGTAGAGGATTTAAGGGTTGAGGGTTGAGTGATTAAGGGTTTAAGGGTTGAGGTTTGATGGATTAAGGGTTTAAGGTATAGGTTTGAGGGATTAGGTTTGAGGGTTTAATGTATAGGATAGAGAGTTTAGGGTTTAAGGGTTGAGGGTTGATGGATTAAGGGTTTAAGGTATAGGGTCAAGGGAGGGTTTAATGTACAGGGTAGCGGGTTTAAGGGATTAGGAATTAAGGGTTTAGGGTTTAAGGGTTGAGGGTTGAGTGATTAATGGTTTAAGGGTTGAGAATTGATGGATTAAGGGTTTAAGGTATAGGGTCAAGGGATTAGAGTTGAGGGTTTAATGTATAGGATAGAGGGTTTAGGGTTCAGGGGTTGAGGGTTTAAGAGTTTAAGGGTTTAAGGGTTGAGGGTTGATGGATTAAGGGTTTAAGGTATAGAGTTGAGGGATTAGGGTTGAGGGTTTAATGTACAGGGTAGAGGGTTTAAGGGATTATGGATTAAGGGTTGAGGGATTAGGCTTTAAGGGTATAGGGTATAGGGTATAGGGTTGAGGGATTAGGGTTGAGGGTATAATGTATAGGGTAGATGGTTTAATGGTTGAAGGTTGAGTGATTAAGGGTTTAAGAGTTGAGGGTTAATGGATTACCAGTTTAAGGTATAGGATCGAGGGATTAGGGTTGAGGGTTTAATGTATATGATAGAGGGTTTAGGGTTTAAGGGTTAAGGCTTGATGGATTAATGGTTTAAGGTATAGGGTCAAGGGATTAGGGTTGAGGGTTTAATGCATAGGGTAGAGGGTTTAAGGGATTAGGGATTAAGGGTTGAGGGTTTAAGGGTTGAGGGATTAGATTGTAACGGTATAGATTTGAGGGTATAATATATATTGTAGAGGTTTTAAGGGTTGAGGGTTGAGTGATTAAGGGTTTAATGGTTGAGGGTTGATGGATTAAGGGTTTAAGGTATAGGGTTGAGGGATTAGGGTTGAGGGTTTAAATTATAGTATCGAGGGTTTAGGGATAGGGATTAGGGTTCAGGGTTTAGAAATAGGGATTAAGGTTCAAGGGTGAGGGATTAAGGGATTAGGGTTTAAGGGTTGAGGGTTTAAGGGATTTAGGATTAAGGGTTGAGGTTTTAAGCGTTGAGGGATTGGGCTTTAAGGGTATAAGGTTGAGGGTTTAGGGTTGAGGGTATAATGTATAGGGTAGAGGGTTTAAGGGTCAAGGGTTGAGGGATTATGGGTTTAATAAATAGGGTAGAGGGATTAGGGTTGAGAGTTTAATGTATAAGGTAGAGGGTTTAGGGATTAAGGGTTGAGGGTTTAAGGGTTTAAGAAATAGTACAGAAACAACAATATATGATTGAAAAAACTACTAAAAAATGCTTATAATTGACTAGACATGGTCACGTGACCATTAGTAGTTTATTGCCAGTCATTTACAATGTGGCCAAATTGATGACTAAACCATTTTTAGTCATTTATTGGTTGTTTTGATTGATCAATTTAGTAGTATATTTAGTCATTGATTTAGTAATCGATTGTTGTAATCTGGTCACTTATTTAGTCATTTTTTAGTCATTGATATATTTAGTCATTGATTGTTGTAATCTGGTCACTTATTTAGTCATTTTTTATTCACTGATATATTTAACTAGTCACTTATGTAGTCATTAATTGTTGTAAACTGGTCACTTATTTAGTCACTGATTTATTTAGTCATTAATTTAGTCAATTTAGTCATTGATTGTTGTTAATTGGTCACTTATTTAGTCATTTTTATTCACTGATTTCCTTCCATTGGTAGTTTATTTAGTCATTAATTTTAATCATCATTTTGATCAATTTGGTAGTTTATTTAATTGTTTTTTGTTCAATTTGGTAGTTTATTTGGTAGTTTTTGTTCATTATTTTGATCAATTTGGTAGTATATTGATACATTGTTTATTAAACATCATATCAGTAGTTGCAAAGAGAAACACAAGTCTTGAAAAAGGAATACCGTTGTCTTTATTAATTTGAAAAGAGTTTTTGTTACATGAGAAGGCTATAATTCCTTGTAATCTTCTACAAACATCTTCTAATCTTTGACAACATATCATAACAAGTCCATATTTTTCCTTCTACAATTCACTGTCAAAACTACTTCCCTCAAAACCCTATGTCACCATGGTTTAAACCTCAATGAATCCTTAATTGCAATCTTGACTGTGCAGGGTTTGGATTTCACTTCCTTGCTATTTGTTGCCATATTTATACATTGTAAACTTTACCTTGAAAGTGTTTAAAACCTCCAATTTATACCTTAATTCAAAAATCCCATAATGAGACTAATACACAACAAGAAGTCACAGTCTCAAAACCTTTAAGATTGCAAACTATTAAGTGAAACAGGGAACACACTAGGAACATCCAACATTCCTCTCAAGGTCCAACAAAATAGATGAAAATCCAAGAAACAAAACACAACTACTAAGAATATATTGTGCATTTGAGACTTGACTGCCACCTATGCAAAAATTGCATTTGAGATTGTCCTCCTTGATCATTGTCTTTATGACCCTGCTGCTTTTTTGCTCTTTATTGTCATTGATAATTAGCTTCTACATCTCCCTCTCAATTATTTGAAGTGTATATTCATAGCTAGCTATTACATTCTCTTAGCACAGTCACTTTAAACTATTGTCACTTATTAAAATAAATGAAATTGAATAGTATTGCTCTTCTTTGTAAACTATCCCATGAAATGAAGCTACATTCATTGTAAGAGTATTGTATTTTATCTATAATATCCCTCAAGATGCAAAATCCATTGTTATTATAGGGATTTCCTAAATCTTCCCTAGCTCATTGTCCTCTTTGGTAGTGTATTCATTACCCTTTTCACTGTGTTGCACTTTCAACAGGGAGCTTGACACCATATTTCTTGCATTTAATACCTCTACCTCCCTATGCATAAGATCATTTCTACATTGTGTTTCATAGTAACCACTCTAACTGCCTATTCATCCTATAAGAGAGGGGGACAACCCACATCAAGGCTCTAGGTCATGGAGAGCAGAGAGCGGAGGGTTGCCCTAACTAAACCTCACTCTAAAGGGGTGTTTCAGATAGAGGTCGAGAATGATGAGGACTATAAAGTACTTCTATCACCCTTCAGACCCAAAATCCAAGTTCAAGTTAGGCGAGCTGGTTTTTGGAGTCAATACTATACCTCAGACAACTCTCTATCTGAGGATGACAGTGCAGTTTTGGGATGATAGTGTGGCGCACGGGAATCCATACAGCTAGAGGATAAAAAGTACAATATAAACTACCAAAAAAAAACTAACGGCCTAGCTAGTTATTCTTAAATGAAAAAAACAAAACAATAAAGTATGAAAAGTATAAACAAAGATGATAAAGTAGATAGATAAAGGATAGGGTGACGAAAATGATCTCACCAAGGCGTCAGTTCGCTAGCTAGCTCCAAATGTACATTCACATACACACAAGAAAGAGGGGGGAATGGTTGGGCTATATAGGGGTTTGCCTCAGTCAGACCCCCGTTTTGGTATTCCCACCTCCACGAACAACCAGATAGCAATGAAGTATAAATATGTGATAAAGAAGTAAAGAAAGTAGAAGCTATAATAAACACTACATAATAGTAAAGTGCTACTCAACCAACTCACAAAGGAGAGGAGCGAAATGTTACCACCTCCACCCAAAATTTCACTAGCCCATGTTGCAATGGGTTGCTTCAGACTTGCTATGTGGAGTTGATGGAGTGCTACTACTGTAATGGAGTGTTGAAGTGTTGGAAGTTCTTAGAGATTGTTAGAGC
Organism: Sequoiadendron giganteum; assembly: GCA_007115665.2. Lineage (NCBI taxonomy): Eukaryota > Viridiplantae > Streptophyta > Pinopsida > Cupressales > Cupressaceae > Sequoiadendron > Sequoiadendron giganteum. Next base: position 1,664,035 of record CM021103.1, read on the forward strand.
TTGTGAAGAGATGAAATGGAATGAGAATGAATGAATTTGAAGGAAGAAGTTGGAAGAATCTACCATTTTTTAGGTCGGTTGGTCAAAGAGGGACATTACAAATTGACCCCAATTGAAAGTGTAACGCCTCTGCCAACTTCAGATGCAGGAATTCATCAGGTATGGTAGCATGTCACATGGATTTCTATGCACCACACGCTCATCCCCAAAACATATTCTCCCACCAACACCACAAAAAAATGCCAAGTGGAAGGAAGGCAGTTGGGTGATGTGGAATTTTTCATTCGGATTTGATTTTCTAAGGTGAGGATGTGCAAAAGAGGAATTTGTGTAAGGGGTGAAAATTTTCTCCTATACATATTTCCCCCACTTTAGCGAGCATGAGTACTAATGAGTGCTTCGGTAAATTAGATCAAAGATTTAGTAGGGTTAGAAATTTATAACTAAACTGTTGGGGAAGCAAACTATGATTTGGTGAGCTCGAAAGTGCAAGATAGAACAAAAGAATCCATAGCCCCACAAAACTATGAAGCTACATAAAGTTCATCAAAGGCCCTCAGACCAATGATGGACAAATACCACAAGATGAAAGCATCTTATAGGCCCACAAACCTACAAGGAGGCAGCCCCCAAGATCTCTCACATGAAGGAAGCCTCGTGAAGTATGCGCCTTACAGGCCCAAAGACCTCCAAGAAGGTATCCCTCAAGATCTCTTATATGAAGAAAACCCAAATGAAAGTGCCTTTTAGGCCCGTAGACTTGCAAGGAGGTACCCCCCATGATTTCTCACATGAAGGAAACCTAGATGAAAGAGCCTTACAGGCTTGCAGACCTCCAAGGAGGTATTCCCCAAGATCTCTCACATGAAGGAAACCTAGATGAAAGTGCCTTACAAGCATGCAAACCTGCAAGGAGGTGTCCTACAAGATCTCTTTCAGGGAGGAAACCCAAAGGAGGGGACCCCACAAATTTGAATTGGAAAGTGCCTTTATAGACACACTTGTAAAGTGACATGTTTACCCGTAGATAAAGCATGTTGAAAACAAAGCAACCACGTAGGTAGTCAAGCGAACAGTCACGTAAATCATTGACAAATTGGAAAGTTTTCAAAGGGGTCCCTCGGGAACTCAACGTGAAGAGGGGGTCCACTTAAGGGACACACCATTTGAAAGTGCAAAAGAGACATCGAATCCTCATCAAGGAATCCTTTTGAAAGATGTTCACTTCATCAAGGAATTCAAAAGGAATAAAATGTCCCCTCATGAGGGGAAGGTCAAAGTTCCTTCCACCTCGGAGGAAATTTCTCAACTTCTTTCTTTGTGAACCCATGATGAAGGAAACACGTTCCATTAGGGGTTCAAGTCAAGAATGTGATTCTTGAAAAGGTTTGCAAATATTCTCAAGAAAATATTTGTTGGCAACGAATGGGTTTTCTAAAAATCAAAGTATCATAGAAATGACATTGTCACACATGAGAGGGACAACTCAAGCAAAGAAGAGAAAAAGATAAGCAAAAAGTGAAAGAGAAGTAATTATAAATAGAGGACATAGGGGGATCTGGTTTTGTGGGGTCAGATCTTCTCATGCTCATATGAATAATAGGTAATCACGGTGCAAGGTGAAATATCATCAATCCCCAACCAGATCAGGAAGAATGCACGAAAAACAAAATAAAAAATTGGGTCAACATGGAAGGGAAGCCTAAATTCCACCAACACTTTGCATTGTCCCCAATTTATCGAAAATCAAACACAACATGGAAGAATGATGATACATATAGAAGAAGGTTTACAACAAAAAAATCACTCCTATATCCAAGCACCAACAAGGGTGACAAGGGTCATCTAGGAACATGTAGCACAAGTACAAGGGAACACATTACAACACACACACATCTAATCTAAAGATAAAGAAGAGGCCTCCCCCTAACACTCATCAACCAAGAGGTCATCCAATTCCCACTCTAGATCATCATAAGGGGAAGCAGGACGAGCCTGCAGTGGTGTAATATTAAGGGGAGGAGCTTCAACCCTCTCACAACAAGGGCTAAGGAAGAAGGGGCCATAAGGTCTTCTCCATTGGGCTCTTGCAGAGCTATGGTGAGTGATTTCGTGAAGATCACTGATAAGGCCGAAACTTCATCCAAAGAGTTAAACATGCACTTTACTAGAGTGCCATGTCATACCTCGACGGATGGAGAGAATTGCACTTTAGATTCACCACTTCGCTCACCGAGTGATTTAGGAGCGGTGACTAACTCAGGGGAAGCTAGAGATGGCTCCGTCACTAGCACAAAACAAGCTAGTGTAGGACCAAATTTTGGAGAAGGTGATCTCCTCTTATGCCCTCCTTTGTTGGAAGGACCAACCTCTACCTTCGGTTTCGTCGAGGGATGGGAACTCCCCACAAATGAGGCTAGAGGTGTTGAGGAAGAGGAGTTGAAAACCGTGGTAGACACCACCGAGGTATTCGGCATGTCTACGGGTTTTGGGAAAGGCGAGATGTCTGAAAGGGACATTAACAAGGGTGACTCAATCGAAGGAGCGATGAAAACCTACACCATTTTTGGGTCAGGCGCATTCGTATTCACAGTAGAAGTCAGAAGTGATACTGGGCCATGTTGAATAGAAGCAGAGGGGAGGAGAGAGGAGGATGCAGTAGGAGGTCCTGATACAGGGGTGGTCAAATCCTCATCCTTTCTTTGCAAAGCAGCCTGCTCAACCAAGGGAGCCTTTCTCTAGTACTTGCGTTCACGTGCAAGGTGGTCCCTGCGGCTCTTCGAGCTAGAGGCTGAGAGCTGTGAAGGAACAAAATACTCTTGCTCAGCAATAGGAGTTTCCACTACATCCATTTTTGGCAGAGGGACATGCTCTTGAATGGGAGTAGGAGGAGTGGGTTGAGAAACAAAGGGGGAAATCGACTCTAGTGCTTTGACATTAGGCCTCTTCCTATTTACCACTTTTGGAGCAAGAGTGGTAGGAGGCCGCGGAGGCCAAGACATAGAGGATTCCCCATGGGGACCCTTCCTTTTACCATACAAGTAGTACCAAGGTCCAGATGGTTTGGTAGGGAGATCCAATATCCTAATCTTGGGTCTACACCAAGTAGGCACCATCAAACTTAGAGGATAAAAGACATGCCTACTCATCGAAAACTCTTCTCTAAAAAGAGGAGTGGGAGAGCCATCCTGAGGATGGGGTGCTTCTCTTTTCCCTTTCAAGAAGAGGAGGTAGCTGGCTGCTACACTATCGAAAGGGTCAATTTTGGTTGTCCCTTGCCCTTAATCTTATACTTCACATAACTCTTATAAAGTAGGTCCATTCTTGGAGAAAGTGGACCAACCAGGGTGGGCCAAAAGTGATCCAAGGAATATCCCCCATGGGATACTAGAGGCTAGTACCTAGTGTCATGCACTACATGCACAACACCGTCATGGCAGAAATTTAAACATTTGTGAATGATGGAGGTGATTCCATTCATGGAAGCTAGCCAGGGCATGCCTAACTTCACTATGAACAAATCCAACTCCAGAATAACATCGAAGATTGTGTCTACGGCCCTAGGTCCAACTAGGATAGATAGAGTTATTGAACCATAAGGTTTAAGAGCAAGGCCAACATGTGTATAGATGATGGACTTCATTTCTTCGTACTCCTCCTTCTATAATGAATTTATCCACAGATTCTCCTCTGTAATGACATTCACTCAGCTCGCAGGGTCATTTAGGGCCCCTATCACAATTTTCCCATTGAGACGAGCGAGAATGTAAAGGGGAGAGGGCTTATTGTTCAATGGCATATCCTGTGATGTGAATGTTATGTCTGGTGAGCCAGTCACAGGCTATGCAAAAGGAGTAATTGTAACCATATTAACATACACCTCGGGCCGAGTGACAGTATCACAGGGACCGATAATCATGTTGGCAGAATGTGATGAAAATGGGTCCATGTATATCTACAACTCACTATTCACTTTCACCACCGATTTGTTTGTATTTTGTTTATTTCCATTGAGGCGCATAGTATCGTCCTTGATGTGATCATATATCTCATGACGCAGATGCATACAACATTCAGTATCATGTCTATTAACTTGATGGTATTGACAAAAGGTATTCACATTGTACCAACTAGGATAAGGTTCCTTGAGAGGCTTAGGGTTTTCCAAGGTTATGATCTTATCCCTCAACAACCTTTGTAGGATGGAAGAGTAAGATTTTTCTAACTTTTTGAACTTTCGGTTGCGTTTGAGGTCATTATCATTCATAGAAACTACTGCTTCACAACAACCTTACCCTTTCCAAATATTGATACTATGGACTTTCCTTCTGAATGAGAGCACGAGGAGGATCCCTCGAATTGGACTACCATCTATTGATACTCTTGTAGCGCTACACACAAATGCGCGAAATAAGGGTACTTCATGAGGGTGAAATTTTCCTATCAAGGTCTTTGCAAGTTCCCTATGAACACCTTCTGCACATCAAAATTAGGTAGTAGGTATGATATCTGTAAGAAGAGCGCTTGATACTGCACTATGAAATCATTAATCTTCTCATTATCCCATTGCTTGCACCAGACGAGATCTGAAAAGGTCATCTTTGGTCTGATGTTTGATTGGAACTGTCGGAGAAACTGATTTACAAGTTGATCAAATGAGAAAATAGAGTTGTCAGGAAAGGAACATTACCAATCGAGTGTCGTATCATTAAGAGATCGAGGAAGTATCTTTTCCATCAATGTGTCGTGATGGAAGAAGTCTATACACAGGGCATTTAAGGTGGACACATGTTTTTCGGTCCCCTTTTCTGCCATACTTCTTGAATTTAGGAATCTCCATTCCTTGTGGGAAGGGAGTGCTTAAGATTGCTATCGACAATGGGCTATGTCAGAAAAAAGGCTGAAAAATAGGTTGGACAGAGGCTTGGGAGAGACTCGCCAATTGGATTTTCATCTTTCCCATATTCTAAAGTAGGGTGTTCAGAATAGGGTCATTAGATGATATAGGACTAGTGGGACCTCCTCCGGAACCACCACCGGAGCCACCTTTGGAACCGCCAATGTGGCCACCACTGGAACCACTATCGGGGCCACCACCACCAATACAGCCTCCATCAGAGCCACCTATGCTTCTGAAGCCACCACCATGGCCTTCATCGGAACCACCTCTACGAACACCACCCCCGCTGATGAAGTTTCCACCACTACCAAATCCCCCATCACTCAACCCACCAAAACCTCCACTACTAGAGGTGACAGGAGGGGTGAAACTAAAAACTAAAAACTAAGGGCATTATGTTTACTTTGATAGTTTTAGATCTCTCAAAGGTAGGGGGGATGTTGATCGAAGGTACCATGTCAACCATGTACATAGATGTGGGAGGCATCGATACTCCTAACTATCTCTCATGTTCCTTGAAAGTGACCCCTTGTATAATGTTAGCATTATTTGAAGGGGAAAATGCTTTAGTCAAACTAGAGAGGCTAACTAGGAGCTCTATGCCTGTTCGATCTTTCCCCACCATATACTTTATCTCGCTAATAACCTTAGCAGCCCTAGCCATCTCCGGTCCTTCTCCAAGTGATTCTCCAAGTCACCCAACCCTTTGCTAAGGGTAGTGATATATTCTGAAGGAATGTGAATAGCCTCATGCTCATCTATTGATGATGGTGTAGGAGATGTAGGAGGAGTGGGGGTGTGGTCGGTCTCATCAAAGAATCCTACCTTGCCCCTTGACAACTACTCCTAGAAAGAAAGAACATCGAAAAATCCAGAAAAGAGACCTGTAGAGAAACCAGAAGTGACCTTCGTCTTCTCCATCGAAAGGTGTTGTGAACTTCTCCTAACAATATACTTGGAGTTTGTGGATTGGGTTGTGATGCTCATGAACCTTCACAACACTCAAGAGCACAACAATCACAAGGTACAAGGGAAAATCCTCAACACCGACGAATGGGTAGACATTGCTTCATGTTGGGTTCACCAAAAAATGTAAGAGAGGGGGACCACCCACATCAAGGCTCCAGGTCATGATGATTTGAGAGCAGAGGTCTTCCCTAACTTACCTCATTCTAAAGGGGTGTTTTGAATAGAGGTAGAGAATGATGAGGACTATAAAGTACTTCTATCACCCTTCAAACTTAGAATCCAAGTTCAGGAAAGGCAAGCTAGTTTTCAAAGTCAATATTGTACCTCAAATAGCTCTTTGTCTGAGGACGACAACATAGTTTTGGGATGACAACATGTTACGTTGGTGTCTCTCGTTCCTGTTGGCATTTGCACGACCAGAGGACAAAAAGTACAATATAAACTACCAGAAAACAAACTAACAACCTAGCTATTTAATCCTAAATGAACAAAATAGAATAAAGTACGAAAAGTATAAACAAAGATGATAAAGTAGACAGATAAAGGTTAGGGTGACGAAAATGATCTCACCAAGGTGTCAATTTGCTAGCTAGCTCCAAATGCACGTTAACCTACACACAAGAAAGAGGGGGAAATGGTTGGGGCTAGGGTCTACCTCAATCAGACCCCCATTTTGGTTTTGCCACCTCCATGAACAACCAGATAGCAATGAAGTAGAAATATGTGATAAAGAAGCAAAGAAAGTAGAAGCTACAATAAACACAACAAAATAGTAAAGTGCTACTCAACCAAATCACAAAAGAGAGGAGCAAAACGTTACCACCTCCACCCAAAATCTCACTAGCCAATGGTGAAGAAAGCGGACTTGGCAAGGTCACCACAACCTCAACTATGATGAAAGGAGGTCTCGCAAGACCCCAAGCCCATGCTATTATGGCTTGCTTCACACTTTCTATGTGGAATTGATGGAGTGTTGCTACTACAATGGAGTGTTGAAGTGTTGGAAGAGCTTAGAGATTGCTAGAGATTGTGAAGAGATGAAATGGAATGAGAATGAATAAATTTGAAGGAAGAAGTGGGAAGAATATGCAATTTTGGGGTCAATTGGTTGGAGAGGGATGTTAAAAATTGACCCCAATCAAAATTTCAATGCCTCTACCAAATTCAGACATAGGAATCTATCAAGGATGATAGCATGCCGCACGGATGTCTGCATGTCGTGTGTGCGTCCCTGACAAATATTCTCCCATCGACACCACAAACAGATGCCAAGAGGAAGGAAGGCAATTGGGTGATGTTAAATTTTTCCTTCAGATTTGATTTTCTAAGGTGAGGGTGTATGAAAGGGGAATTTGCGTAAGGGGTACAAATTCGCTCCTATACACATCCATGTATTATGCTATCTCCAAGCCTTTGCACATAGAAATGCCTAAATGCATTGTTACAGTTTCCTCTTTTTCTATATTGCCACTCTTTGAAAACACCATCTTATATTCATATGAACTCTAATATTAAAGCATACTATTGATGCCAAAAATTGGCAAACTAACAGCCTTTTGTAGGAAACTCAGTTAAAAGGGGGACCTGTTCCGCTAAACTGAGTGACCTTCGGATTTTAAAGAAGTCGGATCTTCTATAACTGGGGTTTTGAATGGGAAAAGGAAGCAGGTATAAAAAATAAAAATATCTAACTAGAGCGATGCGCCAAGATTTAGATGTAAAGCACAATAGACCTATCTTGTAGATATGATCTAAGGGCTTGTTCAGCAATATGTTATGTCCAGAATGAAAGGAAACTAAGGTAAAATCTAAATGATTCACTTTAATGACATAAAATAACATTCATGCGCATTTACTGAAATGAGGAGTCGAAGACATGATCTAAACCAACAAGCTTGCATTCAAATTATAGACGTTCAGCAAATGAAACATGTAGCACCACAAGGACACAGTAAAACTTTATCAAAATCTTCAAGAAAATAGAAAAGTCAAACAATGGCATAGTCTGCAAATCTTTACAATAATATAAAAAGTGGTAAAGGCTTGGCTCTTCTACCAATATTTTCTTCTTAAAAATCTGAACCCTTTGCTTTGATGAAGAAGCAGTATTTATAGTGAAAACCTAGCTCGGTGAGTAAATAACATAAAATATCCTCCGATCATGAGCAATAATCCATTTAGCAATGATTTATCCTTTGTCATTGCAATCAAAAAGATTTGAGCCATGAATGAGGATGCCCTAGAGCCGGATGTATCCCCTATGAATGGTGGAAGTGGTCCCAATAGACTAGAGTGCTAACACGTGCAATCCAATCATGGCGACAGTTATAGAATAAGGTAGCTAGTGATAGGTTGTCACCTACTCAGCTTCCCTTTGTGAGGAAGTCTTTAGAAGATCACATGGCAAACAGTCGGGGCCGATGCTTGTTCATCCCCTTTAGCGATGAAAAACCAGCTATGTGAAGACAAGTGGAGGTCTCTGAACATACTGTGCTGAAGGTGGGGGCCGCCAAGGAATGTACATGGATAGATGCTACGTGGCAGCCAATCGGGGCCCAAAAGGAGAGCGACGCAAAGGGGCATAAAATATTGTGAATTGTTGACATGTGGAAGCACGGTGCAAGCTTTTGAAAGGTGAGAGGAGGAAATCTTGTGAGGAGCACTTGGTTGACAAGTGACAACATTCACAATGAGACTTTGTGAAAGGAGCCCAATGTTGATTTTTCATTAGAGGAGGGCGTGGCCGGTACTTAGGAAAAATAGAATTAACCGAAGGGAGCATGGGAATTTTGTATTCACAGCTCTTGGCGACTTATCAAGGGTAATTCACCTGTGAAATGAGGAGGCTTGTAGACTAGAGACTTATACATCAGACGGTGTGATCAGAGCTTAGAGAGGGCGGTCTGAAGAGACAACCATTCATCTTCGTATGGAGTCGATATGTCATGCAGATTCTCTTGCGCTCCATGTAGACTGATAACTTCTTTGTAAGGCAATGCCGATAATATACCAGCCCAAGATTTGAGTTGAAAAAGAAGTTTTGCAATTGGATGAGTGACACCCTCAATATCTCCTACAACAAGGGGTTGACTAAAACTTTGAAAGGAAGATGGGTCTTGTTGCTTCTCCTCAATCCTTACTGCCATATGCTTCGTTGTGGCCACTGACTCATCTTCAAGAAATGGAGATGGTATGCCCATTTGAGTTAGGTGACTAAACCTGGCCTACATGTTGCTCATGAGCTAATCAAATTTGGTGGCACACTCGTTGGCATGCAGGATAACTTCGCGGCAATGGATGAACCGATTAGATGTTTTAGCAATGGATTTTCAATCTTCAATCCTTGCACCTACCAAGACTTTCTCTAAGACCTGATATAGTCTGTCTAATAATCTTTTGGCCTCCGAAACTTTTTCGTCAATTGATTGAGGGAAATGCCCAATCGTTGTACGAACCTCTCTCCCTAAGGTTGTTGCTTATGCCATAAACTAGAGCGTTGGTTGTAGAGTTAGGCAGAAAGCCTTCACTATTTCCCAATATGAGACATACAACTGTTGGGCCACCTGAAGAAGGTCTAGTTGATTGATAGGGGTTGAGGCAGAGTCCTTCAATAAGGAAATTTCCACATCCTTTTGCTCCATATCATGCGCTAGCTCTGCAATCTTTTGGTTTTCCATGGTGAGTTGTCCCGATAGAATCTGTGATTATGTGACCCAGCTAGCTTTGATTCGCTCCTTGTTTGTTGCTTCTTGTTCCAATGAAGACTTTAGTTTTGTAATTTCATTTTCTAATTGAGCTCGGCGGATATTAAATTTTTGATCCTTCTATTGTATTTGCTACTCTAGTTGAGCATGTTGGTGACAAAAATCTTCATCATTTTGTTGCATCTCTTGCTTCAACTTTGCTAACTGATCTTGATACTCCTTGTTCTTTTGTTGCAACTTAGTGATTAAGTTAAGATCAAGGGATTGAAACTTTGCTAGTTCTTCTCAAATATTTTCTTGTTCCATCTCTGCTTGTTGGGATAAGCACTTGTATTCAGCTTCTTTAACTTTTTCCTTGGCGGGAAAGACCTCGACTCTACTCTTTATGCTCTTTAGCTCTTCTTCCTTTTTCTTTAGCTGTTGATCGGTCTTAAGAAAATCGATGGTCACCACCCGCTGCGTCTCCTCCATAAGCTCCACCTTGTCTTGAGGTTGGGTTATGCTTAAATTGAGCCCAATGGCATTCATGTTGTAGTCATCTGGCTACATTTCTTCTTGTGGCTTGTTGGCAGTTGGGTACATGGTCGCAGAATGTAGCGACTGTTGAGCCTCATGAAAAATAGTCTGTATTTTTTGGTCTATCGATCTCTTAGCATTTTTAGGCTTTTATTTCTGGGCTCTGTTTGCTCGTGCTTTCCTATTTTTATCACCTTTTGACAAGAATTCAGAGGGCAACTTGATGAGTCTGCTGGCGAAAGGTGCGCCAAGAGGAAGGACAAAAGGAAATGAAAGGGTTGCAGTATCGAGAGACTTCTTCATCGGTACACTAACTATCTGAGGCAAAAAAGGAGGGATACTCCAATACTCTAATTGAGGACTAGTAAGAGAACTTGTAGGAAGCGGAGTCGTGACAGTTTCTAACTACTAGGAAGAGTGCATCGATTATGTCATTGCTGAGGCAGGAGATGTATCGATGAAAAGGGGAACAGAGTGTGTGACACTCTGGGATGCAGAATGGGCCAAGGTGAATGGTGTGAGGTTCTACGAAGGAGAAAGGGAAAAAGGGGGTGCATGCAAGAACTGTGTGAAACCCCTCGCTATCATTGGAGCATAGGTCAAAATTATTTGGTCGACACATGAAACAAGAGGTGTTGTGGACACAACAAGGGAAATTGAGGTTTTTGAAACCAGAGAAGAGAGAGTGAAAGATACCTGTAGGGCAGATGATTATTGTCCTTCATCCTTCATCGGCTCTTCGCTTGCTTCAAGGTCTTGTGAACACTCTCCAGATAATTCCTCAGCTTGCTACCGTTTTGATGGCAGTGAGTCACCTACCGCTATGGTTTCATATTGTTGCAGATAGGTTGCCCTGGTCCTCGTTGTGATCCAGGTGTGATTCAGTGAAGACCTCGCACTTGATATGTTCACCCGTACATTAGAGGAAACCTTACTAGGTAGCTTTATGGCCTTTCCTTTTTGCTGCACTGAGGCATCCTGTGTCTCTATTTTTGGTTCCACTCCCTCGTCGTACTATGATTCAACTTCCTCCGAATTGGAATCCTTATCGCCACTTTCGTCGGAATTTGGATGCTCGTCGTTCCACAATTTTTCAAACTTGTCATCCATCTCCAGACTCTCATATGGAGCCTCAGTTCTTTAGGTTTCCTAATGATATATCTAGAAATCATCGACCTTCTCCTTCCAATTGTAGTTCTTTAGCAGATTGTTGCGCAGATTAGTCCCCATTTTTCTTGTCTTATCATACTGCGTAGTGGGGAGGTAGAAACCGAGCCAAGGGGGTCGACCACCTTCAGTAGGGATGTGCGCTAGGTCAACAACAAGTTCATTTGCATCTGTCATCAGATTTCAACGCTTCTCCCAGTAAGGCTGGGGTTGATGAGTCACTTTGACATATTTGTTTGGCAATTCATCGTCAAGGTTGTAGTTCCATTTATCATAAATCCACACCAACCCCAAATGGGCCAACTTTGCTTCCAATATGTTGTGAGCCTTTCTCTTTGCCATGACTACAGTTTTGTAGCACTTCCGGCATTTGAGAAATCCCTTCTTCTTTTCTTTCCCGCTGAAAAAGGTGACGTCCATAATTGATACTTGGCAGAATACTTCAAGCACCAGTACTCGGTCTGTAAGACATGCTGGAAGTTAGAAGGACTCATCGTTGAAACCCCACAATTAGACGAACATGAATTCTTCCCCCAAAAACCAGTCAAACTTTGGAGTGAAGTTCTGCATGAACTCAGTTTGGTCCGAGTTGTGTCCGAGTTGAACCACAAGATAGTGTTGTCTCTTCTTAGATCCTACAGAATCAGATATAAGAAATAATCTGAAAATGAGTAATAGTCAAATTTCTCAAACAAAAGGGGAGTCCATGTGGAAACTGGCTTCCTCCTCTGATTTTCGTCAAAAATCGAGGGCCCCAGATGAAAGCAAAAGACATAGTACGGAAAACATCTTCCTAATGCAAGATCCTCAGAGGAGAAGTACAAGAAACCATTCTAACAAAAACATACATTTGAGATACACATTCACAGAGATAACACCAGATATACGTGGGAAAACCCTTATGAGAGAAAAACCCATCACACCAAGTAAAGTCACTTTGTATTATAGTAAATCAATTTACATACAAAATTATAGACTTTTCTCTCAAGTGTTAGCTCAGAGGAGCATCCCTTTGGTCGACCTTCAATCATAGAGCTCAATTCATTACACACACTCACTATTAAAATGATTTTAAAGCATACAATGAATTTCCTTTTCTTTCCAACAACCATTAGGGTATATTTAATTTCTTGCTTCATCGAAAATCTTCCTTCATCTCTGATTACACCGCCTTGCATCATGCATCGGGCTTTCCAACATTAAATTCGATTATAGAGAATTTACTATATCTTCACTCTGTCAACCCCCAAGTTAGAGTATACATTTAATGCAAACATATCGCTAATCAAAATAACAAGCTTTTGGCCAATGATTGTTGATTTACGACAGCAATGTAAAATCAATAAATGATATTGTGCCACATGTCGACATATCATTTTCTCATCGCTCCAAACAGTCGACAGATCCTTGTCCTCCTTCCACCGTGCCACCACTAGCCATACAGCAGACCCTCGCGGTAAGGCGGTATACCGCACTATCGCACGACGAGTGAGGAGCGCTCACGATGTAGCGGTATACACCGCACCACCACGCCCAAGCTTCCAGACACCCACAGTAAAGCGGTACCCCGCGCTACCTCCAGGCAGTCAAGGGACCCCCATGGTATGGAAGTACCCACTGCGCTACCACTAAGTAGTCAAGAGACTTTCGCGGTATGGTAGTAAAGCCATGAACACAAAGAGGAAGTTCGCCAAGCCTTTAACAGAGGTTCAAGCTAGCAAGTTGAGGCACCTTTTCCAACACCAGATGCTTCTGGAAGAAGTCAGGATTCTGATGCAAGAAGATATGTGCGAGAAAGGATGGGAACCTGAACCTTCGTTGTAGCTGGTATTCTGCTATCTGGCTGAGCATCTGTTGGATGAGGAATTCAGCAAAATCATACCAGAAAAAACAATGTTGCCTGCGTAATTGGAAACCTAAACTGATATGAAACTCCTAGACTTCCTTGTCGGTTTCTAGGTCGCAAACAAACACCATCATAGTGAAGCATCCTTCATATCATCCTTGAAGCCCTTATGTGTCACTGGGATCTACATTGGCTTATTAGGAGCTTCTCTGAGTTTTTGAGTCTCTGTGCTGTAGAAATTTAGTGCAAGGTCTCTGGTTCTCCAATAGTTTTCCCCTTTTGCTGGAGTGAAATTCTCCATTTTAGGCACTTTGGAGTGAAACTCAGGGATACAGAGCATATTCCAGATAGTCTCCCTACATATAACCATGCTCACCTCCCGACCCTCAATGGTACTGGTGTCTAGGTAGAAATGTTTGATGGCCTCGTGAACCAATTTAGGGAAATAGTGCACGAGTGGGACCATATATTGTGGAAGCCCACTGTACCAACATTTCTGCGCCAAGGAGTCTGGGTCGCTATTCTTTCTCATCCTTTCATAGGTTGCTTCCCTCAGTGATTTGGCATTTTTTGCAAGAATGGGGTCATGAATATTTTCTCATTCTTCTTTAATTCATTTCTTATCTTTGCGAGGGCCTTTCTTCTTTGCAACCCGTGTATTTACCTAGGTTGGCTTCTCTAGAATTCCAGGTGAAACATAAGAGACATCCTCGAAGACTTCGGCGGCTGGTGTCGTGCGCATGATATTAAATAAATTTGGGGCCTCTTCCTTTTGCACCTTGGCTTGAGAACTTTGAGCAGTTGCCATAAATTGCAAAATTTTACCCAGAAAGCACACTGAAGTGGTATAAATGGAACCTAAAACACAATGCAAGGTTTCTTGTTTCAAAATCAGACAACCTTTTCCTTCAGGTTTAATTTACATCGGGGCAGTGATTACTCCTGTGTTTGGCTTCTCTTGCTGCAAAATTGCATCACACCTGGCTCTTTAATAATTTTGTTTGCCAAAGTCTTTTCGTTGCTCAAGAAGTTTTATACTCTGTCTGATTTTTGCGTGTGATATTTAGCTTTACTCTTTAATTTCCTTCCTTCAACCAGTAGGCAACGGTTTCCTTTTTGCATTTAATTCAGCATGTACCGCCAGCTCCTCAATCCGCGTGAAATGAACTACTTGCTATTTTTGACAAGACAAGAATTCATAATTGTGTTAGAGATAATGTTCCTTCAACACAATTTTTATGGGAAAATAAGTTGTCGTCTCCTTGTTATTTACCTTCTCTCTTGTCCTCGCCATTAATATCCCTGAAAGCATAATTAGGCTAGTGTCGTAATGAGTACTTCAGACGGATTCTTGCTCAACTTTGGAGCTTGAAAAGGTCTGCATGCTGACACCTAAGCACTTGTCTGTATGAGCCATTGCCTAAGCTTGCCACCAATTTGCACTAATTGATTACCGCTCCTTAACCTTGCACGCAACAACTTGTACCTGCGGATGCAATCGGGTTGGAAAATCGAGCTGGCCTTTTGGGTGGGATTCTCGAGCTAAAATCGATTACCACCATGCTTGGGATGCAGGTTACTTTGGGTGTTTCTATAAAAGGGCCTGGTTATAGCAGCGCAACTATACTTAGCGATTTAGCAAAAGCATTAGGCGATTTACATGCATAATTGCTTAGGCGGTTGAGTAGGTTTTAAATTTGCATAGCACTAGAATTAGGTGTTTTGAGTAGAGGCTGACACAATGAACACTCTGATTAGGCTAGTGTGCAACAAGTCTCAAATGATTTTTCTGGGAGAGATCTCCAATAGGCATCTGAAATGTATAACCAAAAATAAACACTCACTGGCCATTATAGCCATGAAATGGGTTTTGGGCAGAGATTATATTGAGTATGAAGAGAAATATCAGGTATGCTCCCAATTCCTTGCCTCGCTGCTTGACATTCAGGCTCCGAAAGCCATGATACTTCGCTTGATGCTTAAGATTTTCCCGAAGAGGTAACTCAGAGGCCTTGGTGAAGCAGTAACCAATGTAGTGTATGGTTTGGGTCTTCTGGTAGCGAGCGACTTGTGAAGGCATATTGAAGAGGATGCGGTGGTACCATGGGTACCATTTCTGAGCGGGTTTCGGCTCCATACGCTTGTTGAACACCGTGAGAGAGCCATCTGTGCATGCCATTTCCTGTTGTGTTGCTACAATGTAGTGTTGTTCTATGACATAGTATGGTACATTGACTTCAGGAACCTAATGTTCCCTCTGCCACTTATTCTAGGTGTTGGTGCTGCTATTTTGGATCCTGCTACTACTGGTGATAACCTTCCTACCACCCCTTATAATGTTTCAATTGACGAAGGCAATTCTCACGTGGACGATGACAATGTCCATGCTCTAGCTACTTGAAGATTAAAACATCTTTTTCTCGTTTGCATATATATACCTGAAAGAGGGCTTGCATATACATATATATAACGAAGCCTCATATAATGTCATATTTTGAGTGCATGGCACCAAAGCCATTTTTTCAATGTTTCTTATCAAAGTATATATATAACGAATATACTTGCTATCTTAAAACCATTGTCTTCATTCTTGTGCTCTCTGCAACTTTTATGGAATTCTCCACATTTGAACTTTGATTTCTCCAATATGAGTGATAATGTCCTTCTCTGTTTCTGTAAAAATGGGTCTCATGAATTTTCCTGCTTTTCGTAATTGTGAAAATGTTGAAAAAGAACTGGTCGACAAAACATAAAAGGGAAAATAATTATATTAATCACATATCTACACTTATATGAAGTATCTGAAGCTTAATTGAATAATTTTAGGTGAATTCCATTAACCAGAATTCCCAATGCTTCTTGTTCCATGCTTTCCAATTCGAATGCATTATTCTGTTTGCATTAATTATTTTGAAAAGGTGCTCCTAAGTCTATCGAATTTTCCATGCTGGTCGGGCTTCGCAGCTTTTTCATTAAATTTTAGTACCAGGTCTCTGCATTTTAGACCTTGGTCTGAAGCTTTCTTGTTAAACCATCTCTTCACCACCTGCTGGTGGTTAGTCATGGCCATTAGGGCTTTTCCCCTTTTTTCTTGTACCTCTAGCAATTCAACCAACCGAACTTCCATAGCTCCGTTTTCTTCAATCTCTAGAGATTTGAGTAGCTGTAGTGCAAGTATCTCTATAGATATTCGTAATAGAACCTCCTTCCCATATACTAGCTCATAGGGCGAAGTCTTCAGGGATTGCTTAGGAGTTATGCGGTCTGCACACAATGTTGTTCGAAGATTTTTATGCCATTCCCTCTCATGATCCAAACCAATCCTTTTGATGAGTCGAACCATATTTTTGTTAGTTGACTCAGCCAGGCCGTTTCCCTATGGGAAGTAGTTTGAGGAGTTTTTTAAAAATATGCCATGTTCTAATGTGAACGGACTTACCTTGGAGCCTAGGAAATATTTGGCATTGTCTGAGATGATAGTCTTTGGCACACCGAATCTTGTTACCAACCCTTCAAGAAAATCTATAATTTTTGCTTTTATCGCATTCTTTAGGGGTAGGGCTTCAGTCTGTCTTGTGAAGTAGTCAATAACTATTAGGATCCACTTGTGACCGGCGTTAGAGATAGGGTTGATCATCTCGATGAAATCTAGTCCCCATTGTGTGAACAGTTCATCTGCTACTATCGGATTGAGATGCATCGCAAATTTTTCTTCTTCCTACGTAGAATTGACACTCTTTGCAAGATTCTACCATTTTTTAGAAGTCATTGAATAATGTAGGTGAGAAGTACCCAATGCACAAAATTTTGGTGGTGGTGGTCTTTGCACAGAAATGTCCGCCTTTCGGGCTGTTGTGGAAGGAATTGAGTATCTTCTTTGCTTTCTCCATGGTGACACATCGCAACAGGACGTCGTTGAAATTTCTTTTGAAAAGGATTCCTTCGATAAGTGAGTACCCACTATTTAGCAGCCAGTAGAATCTCCTCCTTTGAGACAGAAGTCCTGATGGATACTTGTCGGTATGCATATATCTTACACTATCCGTTAGCCAACATCCTTCAAGTTTGGACTTGTTTGTTAGGACTATTTCTGCTTGTTCTTCCTCAATTTCCATCTCTTCATCGTGTGCCAAATACTCACATAGACCTCTTCCTTTGATAGTCTTTGTAGGCCTGACTTCAATGTCATATTCTAGGATCTTAGTGATCAAGTTGGCCCTTTTTTCGGTGATTTCTCCTTCCATGATGTACTCTCGTACACTGTAATGTGTGACGTAAAAAATCACTTTAGTGCAATCTATAAGGTGTCATAACTTCTTGAGTCCCTTTACAATTGTGAAAGCTTTTCTTTCGATGAAGTTACAGTTTGCCTCGTATTCCTTCAAAGTTCGGGAATGGAATGCTATAGGGTGTTCTCCCTTTCATTCATCATCTTTCTGAATCAGAACAGTGGTGATGCTTGTCTTACTACTAAAAAAATACATTATGAAGTCCTTTGACAAGTCGGGATTTGCCAGCACATGAGCCAAAGAAATAACATCTTTTACTTTCTTGAAGGCTTCCCTCGCTTCTTTTGTCTATTTGAATAATTGGTCCTTTCTCAGCATCAGGGTGATCGGTCTAATTGTTTGTACAAAATCAAAGATGACCTTACTTACAAAGTTAACCATCCCCAAAAAATATTGTACACCTTTCTTGTTTATCGGAAGAGGAAGTTCTCTGATTGCTTTTACTCTTTCAGAATCAATAGCGATTCCATCTTGGGATACTACATGCCCCAACAATTTGCCTTGTGATACTCCAAAAACACATTTTTTCGGGTTCAAGGACACCCCGAACTCCTGGCATTTTATGAAAACCTTTTCTAGATTATCAAAATGGTCATATTTAGATTTTGAAAACACGGTCAGATCATCTAAGTAGATGAGGATGATTCTGTTGATCAGTTCGTTGAAAGCGATATCCATTGCCCACTAGAAGGTAGGCCCCATGTTTGATAGGCCCAAAGTCATTTTGGCATATGCAAATGTTTCCCACTTGGTGGTGAACATGGTCTTGTGCTAATCTTCTTCTTTAACCCGAACCTGGTTGTAGCTTGAGAAACCATCCAATAGAGAAAACATCTTTGAACTTGCCACAGTCTGCAAAATTGATTCCATGGAAGGCAGTGGGTAATGATCCTTCAGTGACGCTCAGTTTAGGTCATGGAAGTCAACATAGAGACAAATGTCTCTATTTTTATTTTGGACTAGAACAAGATTAGATACCCACGTACTGTGCTTGATTGGGAAGACAATCTTGGACTGGATCAACTTTTCCAGCTCTTGTGCCATTAAGGCTTCAATCTTTGGATTGACGGGCCTCTGCTTTTGTCGGACAGGCTTAGCACCTTTTGTTAGTTCAATGGTATGTTGGATGACGTAGGGATCATATCCCCTGAGGTCACCATAAGACTAGGCCACTACCCCTTCATATTTTTCACAGAAGTGTATCAGCCTATCTTTATCATTTTACGAGACTTCTTTCCTGACTTTAAGATTTCTTTCATTCCCGACCTCAAGGTCGATGTAGTCCACCTGGTCTGCTACAAATTTCCTTCTATTACTCCTTGTTTCATCGCAGTTGAACATATTTTTTAGGGTGACCAACCCCTTCGAAAGCTTGTTTGAATTCAACTGGATTATCTATCCTTTGTATGCTTTTTCAATTTTTGTTTGAAATTGATCGGCGAACTCTCCTAACTGTTGAATGAACGAGGCAATGTGTTCATCTCTTTCAGACACTTTCCAGCTCTGATCATTATCGGGAATGGAGGGTCAAACTATCACTCACACAGAGTGTACATTTTTTTATCAAGTCAGAGACAAGATCAAATTGGGATCCTATCATTGCCATGCGATCTGCATCTGAATTTTTCTCTCTTGGCACAACATGGATGTTAAAAGCTTTGAAACCTTCGATGAGGTCCCATACCCTATGCTTGTAAGACCACATACGAACATTTTTTGTAGCAGAGATGTTTCTGACTTGGTTGATTATGAGTTTAGAATCTCCAAATAATACTAATTGTTTGATACCCATGCGTTCAGTGAGACTTAGTCCTTGGACGAGACCCTCATAATCGGCTTCATTGTTTGAGAAAGAAAAATGGAAGCAGAATGACCTGAAGATCTTCTCATTAGATGGAGATGTTAGGCATATCCCGGCTCCTGCGTCGACCTTGCATCTCGCACCATCGAAGTGCAATGTCCAGAGCTCTAAAGCTTGTTTGGGAATGGAATCCTTCAATACCCTCGAGAACTCTTGATCCTCATCGTAGATGACATAGGTGCGCAAACCGGTAGCATGATAATTGTTGAAAGGATCGGTGCCTGTGTTCTCGGTCAAGAGGACTTCTTCTCGATCAACTCTTTCTTTAGTTGTTTTCTCATACTCCAACAATTCACCGCCATTGGATTCTTCTTTGGTAACAAAGGCATCGGTGCCTTCGAAGGTTATCATAGCTTCATCGGCTACGTGCTCCCAATGTAGGGATTCTGATATTATCTTCATCTTAGAACCGTACTTGGTCCTGAGAATTAGGTGAGACCAATCCAAAGAAAGGTATCCGCCTATCTTCGCTGTAAAATCCCATGATAGGAAGAGGCTGAACATGGGAGGAACGTCAATGATCATGTCGTCTTGCAATATTGTGATGTTAGGACAGGAAAACAAGGTTAAAGGGAGGTCTTTAATAAGGCCCACAGTTTCGACCTTGTTCCCATCCTGCTACATAACTCCTCTCTTTAAAGGCTCGTAGCTGAGCCCTAAGGCTTCAGCTATTTGCTTGGGCATGAATGTGGTGCTAGCACCGGAGTCAATCATGGAATTATGCAGCAATTTATTCCCTACAATGAGGGTCAAGAAGAAAGGCTTAGGTTTCGGCTTCTCTCCTTTAGCCTCAATCGGAGACTCCTCCGTAATATTAGCAAGAACTTTGGCTAGAGGCGTTGCATCTGTTGTGA
Organism: Sequoiadendron giganteum; assembly: GCA_007115665.2. Taxonomy (NCBI): domain Eukaryota; kingdom Viridiplantae; phylum Streptophyta; class Pinopsida; order Cupressales; family Cupressaceae; genus Sequoiadendron; species Sequoiadendron giganteum. Next base: position 1,684,141 of record CM021103.1, read on the forward strand.
TTTCGGGTTGTCCTATTGATAGTTCAACTGTATCTTTTTGTAGGGCCTTATGTAGTAATGACTTTTGTTTTAGAATGGCTAAAATATCCCAAATGGATACATTAGCCAAAGATTTCTTCAATTTCTCCACCATGTTGAAGGGTGGAAGATTTGGAGGTTTCTGCTCCTTGGGTTTGGTGATGATAATTTCTTTATGCAACTGCACTTGTGGAGAAATTGTAGAAGGGACAGGGGGCTTGTCTGAGATGTTTCTAGCTTATAGAGTGATTGTTTCGCTTGTGAATATCCTCTTTGATCGAGTGTTGTAGTCAGAATGCACTTGCGGGGTCACTGATGTAGATGCTTCATAAGTGAACACTTCTTCCTCTCCTTCCATGAATGAGAGGAGAGCATGGTCAGGAGCTAAGTTATTTTCTTGCTCTGAGGGAATTCCCTACATATGTGCAATGAGAACTGCATTATCCATTTGGTGAAAGTCGTATGTATATCCTGAATTTTTCACCACTCCTTGGTTGTGTTGCTCCACAAATTTCTGCTATAAATTTCCATGCGGACAATTTTGAGGCATATGAGCATCACTGCAGGGATAACACCAGGGATTGAAGTCTTTAGCAAGATTGTTTTGTCCTGCGGTTAGCTCTCTGCTCTTACTAGTTTGAGCGGCTCCCAATGGAGTCGGTACTAGCACCATTTGGTTATTTGTCTGAGTCAACAGATTTACACGTGTCACTCCTTGGTATTGGTTTTGTTGGTAGGAGGGCCTGCCACCCTGATAGCCTTGGTAGGATGGTCAAGGAGGGGTAGCCTAGTTACGCTTGATAGTGGTTACTTTGTTTGTCAAGTTTTGTAACATCTCCCTTATCTCGCTCATTTCATCCTTTGAAGCACTAGATGTAGAAGCAGCATTTTGCGCTGTACTTGGATATGTATACATAGATAAAGGCATGGATCTGCTAGTAGATGGCATCTCTTGAGTAGAAATCGATATTTCTAGGAATATTGACATAATGGGTCGAGGTGGCAACTTCCCAACATCAATTAGGTTTTTCTCTGCCTTTACTGCTATGTTGTATGCATCTGGCAATGTAGTTTTGTCGAGTGACTGGATCATCATGGAGATGTCGACGTTGATGAATTTTAGGTAGAACATAAATACTAACTCAGCCGGTGGTCGAATAGCGTTTTGGATTCTCTACTAGGTTGTATGGAATCAAGTGTTGAAATTGGTCATAGCTTCAGATGGAGCTCGCTTGACAGTTGATAGCTAGTGATACAATGATGACCTATCTCTGTCATTAGAAAATATCTCATAAAATGGATCCCTGAGCTCATCCCAAGTAGTGATAGTATTAGCTGGTAGACTACGATACCAATCTAGTGCTTTTCCTCGCAAAGAAGCAACAAGCAGTCTCAACGCTATTTTCTGATCCATGACTCTGTGCACTAGACACACGTCTGCAACATCTTGCAGATGTTCAGATGGTGTTCTTGAGCTATCTCTAGTGAAATTTGGAATAGCTTTGAGAGAAGAGACCGTTATAGGGGCCCATTGTTTAGGTGCGGAGCCTGATTAGTCTCCAAGTGGGAGATTGTTGGAAAAATCACAAAAAGGGAAAAAACCCCGATTTTGTATAACCGTAATTTATAAAGGGTTTAGGATAGAGTTACAGTATCATAAGAAATAGGTGATTATTCGCGATATTATAATACGGTTTTGCACTGGTTAATAATATCATTGGATGGCTATGGTTTGGTGGATGTAGCCCACATTAGGTGAACCACATTAAATTCTCTGTGTTAATTTTATGTGTGATTTTATTTCTGGTTTATTTGATAAAATCTGCATTTAGCTTTTAGATATCTGCCTTTAAAAAGCTAACACCCATACGGTAGGTGCAACTAGGGCGATAAGAGGACTTTTGGCATCCCATGCCACATAATTTTGGTTTGCGATCAACATTATGGCTGGGATCTGAAAACTCTACTCGGGCGAGTTCGGGTATGGCCGATGACTTGTACACCCTGATGATTTGGTATATCTAAGAAAGGGTCCCACTGGGCATGCTAGGAAAAAAAGAAACTGTTGATGCCAAAAATTGGCAAGGTAACAACCTTTTGTAGGAAACTCAGTTAAAGGGGGGACCTGTTGCGCTAAACTGAGTGACCTCGAGATTTTAAAGAAGTCGACTCTTCTATAACTGGAGTTTTGAATGGAAAAAGGAAGCGGGTATAAAAAGTAAAAGTATCTAACTAGGGTGATGTGTTGAGATTTAGATGTAAAGCATGATAGACCTATCTTGTACATATGATCTGAGGGCCTATTCAACAATCTGCTATGTCCAAAATGAAAGGAAACTAAGGTAAAATCTAAATGATTCACTTTAATGACATAAAATAAAATTCATGCGTATTTACTGAAAAGAGGAGTCGAAGACATGATCTAAACCAACAAACTTGCATTCAAATTATAGAATTTCTACAAATGAAACATTTAGCACCACAACGACATAGTAAAACTTTATCAAAATCTTCAAGAAAAAAGAAAGGCCGAACAATGGCATAGTCTGTAAGTCTTTATAATAATATAAAAAGTGGTAAAGGCCTAGCTCTTATACCAATATTTTCTTCTCAAAAATTTGAACCCTTTGCTTCGATGAAGAAGCAATATTTATAGTGAAAACCCAACTCGGTGAGCCAATAATAGAAAAGATCCTCCGATCATGAGCAATGATGCATTTAGCAATGATTTCCCCTTTGTTGTTGTAGCCGAAAAGATTTGAGCCATGAACGAGGATGCCCTAGAGCCGGATGCATCCCCTATGAATGGTGGAAGTGGTCCCAATAAACTAGAGTGCTGGCACGTGCAATCCAATCATGGCGGCAGTTACAGAATAGGGTAGTTGGTGATAGGTTGTCACCTACTCAACTTTCCTTTGCGAGGAAGCCTTTAGAAGATCACATGGAAAACAGATGGAGCCGATTCTCGTTCATCCCCTTTAGCGATGAAAAATCAGTGATGTGAAGACACGTGGAGGTCTTTAAACGTACTGCGCTAAAGGTGGGGGCTGCCAAGGAATGTGCACGGACAGATGCTACATGGCAGCCGATCGAGGCCCAAAAGGAGAGCGACACAAAGGGGCACAAAATATTGTGAATTGCTAACATGTGGAAGCATGACACAAGATTTTGAAAGGAGAGAGGAGGAAATCTTGCAAGGAGCTCTTGGTTGACAAGTGGGAACATTCACAATGAGACTTTGCGAAAGGAGCCCGATGTTGATTTTTCATTAGAGGAGGGTGTGGTCGGTACTTAGGCAAAATAGAATTACCCAAAGGGAGCATGGGAATTTTGTATTCACACATACACAAAAGAAAAAACCTTTAGCTTCTACTCCATACAAATATTAGATGCTTCATATTCAAATGAGCCAAAATACTGAAACATCCACTTGTTAACTCAAGGACCATTAGCACAACAAAAGTTCTAATTTGTAGTGTATAGGTTATCCATCAAGTAATTACCATTGATTTAAAACCCTATCCACGTCTGCATAAAAAAATTGTACCATCTGATAAAAAATAACACTTGTCATGCATTCATTAAAGGTGCCTCACTGTCATGATCTAGATAAAAACACAAACCCATAAAAGGAAACATAATACTTTTACACACAAAAACCTTGTCTTTGTCCATTTAACACAAAAATCTACCACATAAGGATGAGATCAAAATTATGAACCATGCAAGATTGAACTATGATTTTGAATAAGGATTGAAACTATCCTCAACATCAACCATAAACTGTCTAACAATGCTATTTACAACCAATCACTTGATTCACCAAGACAAAACCATGAAACCACTTTACCAAAGAATTATACCTTCAACGGGAAATTAGAACTGCTCCTATTTATGCATTCAAAATGATGAAATTATGCCTCCAAGCATAAGCACACACTTGAGCTTGTGTTTGCATTGTCAACTCTATTTGACCACCTCTTGAAAAGCTACTAACTGTCTCTCAAATAGTATGCTTGACAATGTTTATCTATGGTTGCATTTGCTACAATTGATGACTGTGTAAAAATAGTCCTTCTTCCCTTTGGAATTGTTTGTCAGAATATATGGTTATTTGAATCATCATTCATCATCATATAGGCGACTATCATTTGGAGACAATATGCACTAGTCACTGCACTGTCTAGGGTTTAAATAAAGACAAGTCTTCATATGTTATGGTTGTAATTCCTCCTAACCACTACCCCATTACAATATTGAACCCTTGATGCTACTGTCAATAGCCTTGTCATGAATGGTACAACCTTACCCATAAATGTTATCAAATATGCAAACTATTCATAGGTCATTAGTATGTAGCCCATCACAAATAGCTTCCACTATTCCCTTGGAACCTTAGAAACCCTCCCAAGCCATGATATTATCAACCACTCAAGTCACTGCCCCATTATTCATTAATAGTGATCCTCTTATTCATATGACTGTGAATTATCTTGTTGAAAATATTTTGAGAGGACTCTTAGATAAAGCTTGGATAACCCTAGATGAAACTTTCAACATTTTGAGCATACCCTACTAATATAGAAAGAAAAATTTTAATTCATGTAACAAGTAAACAAACACATCTTTTGGAATGAAGCCTGGTATAAGAAGATTTTCTCAATAACATTGAACAAATTAAATTGAGAAACATATAGAACTCAACTAACAAAAATAACCATCTATTTATTCCATTACAACTAAATTTATTGAGCAATAACATGGTGTGCTCTTGGTTGTTCCTACTCTGAAGGAACCTGCAAATAGCACAAAGAATCTTTTTAGGATTTTGTTGCAACTTCCAATATAATATTTTTTGAAATAGAGAGCAATCAAACACAAGAAAGTTCTTTGTCTTTTTCAGCTTCATAGAAGTGGATCATATATGCATATAGGCTGAGTATTCCAGCAACACTTATTTTTTAGTTGGATCCTAAAAATGTTGCAGCTTATGTTCTTCTCTAAAAAATTTGTGCACAAGCGAGTGGGTGTGGTGAGGTTCAAATAGTAAGGAGATTGATGAAAGATAGAGGAATTAAAAAGATACCTGCATGTAGTTGGATTGAAGGGCATAAAATGGTACATGCTTTTTTGTGTAGGAGATAGATCACATCCATAAACATGGGATAATTATGTAAAATTGGATAAATTGGCTTGGCAAATGAAGGAAATGGGTTATTTTTAGATTCAAGACTTTTACTTAATACTGTGGAATAGAAGAAAAAGGAATCATTTATTTGCCACCATAGTGAAAATTTAGCAATTGCATTTGGTTTGTTAAACATGGCCTTTGGTACAACTATTAGAATTGTTAAGAACCTTCAAGTATGTTATGATTTTCACACTGCATCTAAATTCATCTCCAAGATTGTTGGAAGAGAAATTGTTTTGAGAGATGTGAAACATTTCCATCATCTTAAACAAGGACAATGTTCTTGTGGAGAATATTTGTGATGCTAAATGAAACAATTTGACAAACTGTTTCAAAAATGCCTCAAAGAAATGTGATCATGCTCTCTCGTAAGCACTTCAAGTCATGTCTGTGGTGATGCGGGGATTTCCCACATCACTGCAGACATGACTTGAAGTGCTTGTGGGAGAGCAGGTATTGAATGGGGATCACTCATTGGTCAAATGGTTGCCCTCCCCCAACTACATAGAGAAGAGAATTTATGATTATTATTGCAAGAGGAAGTCCTGTGTGTATGAGCGAAGATGATGACAACTGGTCTCGATCCACTATCCAACTGATTTATCTAACTGAACAATAGCAATGCCCAACATGCATGATACTTGAACGAAGAAGAATGGTCGATCCATGTGCGCATAATCAACCGTAATAAACTAGAATATATGGGGGATGGGGCCCTAGCCCATCTATTATCCATTATATTATGATAGGGGGGAGAAATACTGAGAGAAGTGAATCGTGCGTGGGTTCACTGGAATGCTACTGGAGACTCTTTGAAGGTATCACCTGCTCTCCCAAAAGCACTTGAATTCATTCATGTGGTAATGCGAGAAAGCCCCACATTACCACAGGCATGACTTGAAGTGCTTGCGAGGGAGCGGGTATCCATGATATCACATTTCTTTGAGGCATTTTTTTGAAACAGTTCGCTTGCCTTGTCTATGTTTCCACATTTTCATGTATGTTTATTTCTTAACAATGAAACTAATGAGCCTTTGTTTCAGTAGCTCAATCTGCTTATTGAACCTTCCCCATTTATGCAAGAACAAGATTGTCAAAACAATAAACTAACACTTTATATGAATGCATGAGAATAAAACAATACATGAGAATACTTAGTCTGAAAGTGCAAAAAGATTAAACATTGCTAGAACTAAATATATTATTATTTTTAGTTATCTATTGAAGTATTTGGGTTTTCAATTTTTTTACAGAGTATAACTCCAGTAGAGAATTGTCCAGTAATTTGTGTGCTTGACCTTGATAATCCTAGTCTCTATCTGATCTATGATTTCTCACTAACATGATATAATTAATGGATTTTTTTGGCATGTTCCATTTTTGTTTGATAATGACTTCGACTGTATCTATAAGAGCACTATATGCTTTATTTCCCTCGTTGATTTCATTCCTAAACAATTTTATAGTTTCTTTTGGGACCCTATGCACTAGCTAGAATACATAAAAAAACCCCAAACATGATATCTTTTCTCCCATAGTAGCACATATAAATAGAAATATATATTGAAGAGAATAGTAAAACACAAAGAAAAAAGATAAACCCTAATACATATAAAGTCCTATTAACTTGAAGACAAACCAAAGTAAATCATTTTAAACAAAGCATCCATATAAAAATGAGTTTATCCTTGAAATAAGCTCCAACACTCCCCTAGATTCTAAATCATTTGTGTAAAATAACTTCAAGGAACAACATTCTTTTAACAAGTTCAAAAATTCATTTGAAATAACTTTACACCAAATCGTTTTGAGAGACACCAAAACAAACCATTGAAAACAAAGGATATCTAACAATATATAAATTCTCTACCACATATACCCTTCATTCTACATCCCATTTCTACAAATAAAATACAAGAAAGACCACATCCAACATTGCCCAAAAATACAACTCAAGCTACTAAAATATCAACCAACTTATATCCTTTTAAAAGACAAACTAAACAAAATCATTGTAAACAGATCACCATAAATAGAAGTAGTACTATATGAACACTGGCACTCCATTTCTTAGGTCCACTATTACCTTGAGACACTTGTCTTTTCATTTACTTTCCCCCTTGAAACTATTATATAGTTCACTGCCTTCTTGAGTTGATGCACCCATGATTGTACATTGATACTTGTATTTGTCCTTGACAGGGAATTTGTGACAATTACAACAACCACCACTTTTAAAATACAATATAATATCATTATCATCTATCAAAATAAAACTATATGGCTTTTACCCTTTTATACCTATTTATGACTGTAATCTTGATATTGGTTGTCTTCTTGACTTGGTATTGTTAAGCACTTTGAAAAATGATAATCTACTACATATGCTAACATAAATGCATTCCCTCCTTCTCCATGCTTGACAACTACTAACAAGAACTCTATGAATATCACTTCCTGAAACCCAAGAAGAATGAAAGATTGATCTTATTACATTTGTAGTTGTTAGACCTAACCCAAAAGTTATCCTCCATAATCAAAGGACAACACTTAAGATATTCGTGAGTGAAGCACTTAAAAGGGGAAATAGTATGATAAAAAATGCAGTAGCACAAGTTTTGGGTTCTATAATCAACAAATGTCCAATTTTAACTAATGACAACACTCATATTGTATTTGACATGATAACCATTTCATCTTATGTCCCTTTTAATAGTTGGAGCTCTTACACCATGCCCTGTTGATGTCATTATTGATTTTCCTCTAGATTAGCACTGTCCTTTTGTGTTGCTTATGTAATATCATTCTATAATAGACTAGCACTTTAGACTAGCATTTATCTCCTCACAAACATCTTGAAGGCTACTCATTCAAAAACACTATGATGACCATGTTCTTGATTACCCTTGTCTTCTATGTCTTTGTCGGGGACCAAACGTCAAGGGCAATTTGAAATTGCCTCGTTTTGCATGCTTGAAACACACAGACCTAGGAAATAGACCAGTTTCGTAGGGGGGTTATCCGTGGATCGAGCGCTACTAGATTCTATGATAACAAGTTGAGGGTTGAGGATTTAAGGGTTGAGGACTTAAGGGTTGAGGGATTAAAGGTTGGGGGTTTAAGGTTTAAGGGTTGAGGGTTTAAGGGATAGGGTTTAGGGTTAATGTATAGGCTTGGGCATATAGGGAAACATGGTGGAAATTCATATCACGCTAAAGCAAGACATATGTATCACTTATAAGATATCATAATTTCTCTAAGAAAGTTCTCATAGATGTAATTCAACCCAAACTCCTATTGAAACATGATGATAGTTGAAAAACCTTTACAAAATCAACATTTTTAAAATGTGAGTGCACTTTGGAAAAGATGAATTTTGGACATTTTTTAAGCAAGCCAAAATGTGTTCATGGTATAACATCAGCACATTATAACATGAGCACATTTTTTCTTCCTCTAAAAATGGTAAGAAAAGGTAGGACAAGTGTGATCCTAGCCCACATGCTTTGTTATTCTCAAGGTCTTACTCGTGATCCAACAAAAAAATGCTTTTTCATGTTGTTGGGAAAAGTACATGCAAATTTTACACACTCCACCAGCTTTGCACCACCTTTTTTTGGTTTTCCAACTTAGGAAGGAGGAAATAACTAAGCTTTTACATTAAATTTTATTATATGAACTAAAATTTTCATATTTGTAGTGTTGCAATGTTAATTATGATTTTATTGTTATAATTTTACATTATGCATTGGAACTCTTCAATAGATTTTAGTAATTCTATTTGAGCCATATAGAATTGAATGTTGAAAAGGAAGAAAAATCATAAAAAGCTCAAATTCCTGAGGATTTTTATGCAAGAAGAAAAAAAACTACACATAATTGGGTAGTTTCTCAAATCGAATCTATGATTTTAAGGATGCCAAGTCTTTATGCATGTTTATTTATCACTTCCTATCATACATGCTTAATATAATGCTTTGATTTTGTTATCATGTGATTTTAGGATTAGATTTTGCTAAGTATTCAAAATTATAAGTGCTCAACTTTTTACCCTAGAGTTAATTCAACCACTGTGTGTTTTTATTTGTAAAATATCTTACCGAATTTCAAACATAATTGGTCTTTCTAGTTAAAATCTTTAGTAATTTTAATCTTCTCTTTTAATATTTCAAAAATTCCATTTAGTCTCTTAGTGCTTATGTTATTTAGCACTTCCACTCTTCCTTTAGCGTCATCACTAGATTTTTTCTTGCACTTCCCTTTTAATGCCTTTGCATATCATCATTTTTTATTTCTCATTTCATGCATTTGTATCTCAATGATTTTTCCCTATGTTTCAACAATTGCATTATTTTATAAAAAATCATATCAACAAATTCCTGAGGCCAAAAAATTATACCTTGTGGACCAAAACCTTGACAATGGTAACCATAGATAGACCTAGTATAATTTTTAAACCACTCTTGACATATTTCATCCAAAACATAGTAAACCTTACAATAATCATAAACCCATCAAAGCCATCATTTCATCCATCTCACTTAGATTTTTCCATCAACCATTATCTGATTTGGACTTAGATTAAGCCTTCATAAAATTGCATAGAAATAACCACATTTCTTTCACTTTCAAATTAGAACCATAGATAACATGTCTGTATAGAAATAACCACATTTCTTTCACTTTTAAATTAGAACCATAAATAACATGTCTTCATAGAAATAACCACATGCCTTCATGAGGATTGTTGTACACTGACAGGATCAAGTGAGCTACACTCTTTTAGAATCTCAAATGCAGGTTCATGGAGTATCCATACGTGAAAGGTGGCATGCTTTTGTTCTTCATGTACAATTCAAGCCTAGAATGAGTGTGAGTCAAAGGAGTGGGTTGACGAATGGTGGTTAAGGTTTTTTAGCCCACTTGACACATATCAACTCCTGACAGCACTGGAACTGACACAGATGGAATCATCGGTTGACTTTGACCACATATCATATCTAGTTCAACTAAGTAATATATCTAATTGCATATTTTTTGAAATTCTTAATGTTATCTTACTTTGTAATGTTTTTTTAATGTTGACTAATTTCATCTAATTTGCTACACATACCAATGCAAGGCATGATTATGCAGTTATTGCAAATGAAGACAATGAAGAGGGAAAAAATTATTACTTGTGTCGTGTTAAGGCAAAAAACAAATTGGAGGTCCTAGTTACAGATGGAGAAAACATCAAATACCCTACGGGCTTGATGGTTGTTACTAGAACATGGCTTAGAAAGGTACCCACATAAGAGTGTTAATGCTTGGTTGTTTCAGGACTTTGACATGCATCAGAAGATTCTTTAATACTCGAACCCTTTCATGGCATCCAATGTTCATTTGATACAATATCGGGGTAGACCTTTGAACAAGACCTTGTGGAATGTGTATGAGTTTTACCATGAGGCAATACTTGACACAATAAAGAGTAGAGCAGATCTGGATGGTTCATTGGATTAATTTGTAAATATGCACATTAAATTTGTAAAGTCATGTTACTGATATTAATATATTTTAGTTGATAGTTAGACCTTTCATTTCTATATTTCAACTTAATTTAATTATGTTTTGGTTCCAAATTTCATATGGCATATAAAGGACTTACTGCCCCTCTTAAACTTAAAGTTTTCTTTTTTTTGCTATTGCATTTTTATGGTAGATTATATTCATATTTATAGTTTCACCATTTGACCATCTTGAGACCTCAATTTGCAAACTTGACCTTTTCAACCCTAGAGAAAACTTGGGAGAGCCTTCCTCAACCATTATTTCACCTAGAACATCAACTATTTCCATCATATCTATCCAAAATATATCATATTTTCCTCATCCTAGCATTTTTATCCATTATCATAAGCTAGTCATCACAACCATCATCAAATCCTTGTTATCAAAATCCCAATCAAATCCTTGCTTATAAGGTGATTATCCAAGCCTAAGTAAGCATATTCAAGCCTTGTCTAAGTGATTATCCAATATTAGGTAATAAAAATCATCCTCTATCCAAGCCTTATTCAAGTGATTATCCAAGCTCGAGTGAGAAACTCCAAGCCTTTCCTAGATGATTATAAAATTCATCTAAAAAAACCCCATTATCATCAATCAATGATCTAGTTTAGCTTGAGACACTATTGGTCTTGTATCACCCTTTTCATCATTATCCCCTTTACATCCATCATCTCAAATCTAAGGTCTACCCAATCATCCTTAATCATCCTCATTCCATTTCATCATTCCTAGGTCTCTCTCTCTTGAATGCTTATCACAAGGTCCCAAGAATGAAAGAAAATTATGGCCTCCCAAGATTTCAAACCATCATATCATTATGCTATCCAACAAAGGTTCAAAATTACCCCATGCTTTTTACAAAACTCAAATCATCCAACAACCCCCTTATACACCCCACCTTATATTCATCATAATCCTACATACCTTCCACCTTATTATAATCCTCATGACCCATTACATCTTCCATATTCTTCTAATCTCCCCACTTCATCTCAATCCATCAATCCTACATCACATTTAAATACATCAATCCTACATCACATTTAAATATCAAAATCCCCTCTCACACCTAAAACATTTTATCACATATCCCACAACCTCAAAATTATATCCCTTCTCCTCATATCTCAACATCTATCCCCATTTAACCCATCATATCATATCCAAACTTCTAGTCCCATCCCATATACCCATCAACACCTACAATATTCTAAACCCATTTCTACCTCTTATCAATACCAATACATATCATCCTCACAACCTTTCATATTCAATTATCAATCAATAACCACCCTTCAACTTCACAAGTACTTTGGCCCAATATGTGTAGAAAATAAAGGATACCCTTAAGGGACTTCAACTAGAACATCACTGTCTTTTGTTGCATTTCACTATCAAGTCAAAATTCATATTTATGTGATAAATGACATTTGTCGTCTTTTGTTGTGTTTCACTATTCAAGGATAAATGCATATTTATGTGATAAAAATTACATTCACTACCTTTTGTTGTGTTTCACTATCAAGTAAAAATGACATGATATGGTTCCCTTAGTGGTGTGTAAGGGTTGTCAAGATCCATTTAGGTATAGTGACAAGTCTCTATATGAGTGTAGGTGGGTTTTTGTAATCTCAACATAAGAATGTTAGTGATCAAAATAAAGTTGTGGGTTAGAATATTGTTCTTTAGGATTTTTTAGATTTTAGCTTGAAATGTATATGCATCATCCACATTCCAGAACTAGAGGCAACAGATACTAGAATGTATGAAATGAAAAAGGAATCAACTAGAAAAAACATTTGAAAAGAATCATACAAATTGAATGAGATAGATAATGTATTGACTAAAGAGATTCTTCCTACTCTTGAGAAGATGAGGAAGGTGGGTGTGTAGTATGTGCGATGGGAAAATGACAATGCATAACTAGAGCAACAAGTACTAGAATGCATGAAATAAAAAAGGAATCTGCTTGGAAAACACTTGAAAAGAAGTAAACCAAAGTGAATGAGATTGATAACATATTGACGGAATAGATTCTCCCTGCTTTTGAGAAGTTGAGGAAGGTGCATGTGCAATATGTGCAATGGGGAAATGGCAATACAAAACTGGAGGTAGAAAGTACTAGAATATATGAAATGTAAAAGGAATCTGCTCTAAAAACACTTGAATAGAAGAAAATTGAAGTGAATGAGATAAATAATGTATTGAATGAAGAGATTATTCATGGTCTCAAGAAGTTGAGGAAGGTGCCTGTGCAGTATGTGAAATGGGAAAATTTGACAATGGAGAAGTGGATAAACTCAAGAGGTTTTGTATTTCGTAGTAATTTGTGCAAGCAAAGAAAGTGAGAGATGATGTTATATGTGGATTTGAACAAATGAATTCAAAGATTCTTGAACTTAAGACTTCCATGGAGAAAATACAATTGGAAATAGATGAATTCAAAGATTCTTGAAATTGAAGCAAAATAACTGAAGACTAAACTTAACCACTTAGAAAAGGAATTAAAAGATAAGAAGAAGATTTTATCGTCAAAGAAAAGGAGGTTAATGTTGTTGAGAGAGTTGCAATCTAAAAGATGGGAAGTCGAGAAAATAAAGACAACAATGGAAGGTGTTCCTTATGAAGGAGGGTGCATGGAGAGATTAAAAATGAGCATTTGCAAGAATCTAAGGGAATTCAAAAGTTTAAGGCTGATATTAGCACCTATTGGCTCAATTAGGAAATGTTCAATTTAGCAATAATGATCCTGTAAAGCATATTCAAAGATCAAAAGTTGAGGAAGGTGCATGTGTAGATTCTTCTTTGTTCACCGTACGACCAAACCGATAGTTCCAACATGTTTATATGGGTAGGTTTATGTTAGGAAAGGTCCTTTTTTGTACCCCTACATGCCGGAACATTCCAAGCTACATTGCACTAACGATATCTCTTAAGAGACCAAAGTGCAAAAAGGCAAGAAAATTTGACGAGGTGTTACTCAGAAACTGTGGCACTTAGAAATATTTTTTCTAAAGGTATGGGATCACGTAGGGCCCCTCTACAATAACCTCTCTCTATTTTTTATATTTTCAATTTGTTTTCCCGTGGTGTCCAATTTTTTGTTGATGGAAAAAGTGTCAAATGCATGCATTGTAAAGTTGCAAGGTGGTGTAATTTTTATTTTGTTCGTCATGTGACCAAACTGATAGTTCCAATGCATCTGAATGGGTAGGTTTACACTAGGAAAGTTCATATTTCATAACCAAACATGCCAGAACAATTTGAGCTACATTGCATCAATGATATCACTTAAGAGACCAAAGTGCAAAAAGGAAACAAAATTTGACGAGGTGTTTCTCGAAAAAAATGAAACTTAGAAAAATTATGTCTAAAGGTATGGGATCATATAGGTCCCCTCTACAATAACCTCTCTTAGTTTGATATCTCTGAGTCGTTTTCTTGTGGTGTCTAGTTTTCAATTGATGGAAAAAGTGTCAAATACATGAAGTGTAAAGTAGCAAGGTGGTGCAATTTTTGTTTTGTTCATCGTGCAACCAAACTGATAGCCCAACACATACAAATGGGTGGTTTTATGCTAAGCAAGTTCTTGTTTCACACCCAAAAATGTCGGAACATTCTAAGCTACATTGCACTAGCGATATCTCTTAAGAGACCAAAGTGCAAAGAGATAGTTCAAACTTTGACGAGGTGTTACTTGGAAACCGTGAAAATTAGAAACATTTCATCTAAATTTATAGGATCATGTAGGTCTCCTCTACAATTACCTCTCTTGTTTTTCGATATCTCTGAGTTTTTTGCCCATGGTTTCTAGTTTTCAGTTGACGAAAAAAGTGTCAAATGTATGTAGTGTAAAGTTGCAAGGTGGTTTTATTTTTGTTCTATTCATTGTGTGACCAAACTGATAGTTCCAACGCATCCAAATGGGTAGGTTTAGACTAGGCGAGGTCCTGTTTTGCACCCAAACATGTCAAAACATTTCGAGCTACATTACAATAGCGATATCTCTTAAGAGATCAAAGTGCCAAAAAGAAGAAAAATTTGACGAGGTATTGCACAAAAAATGTGAAACTTAGAAACATTTTTTCTAAAGGTATGGGATCATAGGGCCCCTCTACAATAACCTCTCTCATTTTTTTATATCTTTGAGTTGTTTGCCCGTGGTGGCCAGTTTATAGTTGATGGAAAAAGTGTCAAATGCATGCAGTGTAAAGTTGTAAGGTGGTTTAATTTATTTTGTGTTCATCGTGCAACCAAACCTATAGTTCCAACACATTTGTATGGGTAGGTTTATGCTAGGAAAGGTACTGTTTCACACCCAAACATGTTGGAATAGTTTGAGCTACATTGCACCAACGATATCTCTTAAGAGACCAAAGTGCAAAAAGGCAACAAACTTTGGCGAGGTGTTGCTCAGAAACCCTAGCACTTAGAAAAAAAAATTTCTGAAGGTATGGGATCATGTAGGGCCCTTCTATGATAACCTCTCTCAATTTTTGATATCTCTAAGTCATTTGCTCGTGGTGGCCAATTCTCAATTGATGGAAAAAGTGTCAAATGCATGCAATGTAAAGTTGCAAGGTGGTGTAAAAATTTTTTTTGTTCATCGTACGAAAAAATCGATAGTTCCAACACATTTGGATGGGTAGGTTTACGTTAATCAAGGTCCTATTTCACATCCAAACATGTCGGAACAGTTCGAGCTACATTGCATCGGTGATCTTTTAAGATACCAAAGTGCAAAAAGGTAGCAAAATTTGACGAGGCGTTGCTAAAAAATTGTGGCACTTAAAAAATTCCATCTGAAGGTATGAGATCATGTAGGGACCCTCTACAATAAACTCTCTCATTTTTCTATATCTCCGAGCCATTTCCCTGTGGTGTCCAGTTTTTAGTTGATGGAAAACATGTCAAATGTATGCAATGTAAAGTTGCAAGGTGGTGTAATTTTCGTTATGTTCATCGTGTAACCAAACTAACAGTTCTAACACATCTAGATGGGTAGGTTTACACTAGAAAAGGTCTTGTTTGACACCCAAATATGTCGAAACAGTCTAAGTTACATTGCATTGGCGATATCTCTTAAGAGACCAAAGTCCAAAAAGGCAGCAAACTTTGATGAGGTGTTACTCGAAAACCATAACACTTAGAAATATTTCATCTAAAGCTATGGAATCACAAAGGCCTCCTCTACATTCTACAATAACCTCTCTCAATTTTTGATATCTCTGAGTTATTTTCCTGTGGTTAATTATTCCTAAGCATGAACCATATATGACAACCAACCTCATTCACACTTGAACATATTTTCCCTTTCCACTACCTCAAATGTTATTGTTCTTGAAATCCTATCCTCTAGAGAGGATTATGCGTAGTAACATATGTAAAGTTTAAAAACTAAATTTTCTCATTTTCATTCATGGTTTTCCACTTTCACTTCACATGTCAATCTTATCCAACATCTTGTAAGGTCAAAAATTACATACCTTGCAATTTTGACATTTTAGTTTGATCTTATTTTTAGTGTCCATCCTTGTAGCATATTTTGAAGACTACTTGGCCCTATTAAATAACCTATTTCCCGCCCCTGGTGCCAACTTAGTTTAGTGGTCTTTTTTGTTCAATCCTTTTCTTTATATATGAGTATGTTTTTTATAGTCATGTGATGTCATGTTTCCATTCTATCATGTCTTTGGCCTTGTTGTACACATATGCCAATATATGCATGTAAATTTTTATGCAAGCATTCTTCTTTCCCTAATAATATAGTCATACAATGATTGCTTCTTACTAAAGTTTCCATATTTTATCCTTTGAAGATGCAAGGGTAACTATCATTTGATCCATTTGGTGAATCTCAATAAATATACTCTTCCATTGCATGCAACTTCACCTTCCTTCTAGTGGATTTGAATACTCTTCATTGCTTATAATTTAAATTTTATTTAAGCACCTAAAAAATTATCTTGAGAAAATAATATTATAAACAAAAAGTCTATAGAATGTTTTGATATTTTCCTTCTTTGTCACTTCATTTTGGTGTGAGATTCAAACATTTATATTGGGAGATATCTACTCTCTATCTTAAAGAGCATTCTCCCATAAGTCCTCCTTGGTTAGGTGATATTGTTGGGTTATTATTTTAAGTTTATCATATATTTATAGTTCTCCATATTGCTATAATTTTAATGTTCATTATGAATCCTATTCTCTTGGTTGACACCTTGGGATTCCATCACATCTTTTACCTCTCGACACAAATCTTTGTAGACCTAGGATTTCAATACTTATAGCATAATTTATATTATTTTTCTTGAGTTCTAGATACACATAGGCTTATGAATACACATAAAATTATATTTTCCATTTCATTGACTACTTGTGGAGGTTAGAAGACCAAACTAGGGGCATAACCATTTTAGCACACTTCTTTGTTGTCATAGTAAGTTTCTCTAGATCCCTCAATATTTACTAATTGATTATAATACATAGAGATGTATGGGTCTTTATCCCTCCCATTTAATTCATCCATTTCATTTTATTCAAGTTACATTAGGCCACTTTACTATGTTCTATGGATTTTCATATATTTCATGTCTAATCTCTTTGTTGTTTCTACCTCATAAAGCGTAGGTGTTTTTAGTTCCATATAGGTTCTATTATTTTTTTCCATCCTAGGAAGATAACATGCTTATAGGACTATAGTGCAAGCATGCTAGCATCCACACCAAGGAGCTTCTTGATCTAATTTCTAGGTTCTCCTTTGCTCAATTTTTTTTTTCTAATATTCATTTTTTTCTTGATATTTCTATTTTATGTTATTCTCTATATTCTTGGTTTGCTAGCCCTTAACCCAATAATTATATTGGGACATGCGTAGTTTACTTGTGACTTATGTAATCATTTAGCTAGCCTTATTTATGTAATAAAGTTAACCTAGGTAATATAATTAGGTATCCAAGTCAACTAGATGATATCCAAGGCATAAGTAGAGCATATATAGGAGGCTTGATGAGTGTTATTTGATCATTAGATTCTTAATTGTGTTCTTTTTGGATATATTTGGAGGTTTTCCCCCTCAAAGTCGCTTATTATTCTCAAATATTATTAAGTATGACAACATATTTCCTATTATATTATTCTCTTGTGGAAATTATTTCATACATTCTTAAATAAAATAGTTTAAATAGGCAAGAATAATCTAGATAAGACTAAAGCAGTTTACTAGAAAAACAAAAATAAAATAAAACAATTTTATTTTATTAGTCTTATCTTGTAGGGTAGATAAGTTGAAATCTTAGTAAAAATTAGGGAATTAGCTTTTCATCTCATAAACATCTAAATAATTATTAATGATCATGTAATGTATAATGGATGTTTCTAGTTTTGATTGTGTAGAGTTTTGATAATTAAAAAAGTCCTATAATCAAAACCAAAAACATCCATTATACAATATCATGGATTATGAAAATATAATGGCTTTAAGGTTATGTAATGCTTAATAGATTGGGAATCAATGGAATGAACTTGGAATCACATGGAAGCAACAATGTAAAAGACACAACAAACCCATATGGGTAAAATCATGAACATTTTCAAAATCTCGATTACTATACTCTTCAAATAAACACACCCATCTTCACCTAGATTTCATTTTTGTACATTTCCAAGGCCATCCAATCTCCCTCTCGTTCAAATATTTTGAGGATTTGATTAAGACAAATCTTTATATATATCATTATACCATTTCATTCCAAATGTCATTTTTACTACAAGTATAGATCAAAAAAATAAAAAGAACATTATTGTGACCATATAGAATGGTAATATAGTGGACTAAAACCATGGTCATAGACCAAATTAAAATACATATGGATTTTTTTGATGAATAGTAAGCTATCTATATTAAATTAAAGATAAGAGTACATATTCACAAAAAAATGGCGGGTGGTAAAAAGGCACACCCCAAAAGTCACATGGGCAGCGCCCAGAAAAAACAAAATATCAAGTCACATGGGCCTAGCCCAGAAGTCTAAAAGCATGAGAAATTAAAACAACGGACCATTAAGCAGCCAGAGCATTGCCAGCAAAGCCAGGAGGGTCTCTATCATCCATGTTTTTCCCCTATACATCAGCGGGGTCTAGAGTGACGTCAGGAGGAGCACCCCAACCATCGTCATCTTTTTCCTTATCTTTATCTTCTTCCTCACACTAGAGCGAGATTGCAAGCGCCAACCGCATAAAGCTTTTATCACTGGAAAGCCATCCAGAACTAGAAGCAGACAGAGTATCAGAGGGCCACCTAGAACCGCCACCGCCGCTCCCTGAAGCACCACCAGAAGGCCACCCCTGAGCAACCCGCGGCTGAGGAGAGTGAGCACACCGAGGAGGGTGAGAATGCCACTGAGCAGTAGGCTAGGAGCTGGGACAGGTGGAGCCACTCCACTGCCAACCTCAAAAGGGCGACCAGCCGCAGGAGGAGGAGGGAAAGTCAGGGACCTGAGCCACAACACACAAAACATTTCCCCAGTGGTCCAGGAGGACCTGTAGGTGAGCCATCTTGAGTGCAACTTTGTTAGTTTGCACTTGTATCTGTAAAAGAACATTAGAACAAATAACTGCTTTAGCATAGAGAGAAACATTAATATCCATCTGAGAATGAGCAAATATGCAAGAGTTTCTATCTTTCCAGATGTTGAAGAGGATTTTCACCTTGAAAGCGTGCCAAAGTTGGGTGAACTTAGCATGGATCCCAAGCGGATTTCCCAACAGCAAAACCATATTCCAAGAAAAAGGTTTTGGCTGAAAGGGTTGAAAGAAGTCATGAATCCAAGTCCAAAGTTGTTGAGCTCTGTGACAAAACCAAAAAAGATGCTTGAAGCTTTCAGGTTGCCCACAAAAAGGGCAATGAGGGTCCTAGACCCCCAAGTGTATAAGCCGAGAACCCACAAGCAAGCCTTGAAAAAGAATACACTAAGCAAAGTGGGCCAGCTTCGGATTAACACTTGCAGACCAAGTCGCATCAAATCTCCTCTGCCAGACATGAGTAGAGGAATTAAGAAGCCACCTCTAGTTCATACTGTTGGTCATAGGAAAATGAGGTGAAAGCCACTTGTAACCAAGCCGCGACTTATAGCTCCTGAAAGGAGTGTCTGGAAACCATTTCTAGTCTTTCCACCAAGGTTTGTGCCCACGTATGCCAATTTTGTGAAGCATTTCTGCCAGAATGGCGCTCACCAACCCGTCAAAAGTGGCACGGTCCTGGTTTTGAAGTCTGGGCTAGGCCTTAAAAGCATCCCACTGCATAATGCGTATAGTGGGCCGATGAAAGAGTTGTTGCAGGGTCTGAATGCCCTTTTTGTGAAATCTGAGGGCTTTAAGCTAGGTGATTTAGCCAAGGGCTAACCATTATGAGTCAGAAAAGGAGACCACCAAATATTTTGTTGATTGAGCGAAAGCCCATCACGAAATCTAGCCCCAACCCATTGGAGCCAAGGCTTAATAGCCTCCCAGGTGTGCCAAATGCTCTTGGCCACAAAGGTTCCAAAAATTTGAACAGGCTCCATCATAACTAGGAGGGTTTGGAGACCTATTCCTTTCTAGGAAAGTCTGTGAATAGGAAATCCGAATTGGATACAATGCCTGAGGAGAATCTTCCAATTTTCATCTTCGGTGAGGGCCCAGATAATCCACTTGACACAAAGAGTAGTCCCTTGTTGTTGAGTGGAGAGCAGCCCAAGCCCTCCAAAATCCTTAGGGAGGCAACAGTACTCCCATGCAACATGATGGAAACCATTGTGGGTTTCAGAGGAGGCCCAAAGAAAGTCTCGTATCAACTTTTCAAGCCTGCCATAGGCAACTTTGGAGGGGGCCCAATAGGAGGAGTAGTAAACATGAGTGGTAGCCAAAAGTTTAGAGAAAACCTGGAACTTACCAATCAGAGAAAGAGGTTTGGTGATCTAGTAAGCAAGCTTATGCTCGACCCTGGAGAGCACGACTTGCCATAGCTCCCTAGGGGAGGCCTGGAAGGCGAAGGGGATGCCCAAAAAATGAAATATCTTTCCTTGCCCAATCCACTTCCAATTATAGGTTTGAAGCCACACAGGAGTGGACAACATAGATTGTCTGTAGCATAAGGTCTTTGTGCCATTAGATGGCAGAGCCAGAGGCAAGACAGAAAGTGTTGAGACAATCAAGGGCAGCAGTGATCGATTCCTTTCTTCCAAGAGAGTGAGAAAGGAATCATCCGCAAAGTGGTCATTAACAAGCTGCTCTTGAGAGTTCGAGAGAAGAATCCCTTTGACACACTGTTGAGAAAGAACATGGGCTAAAAGGTAGCCAAATCTTTCAGCCACAAGCACATACAAAGAGGGGGCGAGAGGACACCCTTGTCGAATTGAGCGAAAAAGACCAAAAGCAGAAGATTGGTGGCCATTAATGGTTATGCAAGTTGAAGCATCAACAAAAAGCATACAAATAGACTGAATGAAATTGGGTCCAAACCCCAAAGCTTGCAACATCGCAAGAATGAAAGGCCATTCAATGCAGTCATAGGCCTTGGAAAAGTCAATTTTAATGAACACAACTTTCTGATGTGAGCGTCGAGCCCACTCCATGCCTTCCCAAACAACAATGATATTATCCATAATGAACTTGGATTTAATGAAACCAGTCTGCTCTGGGCGCACAATCTGAGGCAAAAGATGGTGAATTTTTAGAGCCAAATCTTTGACAATGATTTTGTAGGAGACATTGAGAAGCGTGATGGGCCTCCAGTTGCAGATATCCTCTAGATCTCCAAGCTTAGGTATGAACTTTATATTGCCCTTATTTATTAAATTTCCTAGAGAGTTGATTTGAAAAGCTTCAAGATAGACATGATGTAAATCGCTCCCAACACAGTCCCAAAGAGCTTTGTAGAATTCACAAGGGAAGCCATCAATCTTAGGAGCCTTGTCATCGGCCATAGAAAATACAGCTTCCTTGAGATCATCAATTGTTAACAAATGATCACAGAAATTTATCTGGGCTAAAGAAAGCCTATGTGGCACAACAACAAGGCAATCCTGAAGTGCTTGTTGTTGCACAAGCGTGGAGTCCCGTGCAGTGAACACCTGCTCATAATGGCGCACAAAGGCCTATAGAGTGTCAAGTAACTCAGAGAGCACCCGAGTGCCATCCTTAATTTTTCTGATGTTTGGGGATAAGTGCTTGGCACGAAGTGCCAAAAAAAATTCTTTGGAGGCACGATCATCGATTTTAAGCCAATGTAGCCGAGCTTTGATTTGTGCTCCTTTGACAGCGTAATTATCAGCCACTTGTTTATTGTGCCTTAATTTCGCCACCCTGACTTGATGCAATGGGGAAAAAGGGTTAGCCGCCAAAGTCTTCATAGCTACACACAAGTCAGCAGTCGTAGCCTCATAGGATCGTCGACAAAAGATAGCTAGCTAGTGCCCATAAATGCGCAAGAATTGAGAAGTACGAGTGATGGCATCATTCCACCAAGTAATCCAACCTGTTTGGCCAGCTGGTTTGCACTCCAAATTCCACACTCGACGAATTTGGGCCAGAGTGGGCTTGTGGCAGAGCAGAGATGTGTTCAGAAAGAATTGAGTTTTACACATGTGAGGCTGACAAGATGTCCATTCAATACAAAAATAAATTGGGAAGTGATTAGACAGAGTCACATCCACTAACGGCTTCACTAGAAAGGCAAAGCTGTCAAAAGAAAAAAAAGATTGAGCTGAGATTATGGCACAATCAAGGTGTTTAAAAACTCTGTCAGAACCGGCCCTGTAATTACACCAAGTGTGCCAGAGGGAATGAGAATGGCGGCAACCAACATTGGGATCAAAAAGCCCTAATTTATTATGCATGTAAAACCATGCCTCCCTTTCACCAGCAGCCCAACGAAAGGGCAAGGTTTCATCCTTGTCATATGTCATCTCAACCATATTGAAATCCCCACAGAGCAACCAGGTGGTAACTGGTAAAGAATCAACAATCCAACGCCAAAGCAAAGAGCATTCCACAAAATCATTAGAGGCATAGACATTAATAATCCCGAAGGAATGATTATCAATGTTGAGGAGAATCTAGACTACCCACTGGGAAGGATCAGTCCCATGATCCACAACGCAAGAATGCAGTCGCGGAGACAAAAGAGTGGTGGCTCCACCATGTCCGGCTTCATGCAAAGTGTAGAACATAGTACTGGCTGGCCAAATAGAACGACAAGCCAAGGCAAGCAAAAATCTTGAAATTTTAACTTTTTGGAGACAAAGCATTTCAATCCCTGAGTATTTCTATAAGGAATCTCTAACAGAATACTTTTTGGAGAGGTTAGTTAGATCTCAAATATTCCATGAAAGAAAATTCATAGATGAAACTATTCCATACTTTTGGAATCTAGTTCCTCCTCTACCAGGGAAGAGAAACTATTCTTCCAAAAATCTTGTGGAATTGAACCAATCTGAATAGGGGGAGAAAACCTCTGCTTTTCTGGCACATATTTGTCTTCTTCCAACGGTGGAGACAGATTGCGAGACCGTCGTCGAGCCCCCGTTGTGGGAGGAATAATCGGATGAGCGCGCATGACAGCCGTAGGCTGAGGCGTTGTCTTTGACTTGGGTTGCACCGCAACAGTAGTAGCTCTAGAAGGAGCGATTGTCCCCTTCTCTAAAGGGTTTAAAACAAATTTGGATGGTTCAGGGGCCTTGGGAGGTGACCCAGAACCGGTTGACTTATTTTTCCGGTTTGTAACCATAGTCCACTTTGTTTCAGCCTTAATAGAAGGTTCCATCTGGCAAGGCTTTTCAACATCTCGTGACGGGGATGGTGTAAGAGGAACTGCCAAAGGGCAGTCCTTGATCTTGTGGTCAGCTGATTGGCACCGACAGCATGTGTTGGGTAGATTAAAATACATGACTTTCTGGGTGTGCCTAATAGCTCTTATTTGAATGTCCACATATTCTTTCAAATCCTTGGATAGGTCCACTTCCACACAAACCCGCTTCTAGGGCTGGGCTTGGAAAAACCTATCAGGTTCAATACAAATAACCCTCCCCAGAGAGGAAGCAATGTGATGCAGGAAGGGCACACAAGGCAAAGACAGACCGGGGAACTCAATCCAGACCGGGACCCACATTTTGGTGTCGTCTGAGACAACAAAATCTCGAGTCCATGCTTGAAAGACCAACAAGGATGACCTAACATACCAAGGCCCATGACCTAAAATAGCCTGGATATGATTAACTTCGGCAAAGCGGAACAGAAAAAAACCTTTGGTCAAGTTTTGGACCATATCAAGGCGAACCCCATAAGGGGCCCAAGCCTTGTTGACCCATTCTTTCAACACACTTTCAGGGGGAGTCCTCCCAACAAAATAACCCACAAAGGTGTGTTGTTCAAGCCATTGGCAAGCAGAATCAAAATCTGGTAAAGGCAAAATCACATCAGTTGGAGCATCATAATTCTTACCTCGTGAAAGACTTTCAGAACAAATTTCCGAGGACGTTTGTTCGGAGGAGGAGCCATTGAACTATGTCGACAAACCGTTAACACTAGCATGAACTGTTGGGTTAGAACCGGTTGAAGACATAATAAACCCCTAAAACCGCAGTAAATGCGGCCGTACTCAATGAGGGAGGAATTTTCCTGCGCAGTAGACGCAGTATGATGCAAGACGAGCCAAGAATGACTGCAGAAAACAAAAAACCCTAACAGAGCTCATACACCCCAACATTCACTTTTTGCCACGCCTAACAAAATATATATGAATTCACTAAACTAACAAAGCAAAAAATAAAAGCCTTATTCCTCCTAATCCACAACAAATATGCTTTCCATTTGAACAAAGATCCTCTTCTAAAAACTTAAAAACCTAAATCTAAAAAATATTTTCAATAATATGGTATACCTTAATCTAGATTGTAAAGGAAAAAAACATCAATGCGTTAAAAATAGATAGTAAACAAACTGCAAGAACATTCGCACCATTTTAAATTTTTATATATTTAGTGCATAAATCCGCGCCCTGAATTATCTTAATTAAAATAAAGTACCACTATGAAAAGTTATGCCCAGTTTCGGGTATTTGAAGCTGTTGCTATATAGAAAAGCTTCAAAGATAATAATAATTTGAGTCGTAAAAGTAAACTGCCAGACAACTTGCGGTTCTATGGTGTAGTGGTTAGCACTCTGGACTTTGAATCCAGCGACCTGGGTTCGACTCCCGGTAGGACCTTTTAATCCTTTTCTAGTCTTCACTGTCAACAATTGCTACTGTACTTGCAGTTTTGCTCGACTCAATAGACGCGAAAAGAAATCCTGCCTCTCAATCATTTCTTCCGTTCTCTCTAAAATTTGTAACTGTTTGCTGTGATTAATTTGCTTCTTCCAAACCCTAAATTGCAATTTTGGATTATGTTGGACGAATAGATTTTGTTATTGTACTTTATTTCTTAAAAAAAACATTTATATCCAAATTTCACCTACCTTGCACATAATTCATTAGAATAAAACAATTAAATCCAACAAGTAATTCTAATAACAAAATATAAATGTTATTTTTTGATACATTATGAGGTTTTATTAAAGTTTCCCTTCTCAATTAATAAACAAGAATATATTATATAAAGCTATCACATAAACATTTGAGAGTGGGTATAGTAGGTAGAACAAACCTACATACATCATATATCATATTATAAAATTAGTCAATATCAAAAAATAAAATTTGGAACCAACTATTATGGAAAAGAAATAAACAATTACGAAATTATGAAAGGAACCTAGATAGAGGCATGCAATAGAAATTAAAATTCAACAATTTCAAAAAACTAAAACACTTATGCAATTTGTCATGAATCACATAGAATAGAGATAAACATAATGAATTACCTTGGGAAAAGGGAAAAAGCTCAGCAACAAAAGAAGCCTCAATGTATTATTCAATCACAAACAATTCAACAATTGCAATACACTCAAAGTATCCACTCGCCTCAATGTATTATTCAATCACAAATAATACAACAATCACAATACACTCAAAGTATTCATTCTCCTATCACATCAACTATGTCTAGAAAAAATTCAGCAACATAATCCCCTTCAAAATCATAAGTCTACATCTCCATCCAAGCACCCAAATATATAGAGCAATCCCAAACCACAAACTAATGGTTTTACAAAACTAGGGAGAATGCCTTGGGCTAAATGTGGCACCCAAATTCCCATATAAATCCCAATGCCCAAAATTCATGATGTGTCAACAACCAAGAATGACAATATTCATTTGGCATAACCACTCACCAAACTTGGGCACTCTATTTTGGACTCATTATCTCTTATGTAAGATGTCCCATGATACATCATAACATGTATCATAAGTTTGTCAACATGTCTAACTCACTTAGTATCCTTCCTCTTACATGCCTTATGCATTTCATAAGATTATCATATAGTCTCATACATCTTGCAATGTCACATATGCTCTTATATGTCTTACATTACATTTTATATTCTTACACATGTCATAATACAAAATACACATGGCATAAGATCCATCTCAAAGACTACCATGGAAAAGAAATAGACAACTACTATGAAATTATGAAAGGGAGCTATCTAGAATATAATACTTATATAGCAGTCTTCAAAGGAGAGGCATGCAATAGAAACTAAAATCAACAATTTCAAAAGATAAAACACATATGCAATATCCTGAATCACATAGAATAGTGATAAACATAATGATTTACCTTGGGAAAAGGGGAAAAGATTTGTAATAAAAGGAGCTTCAATGTATTATGCAATAAAAAATGATACAACAATTACAATACATGCAAAGTATTCATTCCCCTATCACATCAACTATGTCTAAGATTTCTTTTTAGCAATATAACCCCCTTCAAAATTACAAGTCTACTACATCTCCATCTAAGCACCCAAATTTATAGAGAAATCCCAAACCACAAACTACAAGTGGTTTTACAAAACTAGGGAGAATACCACAGGATAAATGTGGCATCCAACTTCCTATATAGATCTCAATGCCCAAAATACATGATGTGTTAGCAACCAAGAATGACAATATTCATGTGTCATAGCCACCCACCAAACTTGGGCACTCTATTTTGGACTCATTATCTCTTATATTAGATGTTCCATGATGTATCCTAATATTTTCCATAAGTTGGTCAACATGCATAATTCACTTTGTAACCTTCCTCTTACATGTTCACATGTGAGACACAAGATTATAATATATTTTCTTACCTTATAATTTCATAGATGATCTTAAAATTATTACACTACATTATATATTGTTACACATGCCATTATATAAATTACACATGGCATAAGATCCACATCAAAGTGGGACACCCTTTTCCACGAGGGCACATAAAGTCAATACAAATTAAATAATACATCAAATAATAGGACTACAAGGTGTGTGAAATATATCCCAACAAATTATGGTAATTTTGAAATGCCATATAGCTCCATACTAGTATTTAATGGGGTAGAATTCTAAAGATTGAAATGCCTATTATAAATACCATTAGCAAAGGCATTAAGTTGTTGCAACATATTTTTGGCATAGTGTACCCACTTGGGACCTTTAAAACACCATGGTGATGAGATACAACCATATGCTTCATGACCATATTAATATCCTTGTAGAATGCATATAATACCCTAACATATTCCACTAAAGCAATGAATTTGGTATTTGAATTCTGAGCACTGAGTAGAAAGTTATGACCCCGCCAAGTTGGGGTAAATAATTTCTTAGATTTTTTGAAAATTCGTAGTTATTTTCTATTATTTTTTGGGAAAACTATTCATTTCAATTTTTTTGGAGTTTGGAGACTATTGGGATTCTAGATACATGTATAAAACTCTGTTTTAGATAAGATAAACAAACTTTTGGATGCAAATAACTCATTTATTATGAGTTATGCAATTTCTCCAATTGTCTACAATATTTGCAAGTTCCAGCTTACCTAATATTGTAATTTAAATTCCTTGTTGAGTTCAGATCATTCGTATTAGAGCGGGTATGCTCCTGTATTTCACATCACACACGGTCTGGTTATTGAAGGTGGGGATTGGAGACACATAATCCATCTGTCTACCTCCCTTTGAGACGTAATCAACCAAAGATGTCAGAACCAAAAACAATAGACCCTATCAAAACTATGGTAGACGAAGCCTTGAAAAAACAAAGGGAAGAAATGATGATTCAATTCTCTTGAATCCTTCAAGATACCCAACAATCAAACACAGGTCCTAAACTATTCAACAACCACACCCCATTCAAAGTGCAGGTGAATTTTGATATTCCAAATTTCGAAGGAAAAATTGATGCAAATGCTATGGAAAATTGCTAACCAAGTTGGAGAGATAATTCTTTGTGAATAACTTTTCTAGTGTTGAGAAGATAACATTTGCTCTCCTCAAAGTTGAAGCTCATGTGAAGCTAGTGTGGGACAATAAACTTACCTCAAGAAGGAACGAATCTAAAATAGAAGAAGAACCTAGATGGGGGGATTTCATGGAATTCATCACAAAAGAGTATTATCCTGAAGATAAATATGAGGAAAAATATATGGAGTGACAATTGCTTCAAAAAAAGAAAGACCAAATAGTGTAGGATTACACCCATCAATTTCATGCTTTATCAATGAAGCTTGACATCCAGGATTCAGAGAGAGTGGGCTATAGATACATTCAAATAGAGATGTCCTTTATTAAAATTGAAACATTGGGTACTTCTTATAAATATGCCATGAAAATTTGAGGAGAAATTCAAACAAAATGGGAAGAAGGATTACTTTGCAAATAACAAATTCAAGGGTGAAAGTGGTAGCAAAACCCCAGGGAAAAAATCCACTACCAGCAAGTCCTATTCTCAATCACCAGCATGGAACACAGGAGTGAAAAAGACAAATAAGGATTCAAGTATGTGGTGTGATATTCACAAGAGTTCTCAACATGACATGAAGGATTGTAGGGCTACAAAGACTTTGATGAAAAAAACATATGAAGCGGAACAAAAGGTTAACATGTTGCCCACATATCCCTTTGAACAACAGAGTAGTGAAATAATTATTGAAGCAAATCCATATGCCATTGTTGCTACTACAAAAATCATACATTGGGAAGATGAGGAATGCTTATTTCAAATTCATAGATGTGGGTGAATGACAAGGATCTACACATCATAGTGGATAGTGGAAGTCAAAAGAATTTAATTTCTGTTGAATCCATAAAAAGATTGAATCTGAAGACTAAACCTCAACCATAACTATACTCCATGGGCTAGGTGAGTCAAGGAAGGGATATACAAGTAAACAAACAATGTTGCTTATCCTATTCCATCAAACCATTCAAAGATGAAGTCATATGTGATGTAGCACCCTTGGACGTATGTGATGTGTTGTTGGGACAACCATATATGTATCAATTCCATGGTGCATATGATTTAAGGCCATGCAATTTTATTGTCAAGGTGGGGGAACAAAAGTATCAAATTCCTAAGGTAAGTCCTATAAAATCTGTTTCTTTAATTAGTGCAAAACAATGTAGACATTTGATTTCTCATACTGGATTTTTTGTACTACTAATGATATAACCAAAAAACAAGAAGAAATTCATAGGCAATAGTAATGTTGTAGCAACGACCATCTCTGTTCAACAAAATAGATGGATACAATGCTGGAAAAATATCAAGATGTCTTCACTTCACCCATAGGAGTTTTGCTACTCTATCAGGTGAAGCATTCAATTGATATCATCACAAGGACACCCTTACCAAATGGGCCAAACTGTACTGGATATCAGTATTGGAAAATGATGAGATCAAACGACAGATTGTGGAACTAATTCAGAAAGGCCATATTCAACCTAGTGCATCCCCTTGCGACAATTCGATTGTTTTGGCCAAGAAGAAAGATGACACATGGAGGATATTATTTATTATCGTGCCTTGAACAAGATCATAGTGAAGAATAGATATCCAATTCCTCGAATTGATGATCTTTTGGACCAGCTACGTGGGGTAAAGTTCTTAACGAAAATTGATTTGAAGTTTGGATATCATCAAGTGACAATTGACCTTGAAAATGTGTAGAAAACTACCTTCAAGTCCAAAGAAGGGTTATTTGAATGGTTGGTGATGCCTTTTGGGCTGACAAATGCCCTTGCTACTTTCATGAGGTTGATGAATGACATTCTTAGACCTTTCATTGATTGATTCGTGGTGGTCTATTTAGATGATATTCTCATCTTCAGTAAGACCTGGGATGAACATCTACAACATGTTGAACGAGTACTTTCAACATTGTAGCAACACAAAATCTATGCCAATAGAGAAAAGTGTTATTTTGGATTGGAGAGCATCCAATATTTGGGATACATTGTGGACAATAAAGGTGTTCATGTTGATCCTACAAAGATTGAGGTCATTAAGGATTTTTCTTCTCCTAGGAATGTCATAGAACTTCGTAGCTTCTTGGGATTAGAAAATTTATATCGGAGGTTTGTTCTTGGCTTCTCTCATTTGGCATGGCCTATGAATCAAGTACTCAAAGGTAGATCCAAGGAAAAAAATTGGGTAGAGGTGCAACAATGCACTTTTGAGGAGTTGAAGAGGAGGCTATGCTCAACACTAGTCTTGGCAGTTCCAAATTTGTAGAAACCTTTTGAAATTGAAATAGATGCATCTAATTATGCCCTAGGAGCAGTTCTCATGTATCATGGTCATCTAGTGGCTTATCATAGTGAAACATTCTCTGATATAGTTCGACAGTATCCCACATATGACAAAGAGATGTATTCAATTGTGAAGGCTTGCAAACAATGGAAGCACTAAATTTTAGGCAAAGAGACTATCATCCACATAGATCATAAACCCTTGCATTTTTTGCAAACACAAGGGAATATGCAAAATGATAGACACCAGAGATGGTACTTGACTCCTGTGGGCATGAAACAACAAGTTGGCCTGATTTGTGCACATTGATGTTGATTTCTCTGAATTCTACACTTATTTGATGCAAGGTAAGTAAGTTTTTGATTTTCATATGCAAGATGGTATCCTTTGTT